>CM022300.1:325029855-325509684 GCA_011799875.1 Thinopyrum elongatum
GAGGTAGCCGAAGAAGCTTGTCAGGGAGACTTCCTCCTCACGAGACAGATGGCTCCAGAGGCTCTAGAGCCTCGCGAGGCCCGGGGGCTCGCGAGGGTATTGGGCCTCCTAAGGCACCTCGGCCAGGCATCGGGCCCTGTGCCTAGAGACCCCGAGCGAGGGTCAGTCGCCGCTGGTATGCTGGGTCATGGCGACACATGCCTATTGCCTCGCTCAAGAGCGTGGCGTAAAGACTTAAGCACCAAAGCCTTGGTGAGGTGTGCGTACGGGCGGACCCGCGGCCGTCGAAGCCTGGGTCCTCGACTCCGCTGGGGCTAGCCCAAGCATAAACACCGTGCCTAGCCCCCGCTCGCGGGGCGTGCGGGGAGGAGCAACAGGCAGCCACCAATTCATTTAAAAGACAAGATTCAAGAAGGGAAACGCCACAAGGAGAAAAATCCCGACCCTTTTGCGAACAAAGATGCGAAAACTTCAAACTTCATTCCGAGAAATTGCAAATTCGATTACAAGAGAGGATGAGAAACGGCCGAGTCCGGCGCCTATACTAGTCTTCCCACCAGCGTGGAGCATGGGGCCTCCACTTCAGCGTGGGCATAGTCATTGTTCGATCGTTTCCGCCAGTGCGGAGCATGGGGCTTCCACTGGGGCGTGGGTGGGAGCTCCTGTGAGGTCGCGAAACAGCGCACCAGGAGACTCCGGGGCATTTATAGCCCCACTCATTATTACATGAGAGTGTACATCGGTAGAACTTGTGGAGGTGCTGGATGTTCCAGGCATTCTGGATGGGGACCCCGTCCTTCGTCTCCAGGCGTGCGGTGCCAGGCCTGGAGACGCGGGCAACCCTGAACGGGCCCTCCCACATGGGCGAGAGCTTGTGGAGGCCCTCCCTGGAGAGGACCCGTCTCAGGACACGGTCTCCGACTTTGAGAGTCCGGGGGCAGACGCTGCAGCTGTGGTAGCGCCGCAGGGCCTGCTGGTACCGTGCGGCTTGGAGAGAGGCTTGGACGTCCTAACGCGCCTCGTCTCCGAGCACAAGATCGGTCCCCCGCGAGACGTCCTAACGCGCCTCGTCAAATGCTAGGACTCGCGGGGAATGATGCTTGATCTCAAGCGGGAGGACAGCCTCGGCCCCGTTGATGAGGAAGAACGGGGTTTTGCCGGTGGGCTTAGTCGCGGTGGTGCGGACGGACCACAACACGGACTATAGCTCATCCAGCCAACCCCTGCCGCAGGCCTCGAGCTTCTTCTTGAAACTTTTGGTCTTGAGGCCCCTCAGGACCTCCACGTTGGCGCGCTCGGCCTGGCCGTTGCTCCACAGGTGTGCCACTGAAGCGTAGCATATCTGCGTTCCAAGGTTAGCACAATATGACCTGAAGAGATTGCTTGTGAACTGGGAGCCGTTGTCAATGATGATGCGGTTGGGGACACCGAATTGGCTCACGAGGCCTTTGATGAACTTGACAGCCGACCCTGCGGGGATGGTGCGCACAGGCTCCACCTCCGCCCACTTAGTGAACCTGTCGATGGCGACGTAGAGGTAGCAGTAACCGCCGGCTGCCCGAGGGAATGGGCCTAGAATGTCCAGCCCCCAAACCGCGAAATGCCATGAGAGCGGGATGGTCTGGAGCCCTTGCGCCAGCTGGTGAATCTACTTGGCGTGGAACTGGCAGGCCTCGCAGGATCGAACCAGCTCAGTGGCATCGTGGAGCATCGTAGGCCAGTAGAACCCGCTGAGGAATGCCTTTCCCACGAGGGTGCATGACAAAGAATGGTGACCACAGTCTCCATCATGGATTTCGGCCAATAGCTCGCGCCCTTGCTCCTCCGATATGCACCGCAGCGAGACGTTGTTGTGGTGCCTGCGGTACAGCTTGCCATCATGCAAGCAATAAGCAGTGGCCTGTCGAGCCATGCGCTCTGCATCTTCCTCCTTCTCCGGCAAGGCGCCACGGAACAAGTACACCTTGAACTCCTCGGTCCAGCCGCCCGCCTGAGGTTCCAACGCCAGGAGCAAGCAGGCTCCTGAGGTCGGGCCGCATGCTGGGGCACCCGAGGGCAGCGCTAGCGGCGGCTCCTCCCGAAGAAGCGTTGGGCCTGCGGCTGGAGGCGTAGCCGACGGCTTGAAGAACCTTTCCTCGAAGACGCCCGGCCTCTAAGGCTCATGACAGGATGCCCTCTTGGCGATTTCATGTGCTTCCCTGTTCACGCCACGCGGAACATGCTGCAATTCCAAGCCCAAGAAATGCTTTTCGATTTTACGTACCTCTTCCAGGTATGCCTCCATGTGCTCGTCCTTCAGTTTGTAATCCTTGTTGGAGAAATTGACGAGGAGCTGGGAGTCGCCCTTGATGGTGAAGGGCCTGACCCCCAGGGTGGCCGCGGCCTTGAGCCCGGCAATTAGGCCCTCGTACTCTGCGATGTTGTTGGAGACCTTCTCGCCATGCTGGAAATAGAGTTGTACGACGTAGAAGAGCTTGTCCTTTGCTGGGGAAATGAGCACGACTCCAGCCCCCACGCCTTGTCGCGTGAAGGTGTCATCGAAGTGCATGACCCAGCCGACTGGTGCTTCATCACCGGGCACGAGGGACTAGTCCTCGCTCGGTTCCTGGGCAGGAGCATTCGTCCATTCTGTCATGAAGTCGGCAAGGGCCACCCCCTTGATAACCCGAGTCGTACCGAACTCTAGCTGGAAAGCTTGGAGCTCGATGTTCCACTCAGGGACTCTACCGGTAGCGTTGAGGTGTGTAGTATTTTCTCAAGTGGGTATGCGGATACAACATTGATGGGGTGGCCCTGGAAATAGTGGTGGAGCTTCATGGAAGCAACAAGGAGCGCGTGGAAGAGCTTCTGCTGCATAGGATAGCGTGCACGTGCATCCTGCAGCACGGTGCTGACGAAGTACACCGGATGCTCGACGAGGCGCGAGGTGTCGACTGCGTCCTGCCTTGCATGGGACGCGAGGAGCCTGGGTGCCTCGTCAGGTGATGAAGGGGTGCGCATCCCTAAGGCGTTGTCCTGAGGTGACGGAGGCTACGCGGGCCACCAGGCCCCGCATTGGCGCTGGCGTGCTCTTCCCGGACTGCCACGAGCGCCGCACTGGCCGAGTGCGGGGTGGCAACCAAATAGAGCTCCAGGGGCTCGCGAGGGCGGGGCGCCACCATGATGGGGGGCGGGCTCCTGAGGTACCTCTTGAGGTCCTCGAAGGCCGCCTCCGCTTCAGGGGTCCACTCGAAAGGGCCCATTTTCTTCATCAGCTTGAAAAAGGGAAGGGCGCGCTCGCCAAGCTTAGAGATGAAGTGCCCCAAGGAAGTCACACACCCTGCCAGCTTTTGCATTTCCTCGAGGGTTTGAGGTGGTCGCTTCTTTTAAATTGCATTGACCTTTTCAGGATTAATCTCTATCCCTTGGTGCGAGACAAGGAAGCCAAGTAGCTTGCTGGATGGGACCCCGAAAACGCACTTCTCCAGGTTAAGCCTCAGGTTCACCTTGCACAGATTGGCGAATGTTTCATCCAGATCTTCGACCAGGGTCTTTGCCTTGTGTGACTTGACTACGATGTCGTCAACGTAGTCCTCAGTATTCCTCCCCAGCTGCGGTCCCAGCGCGATGTGCATCAGCCGCTGGAAGGTGGCACCGGTGCTCCTCAGCCCAAAGGGCATGGAGGTGTAACAGTACACGTCACATGGGGAAATGAAGGCCGTCTTCTCGACATCCTCGGCCGCCATCTTGATCTCGTGAGAGCCCAAAAAAGCGTCCAGAAAGCACAACAGACCACACTCCGTGGTGGAGTCCATGATCTCATCGATGCGCGGAAGAGGGAAGGGGTCCTCAGGGCAAGCCTTGTTGAGGCTTGTAAAGTCGACGCACATGCGCTCCTTTCCGCGCTTCTTGGGAAAAACAACCGGGTTGGCCAGCCACTCCGGGTACCATACTTCTCGAATGACCCCGGCTTCTTGCAGCTTGCGCACCTCCTGAATGATGAACGCCTGCTTCTCCTGTGCTTGGCGCCGTGCTTTCTGCTTCACTGGGCGCTCGCCGGGGCATACTGCCAGGTGGTGCTCGATTACCTCCCTCGGGACGCCCACCAGATCGGACGCCTCCCATGCAAACACGTCCTTGTTTGCCCGGAGGAAACCGACCAGCGCCTCCTCCTGCTCCGGAGGAAGGCCAGCGTTAATGGTGAAGGTGGGGCCCGAGCCACTGCCGTTGACTGGCACCTTCTTTGTCTCGGCGCGGTCCTGGGAGAACAGCTGCTTCTTCTTTGCAGGCGCGGCCTCGGGGTCCTCTGGGGCGCCCTCAGCGTCCAGGTGTGAAGCTGCCGCCGTGTAGGCGAGCTTGAGGACCCACACCGCATCCTTTCTGTCGCCAGCCATGGTGATGACTCTGCTGCTGCCCGGCATCTTGACGATGTTGAAGGCTGGATGGGTCACTGCCATGAATTTGGTGAGGGCAGGGTATCCCAAGATGGCGTTGTACGGGAGGCCAATGCAGGCCACGTCGAAATCGATGAGCTCGGTGTGGTAGTTGTTGTGCTTGCCAAAGGTGACGGGGAGGTGCACTTACCCCAGGGGGGGTGGCGGAGCCCTTCGTCACCCCTGAGAATTGCCTGGTTGGCAGGAATTGATCATATGGTACTTGAAGCATCTCAAAGTCCTCCACGAAGAGTACGTTGAGGCTGGCGCCACCATCGATGAGGGTCTTGGTGAGCGCAACATTATTGATGGTGTGCGTGCACAACATGGGGAGCGCACTGGCGGCGGCCGTAGATTCGGGGTGGTCCCTGGAGTCGAAGGTGATGGCGACCTCGTGTCGCGCGCGGCTTCACGAGGTTTCGGGCCGAAGCCCAGCGGCGATGGCCCGTTGGAAGACCTGCTTGACGTGGCGACCAGATGTGCGCGCCTGCGACCTGCCGAGGATGCAAGCGACCGCGGGGGGGGGGGGGGGCCGAGCCGCGAATCACGCGACGAACTAACCATAGAGCTCTTCCCAGGAGGATACCGAGGACTTCGAGAGGCTGAGGAGCCAAGAGTGCGGGACCTCTGCGAGCGCCAGAGGGAGCAAGTTCACCATGGCCTTGTCGTCGCCTCCCACCGCCAGAATACTCTGGGCATACAGCTGGAGGAACTCCTCGGGGTCGGCCGCACCATCGTAGCGCGGGGGCAGCACCAGCCTAAACCTAACCGGCCACCGCACTCGGCGCAGGTCAGGAGCGAAGGCCGGGCAGCCCGTAGGGTTCCCCGGGACAAAGGCCGAAGCAGTGAGGTGGATGGCGTCACCCATGGAAGAGATGAAGAACGGAGGAGCGGAGCGGAAGGGGACATTTCGACACGCCCCTACCCGGCGCGCCAAATTTCGGAATCAGGGCTCCCCGGACCAAACAAGGTTCGAACGCTGGGGCATGTACGAAGATCTTGCCAAACCACAGCCTCAAGCTCTTCACTCCATGGCTTGGCCTCGTCGAGTTCATGCAAACGGGGAAAGGAAGGACACATCAGTTTACCCAGGTTCGGGCCACTTTCCGGTGTAGAACCCTACTCCTGCTTTGTGGTGGATTGGCCTCACGAGGAGGTTGAGGATGAACTAGTATAGTGGGTGAGCAGCCTCACGAGGGCTCAGTGGGTGAGAATGGTTTTGCCTCCAGAAGACTAGAATCCGGCCCCCTCCCCATGGTGCAGACTAGCCTATATTTATAGTGGCATTGGTCCTCTTCCCTCATAGCTTAGGCGGGAAGGGATTCCATAATGGCCAATTTGAAAGGGGACAAGAGGTACATCTTGTCCTGACGAAAGGTTGTCTTCGCCTGCAAAGCTTCTGGCCATGATGCGGTGGTCGGCTCGGTGATGACATCCATCCTGCCGAGCTCGTGGTCTTGGTCTTGTTGCACCGGAAAGGAAACCTTTGGGGGATCCCTCGGGAACCCACGCTGGTCCTTGCCTCCTTAGCACCAAAGAGGAAACTGTCCTCCTCTGCGCCCGCTGGCGCCCGCCTGGCCTTGGTCGTCATGGCTCACGTCACTGCGAGCCTCGTGAGGTGGGGTACTTGCATAGAGATCTCCGCTCCTGGGGAGGCAGGCTCGGGGAGCTGCCCCTCAGGAGGTCTTGGTGTCGTTCGCCTCGCAAGGCCGGGGAGCCCTCACTACGGTCTTGCTCGCAGATTCTTATAACTGGGCCGTACCGGGCCGTCGGCAGGCAAGTCTGGGTACCCCCAATCCCAGAATGCCGACACATTTCTCCTAGTTTAGAATGCATGCAATTATTTATTGAGGTGTGTACAAATGATCTGTATAGTCACTTATGTAATTTGATGTTTGTTTTAGTTATATATATGTTGTTCTTCTGTAGACAGAGCAAATCACACGGCTTAATAGCAGTAATTATTGGTCTTCGCACATATTTCTGATTACGGACCTGTTTGCCGCGTATCACACACATCTTGTTTAGTTGAATTGTTTCTGTTGTCTTGGCTCATTGCAAACAGTTCATTCGAGTGAACTGTATGCCCACCATGGCACACACCTTAATCTGGTTAACCATTTGTATTGTGTTGCCTAATCACACACAGTTCATCCTAGTGAACTGTATGCCGTATATCACACACACCCTCATCTGGCTGACCATTTCTGTTGTTCTGGATCATCGCAAACAGTTCGTATGGATTAACCGTATGCCACGCATAGCACACGCATCTCTAATCTGAATCGTGTTTGATGTCTGCGCAATCGCAAACAGTTCATCTCATTTTTTTACGGTTTTCTTACACCTTCGTTTGCGATTAAGGCATCACACACAGTTTCGTTGAAGGGTCTCTGATTGGACTGTCGTGTTTGGACCATCCTGCAGTAGTGAATGCCTAGAAAATTCAGCTAATGTATAAAAATGTCCAAATGAACCATGAATAATTCCAAATTTTTTGACGATGCTCCTATAATTGTATGCTCACTGCAGATAAAAGTTCTAGCAATTCAAACGCCCTCCTTTGCCGTTGTGAGCCTATTATGTATTTCAAATCAAGATGAAAAATCAAGTACAACACACACATTTTATTATCACCAACCGTGTGAGATGCAGTAAAATATCTTGGAGCACCGTCAGCGAGAAGGTTCGTCAGCTACAGTCCACAACTGGCGCGTCAAGCACACTAACTCCCCAAATATCATTTCACTGTTCAATCATCATCGGTCAAAGGTGGGGACATGGACCCGCATCTTGATGGCAACTTAGGCGGCCCACTCCGGCGAGAGCGTAGCCATAGCTGCCATGAGCGTGCTAACAACCTACATGAGCACGGCCGCAATCTATGGCCGGCGGCCGCGACAGCCCAAACGAACGTTGTTGCAGCTCAGATGGCGGCAACAACATCTGCGATGGGGATAGCAAATGGCAAGAGCGGCACAACAACTGTCCGTTCTGCAGCGGCCGCCTTAGCCCTGACAGAGGCTGCCCACGCCCAGCTCCTGGCGGTCACCGCACAAATCGCACAAAGCTTCTCCGACAATGGTCGACAACCCACGGGCAAAGAGTTGTCCACCAAGAGTGTTCGAGCAGCTGTCCATTTGTTCGCGGCATACCTTGTTGCGATAGAGCCTGTCCAAGCCCATATCGTGTCATGGGAAACCACGGCCACCTATGGGGCCAAGGGCCCCTTTTGGTTCGGCAGGGGGACTGAGCACGTTGCATAAAGAGCAGAGGAGTGCAGCATAGCGCGGCAAAGATCACACGGGTAGTTTTACCCAGGTTCGGGCCACCGCGAGGCATAAAACCCTACTCCTGCTTTGGTGGATTGATGGTGGAAACGCAGCGCTCTTGCCCGGCAGGGTTGCCTCGGGGGGAGAGCAGCTACGCACGTATGAGTGTACAGGGGTCCAAATCCTTTCTATGGTTGCCATGGGCCTCCTTTTATAGATCAAGGGGTCACCACAGTGGCAAATCAGTCATTGTGTACTGATTAGATAGCAAATAGTGCTATCATATCTACTCTGCAGACAGAGCAGTACGCATTAAATGCGCCGCTCAGTGTCACATCATGGCCTGCCAGGCACGCCTTGCCGGGCTGTTTGGCCACCTTCTCTCTTGTCTGCATGACACGTCGTAGGACGGGTGTCATCTGGAGGTGATTCCTGTAGGAAATGGCTGCCATGTGGCAAAAAGGTAGCCACTTAGTCATCTTGGGGCTTGACACCGCACTGATCGGTGACTTGCGTCGCTGTGAGGTGGGGCGATGAAGCCTTCGCAGGGTGTTTTGCCTTTGTATGCCCCGGCAGGCCTGCCGGGGCATTCTTGAGGCTTGCTTCCGGGGCAACCTTGACCTCGCCAGGCTCTCCTGCCCGTCAAGGGATGTTTGCCCTTAACGGTGTCGTGCTTGTTCGCTTGACTTGGTCTTCTCAACCTGCCCTTTTATTCCTCAAAGAGCCTATCTCTTTACCTTGGCCTTGTCTTGGATGTTGCAATCTTGATCTTGGGCCTGTGCATAGTCTGGGCAACATACCTAGGGTTTGTTGCACCGACAGGAGCCCCCGAGCATGGCTCGAACACGCTGCCGGGCGTCGTCGGGTTAGGCCCTAACTTGTGTATAGGCGAGGGGGAAATAGCTTCTCGCCCTTTCAGATCTTCTTTTCTTCTTCATTAATCTGAGCTCGGATCAGCTTCCGGTTCTTCCGCCCATCGCGTAATGCCAATTGTGGTGGGGCCACTCTTGTAATGGCCCGTGAATGACTTTAACGCACGGGCAAGTAACTGCCAATTCACTCTTCCCACCACGCCCTTATCCCAGGCCACGTATGTTGCATGCATTGAGTGGGGTAGGTAACGAAGGCGCGTGGTACGGGAGAGCGTTAAGGCAGGGGCCTGTTCTTCATGGATTGGTGGAGGAGGACGGCGGTCCCCTGCTGAGGGAGCGGCTCCCGACCCCGGCCCGTCTATAAAAGGAGGGACATGGGAGGAGTGGGAGTATTCGTCCACTCACCTCCTTCATTCTCTGCTTCCTCCTGAGGTATGCCGAAGAGGAGAGCGTGGGGCCAAGCCTCGGGCCCTAGCTTGGGGTCGATGGCGTCGAGTGCTGGGGCAGAATCCTCTTCCTGTCTTTGCGTAGGCCTCAGAGGGATGTGCGGGCGGTGCGGTGGTAGCACCAGAGGTAGCGACTCCGGTGCGCTCATCGCCGGGCCGCCCGTAGCTCCAATATTAGTGAGGGGTGACGCAAGCAACACCACGCCAAAGGCCCATAATGGACACGAGGTGTGGGAGTTGATCGTGGCCTAGTCCTCCTTTTCCTGTGACGCCGGAGGGAGGCCGCAAAGGTGGTTTGGTACCGGTAATGGCGGATTCTTCCTCTCAGGGCACCGCCCGCACGACGTATGGGCGAGCTCCTCGGCCCTATGTGTGCTTCTTTAAAGGGTGGCGGCCCCTTGTCTTCGGGTCGCTGGAGACGACCATGCTCTCTGTGGAGTTACCTGGAGCGCTTGGTGTTCGCCCTGGTTGGCGTGGTGGGAGCTTTGAGAGACAGTGGTAAAGGAGGTGGCGGCGACCCATGACTCGTCAAGAGCGGGGGCGGCCGCTCCGACGAGGCGTGCTTGCCAGCAGCACCATCACCACTAGTTGGGCTTCCGGCAGCGTCACCATCCACACCTGCCCTCCGGTTTCTTCCTCCTAACCCGGGAACGGCGTCATCCTGATCCTGGGGAGGCGTTGAATCCTAGCCGGGCCTTCCCTCCATCTTCTTTGTTTCCCCCTGTAGTTTCGAAGAAGGGAAGGACAGAGTAGAAAAGGGGATCATGACCATTTATCTTTTTTCTATCTAAAATATGTAGGCATTTGCCAAACTTTAGTTCAAATTATGTAATCTCTTTTATCCATGTTTGTGTTCTGTAAGGTCTGTACTTGTTGATCAACATATTAATGAAAAAGATAAACCTTGCCGGGCACTTGTGCATGTAACATGTCCATGCAGAGGGAGAATGCCTCCATACACTCAAGTAAACAAGTTTTTCCCCGGTAGACTATCCTGCCGATACCCTCAAGTTGCTGCCGCGGGGCTGGGCCTGCCGGGCACAAATTGTGAAGAAGGACCAGCCCTCCGCCAACTTTCTCGCGAAAGTCCACTACAACCTCCCTGACCGAAGCAACGTTCGAGTCAAGGGACGGGAGCACCTAAGTCTTGAAAGCGGCGAGGTTTTCCTATGCAAAAGTTTTTACTTACAGAACTCATATGGATAAGAGAGAGAACTTATCTGTTTGGGCTTGCCAGGGATCGCAATGTAGGCTTGTCTTCTCTTCTCCTTTTTCGGGACCGAATCCATGGTAGGATCCTGCAGTATGATGTAGATGAAAATGATGCCTCTTGCGATCTATTCTACATGAACATGCAATGCTCATGATATGCTTATGCATGCATGCAATTCGTTGGGGGGCCCCCAGCGCTTCATTTATTTCTCTGTTGCTTAGGGTCTGTGCCTGGCTTTGTACAAGGGGTTACATGCAACAGAGGCAAGGCCTATAGAAAAGGGTGGCTGCCGGGCAGTGCCCGACAGCCGCGCCTTACGGGTAGAACTTGCGGAGATGCTCAATGTTCCATGAGTTTTGCAACTGAATGCCATCTCCGGTCTCCAGACGGACTGCGCCAGGTCTGGTGACTCGTACTACCTGGTAAGGGCCTTCCCACTTCGGCGTCAACTTATTTGCACCCTTGGCGGACTGAATGCGCCTAAGGACAAGGTCGCCTTCCTCAAAACACTGGGCACAAACCATGCGGCTGTGATAGCGACGCATGCCTTGCTGATAGCGTGCAGCATGCGTAGCAGCCCGGAGATGGTTCTCCTCCAGTAGCACAGCATCATCACGCCGGTGTTGATCTTGTGCTACTTCATCGTAGGCAAGCACTCGAGGTGACCCATAAATGAGTTCCGTGGGGATAACTGCTTCTGCCCCATAGACTAGGGAGAAGGGAGTCTGCCCGGTAGCTCGATTTGGTGTCATTCTGAGGGACCAAAGAACCACCGGCAGCTCATCGATCCACCGCCTGCCGCACTTCTGCAGCCTATCGAAAGTTCTCGTCTTGAGTCCTCGCAACACTTCAGCGTTCGCCCTCTCAGCTTGCCCGTTGCTCCTTGGATGGGCCACAGAGGCGAACGAGATTTTGCTTCCGAGGGCATGAACGTATTGCATGAAGGCGCGACTCGTGAACTGGGTGCCGTTGTCAGTGATGATCCGGGCAGGAACTCTGAAGCAGCACACCAATCCTTTCAAGAACTTGATAGCTGACTGAGCAGTCACCATTCTCACGGGCTCTACTTCCGGCCACTTTGTAAACTTGTCGATTGCAATGAACAAGAATTCAAAGCCCCCGACAGCACGGGGGAAAGGGCCGAGGATATTGAGCTCCCAGACTGAAAACGGCTATGATAAAGGGATTGTCTGAAGAGCTTGGGCAGGCAGGTGGATGTTCTTGGAATGGAACTGGCAGGCTTCACACTTGGTGACAAGCTCAACCGCATCTTGGAGGGTTGTGGGCCAGTAGAATCCTTGCCGGAACGCTTTCCCAGCCAACGCCCTTGATCCAATGTGGGAGCCGCACATACCCTTGTGTATCTCCGCCAGTAGTTCCTTTCCTCCTTCCCGGCAAATGCACCTCAATTTCACACCGTTGGGCCTCCTTCTATACAGCGTGTCATCAACAAACTGATACATACTGGCCCTCTGGGCTACTCTTTCAGCTTCTTCTTGCTCTTCAGGAAGTTCTCCAGTTTGGAGGAAATGGACTATGTGCCGTGCCCAAGGCAGAGCCTGTGGCTCGGCAACGAGGACTAATGGCACCTCCTCATCCAAGAGAGTGCAATCCTCGACCACGGGGACCGGTAGCCTGGCGGGAGGATGCAGCTCAGCGGCCGAAGGGGAGTTGTGCCCGACAAGCTTTCTGCCGGGATCCTCGAGAGGTTCTACCGGGAGAGGCTTGCCGGAGTCCAGTTTCCTCTCTTTCTGGCCATTGTTGCCGGGGAGACGGAGGGCTGAGTCAGATGGAGAACAAAAGTTCCTGGTTCCACAGGGAGCGTTTGCGCAGCGCACTTTGACAGATCATCAGCGATGCTGTTTTTCGCACGGGGTACGTTCTCTGTTTGCAATCCGTCAAAGCGATCCTCCAACTTTCTCACTTCCTCAACGTATGCCTCCATCAATGGACTTTGGTAATCCTTGTTGACTTGTCTCACCACAAGTTGTGAATCTCCATGGGTGATCAGCTTCTTGATCCCCAGTTCTGTTGCAATTCTGAGCCCGGCAAGGAGCCCTTCATACTCTGCTGTATTGTTGGTAGTTTCCTCATGGGGAAAATGCATCTGGACGATGTACTTCAGGTGCTCTCCGGTGGGAGGAACGAGAAGCACGCTAGCCCCTGCACCTTGTACGGAGAAGGCACCATCGAAATTCATGATCCATTCTTGGGGCGCTTCCTTGCCGGGGATAACTGTCTCCAATACTTCTTCATCATGAGTTGGCGCCCATTCTGCAATAAACTCTGCCAATGCTCTGCTCTGAATGGTTGATGTGCTCTCAAACTTCAAACCAAAGCCCACTCCACTATCCTGCCAGTAGCCTCAGGTTTTTGAAGTATCTGTTGCAAAGGGAAATGGGTGACAACTGTGATCTCATGGGCTTGGAAGTAGTGGCGTAGTTTCCTTGAGGCCATGACAAGGCCAAAGATCAATTTTTGCACGCCAGAGTACCTGGATCTAGCCCCTTGCAACAGGGAGCTGACGAATTATACTGGGCGCTGCACCACTTTCTTTTTTGCCGTGACCAGAGAACTGCTTCCGCTGCTTTGCTCTTCTCTACCTTGATCTGCATTTGACCTTGCCGGGGTGTGTTCGCTTTCCTCCCCGGAAGGGACACCGGCTGCGTCTACTGCTCCATCCACTTCCCTCTGCACCACCAGTGCTGCGCTAACCACCTGATTAGTTGCCGCCATGTACAGCAACAACGGCTCTTAAGGTTTTGGAGCAACCAAAGTGGGCACAGAGGAAAGGTAGGCCTTCAAATCTTGTAGTGCGGCGTCTGTCTCGGGGGTCCACTCCATGGCCCCTGCCTTTTTCAAAACCTTGAAGAACGGCAAGGCACGCTCGGCAGACTTGGAAATGAACCTGCTAAGCATGGCAACACATCCAGTCAAACGCCTCAGGTCCTTGACTGTCTTGGGTGCTTGAATCTGCTCGATAGCCTTGATCTTGTCGGGGTTGGCCTCTATCCCTCGGTGGGACACAAAGAAGCCAAGTAGCTTGCCGGAAGGAACGCCAAACACACACTTCTCCGGATTTAGCTTCAAGTTGATCTTGCGCAGATTAGCAAATGTCTCTTCCAAATCCTGGATGAGGGTTGATCTATCCTTGGTCTTGACCACAATATCATCCATGTAAGCCTCAACGTTCCTGTGCAACTGTGACCCAAAACCAATCTGGACTGCTCTTGCGAAAGTAGACCCGGCGCTCTTCAACCTGAAAGGCATCCGCATGAAGCAGTATGTGCCACATGGGGTGATGAACGCGGTCTTCTCTTCGTCTTCCTTGGACATGAAGATCTGATGATATCCAGAGTAGGAATCCAGGAAGGAAAGCAGGTCGCACCCGGAGGTGGAATCCACAATCTGCTCGATGCACGGCAAGGGAAATGGGTCCTTCGGGCATGCCTTGTTCAGATCCGTAAAATCTATACACAGCCTCCACTTCCCATTGGCCTTGCGTACCACCACTGGATTTGCTAACCACGTTGGATGCAACACTCCTCTAACCAGACCAGCTGCCTCAAGTTTCTTGATCTCCTCGGCAATAAACTGCTGCCGCTCCAAAGCTTGCTTCTGGACCTTCTGCTTGACGGGTCGGGCATGTGGGCAGACAGCAAGGTGGTGCTCGATTACCTTCCTAGGAACACCCGGGATGTCAGATGGTTGCCAGGCAAACACATCGACATTCGCCCGCTGGAAGGCAATGAGTGCGCTTTCCTATTTGTTATCGAGGGTGGCGCTGATGGCGAAAGTACCACCAGCGCCAGCCAGCCTTGCCGGGACCTGCTTCACAGCGGGTGCAGAAACCTTGGATCTCTTGCTATTGGAACTCTCCGGCGAGTCATCAATAGGCGTAGCATACCCCGAAGAGGTACGCTTCCCGGATTCCTTGCCAACGTCCCTGTTAGCCTTCTTCTTTCCATTACTTTCCTTGGCGGGGATTGCAGCTTCAGTGGCCTCTGCCGCGACTGCATCCCGGTACATCTTGTCCACGCAAATAATTGCGTCCTTCTCGTCCGATGGAATGGAAATGACGCCAACCGGCCCTAGCATCTTCAAGGTGTTGTAGGCATAGTGGGATGCTGCCATGAACTTGGCTAAAGCTGGGCGACCAAGGATTCCATTGTATGGTAGGGGGAGGCCAACCACATCAAACACGATCTTCTCAGTCTGGTTGTTCAACTCCCCCCCAAATGTCACCGGTAACATGATTTTCCCCTTAGGACGACTCCTGCCGGGGTTGATCCCTTGAAACGTACCAGTAACTTTGAGTTCTTCTTCTGTTATCTGGAGTTTGCTGATGACCTTTAAAGAAATCAGATTCAACCTGGCCCCACCGTCAACCAGCATCTTTGTGACTTTGAGGTTGCGGATTGTTGGTGATACCAACAACGGCAGGCATCCTACCGCGATGGTGCGGTCAGGGTGGTCCTCTTCGTCGAAGATGATGGGCGTGCGGGACCACTTGAGCGGCCTTCGAGAGTCTGCCGCTGGCTCCACGGCATTAACTTCACGCTCCCACCATTTAAGTTGGCAGTGAGAGGAGTGCAAAGATGCATCCCCGTCAATGCATAGCGCGTCAGTGGCTTTCTGGAATTCCTGCTCGCTGGTTTCCTCTTCATCTCCTCCATCACTCTCATCGTTGCAATCCTCCTTCTCATGGCCTCTGGCGGGTTTCCCTTGATTCTGAGGAGCCTTGACAGGGCGGCTTGCTCCGCCACCCCGGCCCTTTCCACCAGCGCCATTCTGAACTTTCTCTTTATCTCGCTTCTCATATTCAGCCCTCTGCTTCTTGACAAGCTGCTCAACTTGATGACACTCCTGGAGATCATGGCCCTTGGTCTGATAGATCTTGCAATACGGGCCATCGCCTTTCCCAGCCTTCTCGGCAGCTGCTGCTTCCCGGCAGTCAGTGCACGCGGCAAACTCCTTGCCGGGTATCTCAGCCTTGGCTTTCTTGCCGGTACTAGGCATGCCCGATCCCTCAACGGTCATCACTGCCTTATCCTTGCGCCTTTTGTTGCGCTTCTTGTTCTTCTTCTTTTGACTGGCGGACTTGTCATCATCTTCCAAATCGATGTCGACGCCATCCTCTTCTCCGGGGAGCTTCCTCCCCTCCTCTATTCGAGCACACTTATCCACCAGAGTGTAAAGCTCCTTCATAGTCTTGGGCAATTGAACATTCATCTTGGAACGTATCCGACGATTGCGCACGTTGGACTGGAACGCAGCTATCACAGCTGCCGGGTGGATGTCTAGAATATTCCTGTGGACTCTGCTGAATATCTGCATGTATTTTCGCAAGCTATCACCTTCCTTCTGTGGGAGGAACTGCAAGTCGCTGGGCCGCCCTGGTTCTTGATGGCCGCCCGTGAAGGCGCCAACGAACTCATGGCACAGGTCAGCCCAGGTCAAAATGGAGTTCTCTGGCAAGTGCATCAGCCAAGACCTCACATTTGGCTTGAGTGCCAAAGGGAAGTAGTTGGCGAATACCTTCTCATCTCTTCCCCCGGCAGCTTGAACAGCGATGGTGTAGATGCTCAAGAACTATGCCAGATTCAGTTTTCTATCATACTTCTCTGGTATCTCTGGCTTGAATGTGCGAGTGGACGGCCAACGGACTTGCCCCAGCTCGTGGGTGAAGGCAGGGCACCCAGCCTCGAAAGGCAGGTACCCGCCGTCAGTGATTGCGGGCTCGTCGATGTCGGGGCCATCACGCCTGTCGGACTGGCGGTAGGAGTCGCTGTATCGCTCGGTGTTGACACGCGCGCCTTCCCTCCGCCTGTCCTCTAGGACTCATCGTGGGCCTTGACGCGCTCGAGGGTTGGACGAATCCATCAAGACATCGTCAGGTTCTTGGTCGCGTTGCTCCCGCGCCGGCTGCCGCGGAGGGGACTGCATCGTAGGAGTGGCCCCATCCGCACGGCCAGCAGCGTGGGCCGTTGCCGCTGCCTGGGGAGGCCGTGGCGGGCCAGCCCGCTGCGATCCTCCCACCTCAGCAAAGCCAATCAGACTCTAAATGATGGCTGTCCACTCATCCATCTGATCGGCTGCCGGTGGAAATTTCAATAGTAGCTGAGCTCGCGCCATGGCCTCCGAAGCGGTGCTTGGCATGGATGTCCATGAAGACCGTAACGTCGCCCGGCTCCTGACGGTGCCGGTAGCGGTCGCGTCATCCTCTCGTCGTCATGAGCCAGCCTCCTGGATGGCGTGTGGACAAGGTGGAGGCGCTTGAGGGCCAGCGGCTCCGTTTGGCGTAGCGGCTGGGTCGGCTCGTTCCGAGGGTGGCGCATGTTCTACGGCTGCTCCCACGGTGGGAGCGGTCGGGGAGTTGCGATTCCCCCTAGAGCGAGTACCCCCGTTGCGGCTGTGCCCCTCGGGCAGACCGCGGGGGGGGGGGGTGCAGATGGAATGATCTCTCCTCCCGTACCTCGTGGGGCGTGGCCGCTGGAATGTAGTTGGTGTTGTGCTTCTCCGGTGCCTCCTGCTCCTGCTTCGGCCGCAGGGGAGGTGGTAGTGACGCCGCCCGTGCCGACCACGTCCCCCGTAGCGTCCGCACTTCAGGCGTCCCCGTAGCCCCCGCTGCATCGGCGAGCGCATGCGGCGGGGCCTTCGAGGTGGATGGATGAGCTGCAGCGCCGGGCTTCTTCTTGCGCACCATGGATGATGGAGCTGTTGATGAAGAAGTTGGCGGTGAAGATGACACGCTTCGTACACTTCTCGGGTTCGCGCAAGCGCAGCCCCCTACCTGGCGCGCCAAAGATGTCGTGGGAAACCACGGCAACCTATGGGGCCAAGGGCTCCTTTTGGTTCGGCAGGGGGACTGAGCACGTTGCACAACGAGCGGAGGAGCGCAGCGTAGCGCGGCAGAGATCACACGGGAAGTTTTACCCAGGTTCGGGCCACCGCGAGGCGTAAAACCCTACTCCTGCTTTACTGGATTGATGGTGGATGGTGGTGGAAACGCAGTGCTCTTGCCCGGCTGGGTTGCCTCAGGGGAGAGAAGCTACGCGCGTATGAGTGTACAGGGGTCCGAATCCTTTCTATGGTTGCCATGGGCCTCCTTTTATAGATCAAAGTGTCACCACAGTGGCAAATCAGTCATTGTGTACTGATTAGATAGCGAACTGTGCTATCATACCTACTCTGCAGATAGAGCAGTAAGCATTAAATGCGCCGCTCAGTGTCACATCATGACCTACCCGGCATGCCTTGCCGGGCTGTTTGGCCACCTTCTCTCCTGTCTGCATGACACGTTGTAGGACGGGTGTCATCTGGAGGTGATTCCTGTAGGAAATGGCTGCCATGTGGCAAAAAGGCAACCACTTAGTCATCTTGGGGTTTGACACTGCACCGATCGGTGACTTGCGTTGCAGTGAGGTGGGGCGGTGAAGCCTTGGCAGGGTGTTTTGCCTTCGTATGCCCTGGCAGGCCTGTTGGGGCGGTCTTGAGCTTGCTTCCAGGGCAACCTTGACCTTACCAGGTTCTCCTGCCCGGGAAGGGAGGTTTTCCCTCAGCGGTGTCTTGCTTCTTGGCTTGACTTGGTCTTCTCAACCTGCCCTTTTATTCCTCAAAGAGCCTATCTCTTTACCTTGGCCTTGTCTTGGATGTTGCAATCTTGATCTTGGGCCTGTGCACGGTCTGGGCAACAGACCCAGGGTTTTTTGCACAAACATACCGCGGCTGCCCATGCCCAGCTCATGGTGGCCTTTTCCAAAGAGATGGCGGACGCGGATGGAGAGATGTTTGCCGAGTATGGTGTGATCGATGCCATGGAGCCCCTTCCCCAGGAGATCGTCGAGTGCGAGCTGGACATGGAGGAGGCGGTGGAGATCGACGAGTGCCAGCCGGAGTAGTACTCTTTGTTTAGAGCGTCGGTCTTTTGTTAGAGTAATTTTTAGGTCAGCTAGCTCTGTTTAATTACTGAACTTGCTCAATTAAGAAGTGTGGGTGTGTTGTAGGCTCTTTTGTGTACCCAAATTATGAAATGACATGGATGACCACCGTAACCAGGGAAATTCGGACCAAAATTTGCACCTTCAAACTCACCACACACGGGGTAAGCTATATGAATCGTTTGTGATGTTCACATATTGTACACAGTGCTGAATAAGGGACCGTGTCTGATGACACTTTGCGGGCCAGTTTTTCGCTGCACCGAGCCAAAATTTTCGGCCTCTGAAGAAATATCTACCTCCCCCCGTCCTCCTGACGAAAATCCACATTTCCCCTATTTCCGCCTTCCTTTCCAAGTTCAAACCTTCACTCCTTGCTTGCAGCGCCGCCTCCTCACTGGCGACGCTCCTTCCCACTGCATGGCCTGGTCGATCTATGCAGGTAATCCACACCCGACCCCCATCCTTCTCCTCCTTCTACGTCCCACATGCCCCGACCGCTGGCACGACACCTTCCACCCAAATCACCAACCCATCTTCCAAATAAGCACCACCCTAAGCAATGGTGCACACAGTATAGCCAGGAGCTCAAGGAGCATTTGGCAGCGGAGAAGCAAATTGCGATCGCACACGCGAATGAGGTCGTGATGGCTGCAATTCGTGTCGACCCCTAGATCTTGGAGGAGTACCTCGCCGTCGAGGCCACCATAGATGCCTCGCGCGCTGACGCCGCCACGCGGTTAGCTGCTTTAAACGATAGTTCGTGGCATTTTATCTAGGCCACCATCGGTGCCTTTGACGAAGACTACGTGGTGTTTTCTCAGCATGCCCGTGCTTACCTCAACTTGAGAGCCATCAGGTTGGTGCCCGGAGCAGATCAGGCAACTCACCAATACGAGGAGGGCACCCACGATGTGAAGGCCTTGCCCTCTTCTAAGTCCAAGGAGCCAATCGTCATTGATATCTCCGACGATGAGGAGTAGCTTGTCTTTTTAGCTCACTATAAGGACCGATGTTCAGCCAGCTAGCTACGCCGGTTAAGCATGTTTGATTTACCTGTTGAATGTGCTACTCCTTCCATTCCTTGAAAAATTCTAGTGAATTGTCCTATGTATTGTTACCATGCAATCTGATCCTCTAGTATATATGTTCTATATATCATGCAATGTGGTGCTCACTTATTAATTGTTTGGTTAATTTGTTGTCATGTTCAGTAAACTGTTTGGTTCAATTCTGCAGCGTGATGTTCAATTCTTCTGGGTGCAATTTTGTATTGTCTTGCATGTGAGAAATAAATCGAATTTGGCTGTACAAAATACATGAGAAACAAATACAATTGTTATATTTCCAAGTTGTTAACCATGCTTGGTTTGGTTAACTTTCGGATCTTCTAGTATGTTATATATTGTGCAATGTGGTGCTTAGTTCATGTTTGGTTAATTTGTTATGGTGTTTAGTTAACTATTTAGTTCAATTCTGCAATGCGATGTTCAATTGTTGTGGGTGCAATTTTGTAGTGTCTTCCATGTGAGAAATAAATCAAATTTGGATGTACTAAATACATGAGAAACAAATACAATTGCTATATTTCCAAGGTGTTAAGCATGCTTGGTTTGGTTAACTGTCTAATCTTCTAGTATGTTATATATTGTGCAATGTGGTGCTCAGTTAATGTTTGTTTCATTTGTTGTGATGTTTAGTCAACTATTTGGTTCAATTCTACAATGTGATGTTCAATTGTTGTGGATACAATTTTGTATTGTTATGCATGTGAGGAATAAATCAAATTTGGTTGTACTAAATACATGAGAAACATATACATTGCTATATTTCCTAGTTCTTAATCATGCTTGGTTTGGATAAATGGCTTTTACATGTGTCTCGAATTAATCTGCTAAATCTGCAATGTGTTTATTTTTCATAAACATATTTTACTGATAGTATGCCAACCCTCACTTAACCTGATCAATAACTACCTTATATGTGTTGCAGGGAAACAATGGGAGGCACTAAGGTTTACCATCGAGGTTTGCACGTGCATGGTCCTTTGTCTAATAGCATATTATCATGCAATTGCAGGAACCATTCTAATATTTAGGTTTTTAACAATTTGGTCTTGCACATGTAGGTCCTGCTGTTAGAGGTTTTGACCGACTGTTCGACCCATTTTGCATATGGGGAAATGAGTTGTCCATGAATATCAGTCAAGTCAAGAAACTTAGAAAGATTGTTAGGATAAAGAAACTAGAGACGAAAAACAACAAGATCTTTGTCT
The DNA here is from genome assembly GCA_011799875.1 of Thinopyrum elongatum. NCBI lineage: Eukaryota > Viridiplantae > Streptophyta > Magnoliopsida > Poales > Poaceae > Thinopyrum > Thinopyrum elongatum. The sequence goes on from CM022300.1 coordinate 325,050,286, forward strand.
TCACAATGAAGAAGACATCAATGAACTACAAGATGGTACTAACTCTTATACCTTGTCTTTTTTATTCCTTTGCACCATTTCCAAATTTAGAGAAGAAATTTATGCATATCTTTGATTTCAGGCCTTTCCAAAGTAGTTCACTGATGATTACCTCTCAAACGACCTATATGGTCAGGAGGCGAGGATGGTATTCATACAAAACCCATGGTACAATATTGTAGTCCTCCTTAAGAGGACGAAGGAGGGACGGTCAATCATCCACAGGCACTGGCCTAAAGTTGCAAGGTCCTTCAACATTATTGAAGGCTCGATATTTGCCTTCCACTTCAACAGTTTTCCAGATGAGATTCATCTGTCTATCTACCGTCTATGATACTAATTTCGAAAGGTTATAGATGTTGCATGTGAAACATGGTGCTGGTACGGTTGTGTAATGGGGGTAACTAGCTATATGCCTATATGGTGTAACTGAGTGCTGAAGCTATATGATGTTGTACTCTGATGTATTTCAATTATGAAATCTTGGTTCCGTAATACGAAAATGAATATTGTGTGCTTAATATGAAATGTCAATTTTATTAATAAATGGATTAATAATAATAGGCCAATTAGTCTGCTTATTTGGTTTTTCCATTGCAAACGGTTATTGAGACAATACCGTGGGCGATGACCTCAGACAACCCACACAGTTTCTAGGAAGTAAACTTGTTGGATCAATGAACAATCACACACGACTTCCTATAGAAAACTATTTGCGTTAGGCCACCTTGTGCAAATGTTTTCCACATAAAAAGTGTGTGTGATGGATAGCCTATGCCACAATGTTTCTTCTAGGCACCGTGCCTGATGCATTCAATAACGCAAATGATAAAATTGTTAATATTGTCTGCAATGGCAATGCTATCACAGATGATTTGATGGGGAAAATTATGTGTGATGTATGTGCGAACAGAAACGTTTGTCTGGGATTCACCGTGTGGGATGTACATACGAATGGAAACGTATTTCTTGGATTGACTGTGTGGGATGTACATATGAACGGAAACATATTTCTTGGATTGACTGTGTGGGATGTACATACAAACAGAAACGTATGTTTTGGATTCACTGTGTGGGATGTACTTACGAACGAAAATGATTGGGCCTGTATAATTGTCTGCGATGGCTCGCCTCATTGCACACGAGCTCTTTTTGCCCCGTGTGTGTGACCAGAGGGCCTATCCCCGACGGTTTCTTGGTCATGTGGGAAGGACCCCCCTATCGCACACATAGGCAAGGCGACAGTTTAAAACTCTGTCACAGAAAGGGGGTAAACCCGTTTGTATAGCAGCTCGCTGCACTAGTGCAGAGATACTATTTCACCACTTGGGATTGTTAGAGATGTTGAAGTCTTGTGTGGTAAGATCAAGTACCCTACTGATTTTCTAGTTCTTGGTTCTCCACAAGATGATTTTTGTCCCATTATATTTGGTAGACCTTTGCTGAATATAGTTCATGCTAAGATTGATTGCAATAGGGAAACAGTCAGTGTTAATTTTGGTGATCTATCTCATGAGTTTAATTTCTCTAAATTTCATAGACAACCACATGATAAAGAATTGCCTAGTAAGGATGAAATCATTGGTCCTGCTTCTATTGTCGTACCTCCTATTGATCCGTTAGAACAATATCTGCTAGACCATGAAAATGATATGCATATGAATGAAAGAAATGAAATAGATGAGATGTTATTTAATCAAGAACATATCCTTAAACATAATTTTCTTGTTGAAACTCTTGGAGGTCCTCCTCCACCTAAGTGTGATCCTATGTTTGAACTTAATAAGTTACCTGATACATTGAAATATGGTTATCTTGATGAAAAGAAGATATATCATGTTATTATCAATGCTAACCATTCAAAGCATGAAGAAAAGAGATTACTTAAAACTCTGAGGAAGCATCGTGTTGCTATTGGATATACTCTTGATGATCTTAAGGGCATTAGTCCCACTCTATGTCAGCACAAGATTAATATGGAGCCTGATGCTAAGCAATTGTTGATCATCAACGACGGTTGAATCCTGAAATGAAAGATGTGGTAAGAACTAAAATATTAAAGCTTCTGGAAGCAGGTATAATTTATCCCATAACTGATAGCAGATGGGTAAGTCATGTTCATTGTGTTCCTAAGAAAGGAGGCATTACTGTTGTTCCTAATGATAAAAATGAACTCATCCTCCAAAGAATTGTAATTTGTTAAAAGATGGTAAGTGATTTCAGGAAATTAAACAAATCCACTAGAAAAGATCATTACCCCTTGCCTTTTATTGATAAAATGTTAGAAAGATTGTCTAAGCATATACACTTCTATTTCCTTGATGGATATTCTGGTTTCTCTCAAAAACCTGTGTCAAAAGAAGATCAAGAGAAAACTACTTTTACTTGTCCTTTTGGAACTTATGCCTATAGACGCATGCCTTTTGGTTTATGTAATGCACTTGCTACCTTTAAAGGATGTATGGCTGCTATATTCTTTGATTTTTTTTGAAAATATTGTTGAGGTATTCATGGATGATTTTTCCATTTACAGGACTTCTTTTGATGAATTTTTAAGCAACCTTGATCGAGTTTTGCGGATATGTGAAGAAACTAATCATGTCTTGAATCGGGAGAAGTGCCACTTATCGTTAATGAAGGTATTGTGCTTGGTCATAAAATTTCTCGACGAGGTATTAAAGTAGACAAAGCTAATATTGATGCAATTGAGAAAATGCCATGTCCTAAAGATATTAAAGGTATAAGAAGCTTCCTTGGTCATGCTGGTTTTTATAGGAGATTCATTAAAGACTTCTATAAAATTTCTAGGCCTTTTACTAATATTTTGCAAAAGGATGTTCCATTTTTCTTTGATGATGATTGCGTAGAAGCCTTTGAAATACTTAAGAAAACCTTAATGTTTGCACCCATTCTTCAACCACCTGATTGGAATCTGCCTTTTGAAATTATGTGTGATGCTAGTGACTATGTTGTTGGTGCTATTCTAGGAAAAAGAGTTGATAAGAAATTGAATGTTATTCATTATGCTAGTAAGACTCTAGACAATGCTTAAAGGAATTATTCTACTACCGAGAAAGAATTTTTAGCAGTTGTGTTTGCATGTGATAAATTCAGATCTTATATTGTTGATTCTAAAGTAACTGTTCACACCGATCATGCCGCTATTAAATATCTTATGGAAAAGAAAGATGCTAAACCTAGGTTGATTCGGTGGGTTTTATTATAAAAAGATCGGAATTTGACTTCCATTTTATTGATAGAAAGGGAGCTGATAATCCCGTAGCTAATAACTTGTGTAGAATGGAAAATGTTCTTGATGACCCACTGCCTATTGATGATAGTTTTCCTGATGAACAATTAGTTGTTAAAAATGCTTCTTGTAATACTCCTTGGTATGCAGACTATGCTAATTACATTGTTGCTAAATATATACCACCTAGTTTCACATATCAACAAAAGAAAAAGTTCTTCCTTGATTTAAAACATTACTTTTGGGATGACCCACATCTATATAAAGAAGGATTAGATGGTGTTATTACGCATTGTGTACCTGAGTATGAACAGGAACAAATCCTGCGGAAGTGTGCCTCTGAGGCATACTGAGGACACCATGCTGGAGACAGAACTGCACATAAGGTACTATAGTCTGGTTTTTATTGGCCTACTCTTTCCAAGCATGCATGTAAGTTTGTCCTTTCTTGTGATTAACGCCAAATAATTAGAAATATTGGTAGACGTTAGGAAATGCCTATGAATTATTCACTTGCTATTGAACCATTTGATGTTTGGGGATTTGATTATATGGGGCCTTTTCCTTCCTCTAATGGGTCTACACATATATTAGTTGCTATTGATTATGCTACTAAGTGGGTAGAAGCTATTCCAACTAGTAGTGCGGATCATAACACATCTATTAAAATGCTTAAATAAGTTATTTTCCCGAGGTTTGGAGTCCCTAGATATTTAATGACTGATGGTGGCACACATTTTATTCATGGTGCTTTCCGTAAAGTTCTTGCTAAATATGATGTTCACCATAGAATTGCATCTCCTTATCATCCTCAGTCTAGTGGTCAGGTTGAATTGAGCAATAGAAAAATCAAATTAATTTTGCAAAAGATCGTTAATAGATCTAGAAAGAATTGGTCTAAGAAACTTAGTGATGCACTATGGGCTTATAGAACTGCTTATAAAAACCCTATGGGTATGTCTCCGTATAAAATGGTTTATGGAAAAGCATGTTATTTACCTCTTGAGTTAGAACATAAAGCATATTAGGCAATTAAAGAAATTATTTATGATTTCAAACTTGCCGGTGAAAAGAGGTTATTTGATCTATTAACGGCCAAGGGGACCCACGAGGAGGTCACAAGGAAACATGGCGCGCCCTACCCCCCTAGGCGCACCTAGTTGCCTTGTGGGCCCCTCGTGTGCCTTCCCGACTCCGTTTTCTTCGGGAATACTTGTTTCGCAAGATAAAAATTCTTTATATATATTCTCGGATGTTTTGACCACCATATCACGAGAATCCCCTCTGTTCTTGTTTCGTGCTATTTTTCTGGCACATCCGACAGTATGTCGTCCCAAGACTCGGACTGAGAGAGCTATGTTTCCCACTATATTGCAAACCCGAGGATCTATGGAGACATGGATCCTTATGGTTGGTCCACGTATGAGGAGTGAGATGCCGATTTGAAGAGGGTGGAGGACTCTAGCTTGGAGGATGAAGAAGAATAAGCCCCTCTACCTCAACCTGGAGATATGCACGTGGAGTTCAAGAAACCAAGTCTCCCAAACTCGGTTAAATCATGTCTCCCACCATATCATAACTTGCAAAAGAGTGTTGCTTCATCCCCCTTATCCAAGCTACATCCTTGGGTTTATGGTGCTCTGACCGTCACTGGCAAGCTCTGTATGGAAATCATGGAGCTCAAACATTGATTCAATAAGCTTGATGAGGAGAACTGTATCCTCAAGGGAATCATCACGAAGAATATTGCACCACCAACACCGAAGAAAGATACTTGAGTACACGGGTATGGGCACCATCCTAGGCTTGTGCCAAGCTTGGGGGAGGTCCCCCGGTCTCGTATCACCATCACTTTTATTATTTTTACCTATGTTAGTTCGACCCTTAGTTATTTCATGATTTAGAAGAATAAAAGTTTAGTATGATCTATTTTCGAGTGCTAGTTTCGTGATCTATCTATATATGTAATCGACTTGACAGTTATATAATAAAGAGTAGTTTAAGTTTTGCCTCTTTACTTTCATGTTTCAATCTTAGCAATGAAAATAATAAAAAGATCATATGCTAATCCCATAGAAAGTAATGACTTTACATAAAGAAAAGTATAATTGATAAATTTGTTGGAAGTTAACAAACATAGTATTAGTCAATGATGCAATTCATGAAAGATTAATCAGGGAAGAGAAGATTCACATATAAATATACTATCTTGGAACTCCTTTATGATTGTGACCCCCATTAAATATTTTACGTCAACTAGTTGACGTTGGACAAGGAAAATGATGTAATGAGTTATGTTTGCTTATATTCACATAGAAGTTATATTGTCATGGATCCTCCAACATGTGGTGCTTGTTCAATATCTTTGCTAGGAGAAAAATTTGCACCGAGTAGAGATACTACTTGTGCATCCAAAACCCTTAAACCTAGTTTCATGTCATGAGACTCCACTATATCTACCTATGGATTGAATAAGATCCTTCAAGTAAGTTGTCATCGGTGCATAAAGCAATAAAAACTGCTCCTAAATATGTATGATCTTCTATTGTAACGGAAAATAAGCTTTGTACGATTTTATGATGGTAAAGAAATAAAAGCGACAGATTGCATAATAAAGGTTGCTATCACAAGGGGCACTATAAAGTGACTTTCCTTTACATTAAGAGTTTGCACATCCAAAAATAAAAAGTGCATGACAACCTCTGCTTCCCTTCGTGAAGGACCTATCTCGTATTTTTCTGTATTTATTCTCTATTGAAAAGTCAATAGTGTTCTTCTCTATTCCTTCTTCATTTTTCTCTTTGCAAGAATCATGTGGTGGGGAAAGATCTAGGCACATATATCCAGTTGGATATGAGTAATCATGAGTTATAATTTTTGACATTACCCTTGAGGTAAATAAGTTGGGAGGCGAAACTATAATCCCCTATCTTTCTATGTGTCTGACTAAAACTTTTGCTCCATATATATGTCATGAGTGTCAGCAATCATAGAAGACTAAATGATAGTTGAGTATGTGGACTTGCTAAACATAAGCTCTTACATGAGACCCTTCCCGAGGATATGATGAATTGTAATTGTTTCATTGACTAAGAACATAGTTTGTTGGTTTTCAAGAAAGTTTATGCTTTATACTTCGTTATTGTGATGAATCGTTACTTGATCATAAGAAGTTTTTTGATGATATATTGCTGCTATGTTAATGTTCATGATGCTACTATGTCCGTATTTGGTTTTAACCGACACCTCTCTCTCTCTCTCTCTCTCTCTCTAAACATGCGGTCATGATTATTGATTTCGGCTTTTGCTTGAGGACAAGCGAGGTCTAAGCTTAGGGGAGTTGATACATCCACTTTGCATCATTTTTTCCTACTGATATTTATAATGTTTTTTATCATTATAACACTTTGTGATGAAATTATAGTGCCTTTTTCTCTCTTAATTTGCAAGACTTACATGAAGAGGGAGATTGCCGGCAACTGGAATTCTAGACCTAAAAAAGCTACATCAGAGATACCTATTCTGCGGAACTCCAAATGACCTGAAATTTTACGGAGAATTTTTATGGAATATATAAAAATACTAGAGCAAGAAGTACCAGTGGGGGCCCACCAATGGCCCCAAAGGAAACAGGGCATGCCCTGATGCCTTGTGGGGCCCCTGGCAGGCCTCCGGCCCCCATCTTCTGCTATATGAAGGGTTTTGACCTAGAAAAAATCAAGAGAAGACTTACGGGACGAAGCGCCGCCGTCTCGAGGCGGAACCTGAGCAGGAGCACTTTAGCTCTCCGGTGGAGCGATTCCATAGGGGACACTTCCCTCCGGGATGAGGAATTTGAAACCATCAACATCACCAACAACCCTCTCATCATGGGAGGAACAATCTTCATCAACATCTTCACCAGCACCATCTCGTCTCAAACCCTAGTTCATCTCTTGTATTCAACCTTTGCCCCAAAACCTCAGATTAGTACATGTGGGTTGCTAGTAGTGTTGATTACCTCTTGTAGTTGATGCTAGTTAGTTTATTTGGTGGAAGATTATGGGTTTAGATCCTTGATTATACTGAATACCCCTCTGATCTTGAACATGAATATGATTTGTGAGTAGTTACTTTCATTCTTGAGGACATGGGAGAAGTCTTGTTATAAGTAATCATGTGAATTTGGTATTCGTTTGATATTTTGATGATATGTATGTTATTGCTTCCTTTAGTGGTGTCATGTGCATGTTGACTACATGACACTTCACCATACTTGGGCCTAAAGGAAGGCATTGTGGATTATTCAGTAGATGATAGGTTGCTAGAGTGATAGAAGCTTAAACCCTAGTTTATGTGTTATTTCGTAAGGGGCTGATTTGGATCCATATGTTTCATGCTATGGTTAGATTTATCTTAATTCTTCTTTCATAGTTGCAGATGCTTGCGAGAGGGGGTAATCATAAGTGGGAGGCTTGTTCAAGTAAGAACAACACCCAAGCACCGGTCCACCCACATATCAAATTATCAAAGTAGCAAACGCGAATCAAACAATAATGATGAAAGTAACTAGATGATAACTCGCGTGTGTCCTCGAGAACACTTTGCTTATTACAAGAGACCTTCTGGGTTGTCCTTTCCTATAAAAAGGATTGGGCCACCTTTCTGCCCATTTGTTACCATTGCTACTTGTTGCTTGTTACAAATTACCTTGCCATCAAACTACTTGTTACCGATAATTGCAGTGCTTGCAGAGAATACCTTGCTGAAAACCGCTTGTCATTTCCTTCTACTCCTCGTTGGGTTCAACACTCTTACTTATCGTAAGGACTATGATTGATCCCCTATACTTGTGGGTCATCACCCGGCTAAAGATGTCAAGATGGTAAGAAGCAACAAAGAGAAGACTGAAGAAGTTGACACAAGCCATGTGCCAGAATATAATTACACCATTGCAGACTTTGTAAAGATGATATCGATGAAGTACCCACTACCTGAGGTAACTAATAATGAGTCAGACAATGTCTTTGTTGATCAAGTTGCAGCCAAGGTACATGAACTTGATGATGAAAAAAAAAACTTTACAGTAAGTTACCAGCTAAGCAAGAAGATGCTTTTGAGCCCACTATAGAGATTGAGATTGGTTTAAATAAGTTCAGTGCTTTATGTGTTATAGGGGCTAGTGTTTCTACTATCCCTAAGTCTATTTATGATAGTCTCAATCTAGGTCCTCATGTGACTACTGAGATTAGATTGAATATGGCTAATTCTACTTTTATTCGGGTAGTAGGAATTAAGCATGGATTTATAGTTCAAATAAATGATTGCCCTGTCATAATTGATCTTGTGATTGTTAATATGCCTGAAGATCCTATTGCTCCAATAATTCTCGGTAGACCTTTTCTAATGTGACACCCTGATTTTTGCCAACTTTTTATTTTCAAAATTTGACTTGACTTTATTTGAATTTGAATGGATTTCAAATTCTTTCACATGGACTTGGTCATTTTTGAATCTTTGCCAAGTGGTTCCTAGCCTCATCATCTTGCAAATGTTCTGCCAGGAACCTCAAGTACTCAAATTTCCATTCAAATCATTTTCAAAAGCTCTTTCCTGTTAATTGGGAAATTAGGGCATTGGCATAGGTTGTGAAGCAACCTATAGTTTAGATGCTCCTAAACTTCTCAATTAATTTCAAAAAATTCCTCGGACCATATCTCCACCAAATCTTCAAAAACATTCCTTGGTCATGTTCAAATATTTTGCTTAAAAATCCATTTTCCTCTCTGTCCAGAACCAGCCATTATGAAGGAAGTGCATTTTTGGTTTGTCCAATTGCTACCAAATTTTTACAGCAATGAGACAACACCAAATGAGCACTCTCCACAAATTTTCAGCTCTCCAAGAATTATCTTTTGATCAGTACTTCCATTTGCAGATTCAGGCCAGTTTTGTGCATTTCACATGAGTTACCCTCAAACTTCAACCAAATGAGCTCAAACTTGGTCAGCTTGTAGATCATTCGACCAGAATCACACCAGACAAGCTCATTGGCTCCCCCTCATCTTCTCCTAAGCTCCAGAAGCCCCTCCATGTTTCTATCAGAAACTGTTGTTGATGAAACCTCTCAGCACAGACCACTTCAAGCCAAACCAGAGCCTCAAGTGATGTGAATGGACCATGGTCGACACGCCAGACAAGGTCGCCAGGGCAACGTGGCCGTGGAGCGCAAGATGGCGTGGTGAGCACGGGCCTGGCATGGCTGTCGCCGCGCGCTGCGCAGCACCCGTGCCCGAGCCATCGCGTCCCTCTGCTCCCTCGCCACTATGGCTTGTCCACGCGTGCCGACTAGGTCCCTGGCTGCCGCGTAGCCCCTTAGGTCACCTCACCTATGCCAGAGAGGCCCTCGCCGACCGCCGTGTCACCGCCGCCATGTTCGGCCCGTGACCACACTGTACGTGCGGCGCATCCTCTTCTCCCCGCCTCGTCCTCTCTGCATTGAATGCTCCCTCTGCCCTCTCCGGTCTCGTCGCCGCTCGCGTCCAGCCAGCGAGGCGTACGAGCGCCGTCGCCATGGCCCGCATCGCCATTGTTCGGGAGAGATCGCCGCTCGGCTCCCCCGCATATAAAAGACCCTCCCCGGCCTCCCAGAGTTCCTCACCCCTCTCCTCCTCCACCCAAGCTCCTCCTGGCAGCCCCAATCGAAGCATAGAGGCCCCTGGCCTCGAGCTCGACCGGAGCTCTGCCGCCCGCCCCTCTCTGCCTCCTCCTCATTCTAGCCCACCTCCGCCCCAACCAAGAACACCAGCAAGCTCAGTGAGCTCCCGTAGTGCTCCCAGACCTCTTCCCCGAGCCAATTGGTGCCGGATTCGTCGAGCTCGTCGGCCACCCGAACCACGCTCCACCGGAGACGAAGGGGACGACCCCGTCCATTCACCTCCGGTGACGCTGCGGGTACGGGGTGGACCACCGCTCGACGGCCGACCCATCTCGACCATCCTCAGCCCCTCCCGTTGCCTGGATCGCCGGTGATCGCCGCCGCAGCTCCACTTTCCCCCTCGGCCTCCTCTGCCCCTCTGTTTCATTTGAAACGAAGAGGTACGTGGGCCTGGGCCGGTGCGCTGTGGTCTTGGGCCGGCCCAGTCTGTTTGCTCTGTTGTTTTAATTTTGATTTTTAATTAAAACAGTGTTGAACAGAGACCTTTGGCTGTTAATAACTTTTAACAGAAAGGTCCAATCCAAATAATTCTTTTTGCATTGGGTCCACACCTCAATGCTCTATTTTTCCACCAAATTTCACATTTTTCTTTTACTCATAGAATTTCTGGAACATTAAACAGTGTTGTTTGATATATTTCCTTGCTATTTTTGGATTATTTTCAGAAGGTGAAAACCTTGGAGTTGAAGAACCAGAGTTCTTGAACAACTCAGCAGACCAAGGCAAGCCAGGATAACCATGTTTTGAAGCATGTCATAGCATTGCATTTTCATATGCATTTTGCATATTAAATTTAACCCCAAATAATTCCAAGTAAATTAATAGATGACTAAGATGACCAATTAAGTTAACATGAGTTGATAACCTGCTGAATGTTTAACGAAACTTAGTTGGTTGATCGAGAGTCACCTGTCCGGGTTAAAACATGCAGCCACATTTGCCGGTATGGGACGGCCTTGACTTGGGCTGGCTGCGTGCTCTTTCACCGGTACCTCCAAAGAGGGAGGGTTATGCGTGCGTGCTACCCTGATCAGGTAGACGACGATAACTCTGTGAGCCCAGTTGAGTTATTTGCCGGCGTCCCCATTTGGGACAGTTAGTTTGGCCACGACGGTGGTAGGTGTCTTGAGGACACGGGGCCACCCAGGGCTTGACTCCAAGAGGGAGTGTGATGGCCGGTGGTACGATGGAAGAGTCACGGGTCAGACAGGTTTCGTCGGAACATCGTTGGTCCACCCGAATGGGAGTACGAGGCCATCAGTTCCGTGGTGTGGTAAAGTGTACAACCTCTGCAGAGTGTTAAATCTATTCGAATAGTCATGTCCACGGAATTGGACAGCCCGTCCAGACCTCTGTAGGAGATCAATCGTAATAATGATACTGATGAAAGAACTTGTCTTATGTGCGGAAGTACTCAGTGAGGTGGAATACTCCGTGGGTTGTAAAGCAACCCGGATATGAGTAAGTTGATGACCGTGATCTCAGCATTTAAGACTCAACATGTTTATTGCCATGCTATTACTTGCTGCATTATTTGGTTGTCATGTGCTTGCGAGTACATTCAAAGTACTCACCTGGCGTATCATGCCAGATGCAGGAGAAGACTAAGACGCAGGTCTTGGAGGTTCGTCTTATAGTGCCTAGGATGTGTCCACAGCAGTGTCCCTGTGGATGGAGTTGCTGCCATATTCCGCTACGCTTTAGCTTTCCGCTGTAGTATCGCTAAGTTATGCCGAGGCCCATCATATTTGATAAATAATGTACATACTGTATAGCACTTGTTGTGCTCTGGCCTCGAGGATCTTGTAAGCTTGTACTCTTCGTTATCAATAAAAGTCAGCTATGTTTCTGTTGCCAATATGTTGAGTGTTTCCAGAAGACAATGATCTCTGGGCTGGTGTCGGGGACGAATCCGCGATCACCTATGGGACCCAGAGAAGGACCCCTTTACGTTCGGCAGGGAGAGACGGTCGCGCGAAGAGCAAATCTAGCGAAGAACACGACAGTGCACGAGAGAGATTTACCCAGGTTCGGGCCGCACGGATGCGTAAAACCCTACTCCTGCTTTTTGGTTATTATCTGTATGATTGTTCTAGCTCCAGGAGCGCTACAGTACCGAGTAGCTGCGTACAATACTGGAGTTCTCCCTTTTCCAGTTCCTCTATCTCCCAGTCCCCTTCCTTCGTTGTCTATGGGCCTCCTTTTATACGCACAAAGGGGTCTCCAACAGGTGGCAAACAGTAAAGGTAGAGGTGGAAAGTTGCTACAGTAAGGCCATTATTACTAGGATGACATGTCCTACCTACCACTGACGGCAGGGGACAAGGGCATTAAATGCCCATGCCTTTGCTGTCCAGATACATGTACCCGGACGTCTTGGACGTGGGAAAAGCCTATCCCACCTGCTCCTGCACCGCTAGCTACAGTAATGCTTGCCACGGCAAGACCTTGCCGCACTTGATAGCTTGCCGCAACCAATAGCCTGCCGCGCAAGGTAACTTGCCGGGGCAAGTACCTTGCCGCAGCTGCTATCTTGCCATAGCCAATACCTTGTCGCAGCCAATGACTTGCCGGGGCAAGTACCTTGCCGCGGCAAGTACTCTGCTACAGCATTTACATGCTTAGCACTGACGGGTCAGGACAAGCGCATTAAATGCTCTGTCTAGGTGTCCCTTAGCTTCTTGGGGATGGGAAAAGGGGCCATCCTATCAGCGCCGCTTGGCACAGTGCTCTGCCACGCATGCCTGGAGAAGGGTCCAGAGTGCCATGCTGGCGGCCGCACTGGAGCAGCAGCATAGTGGCATAACCTTGCCGGGCAGGAACCTTGCCGGGCTCAGCTGGTCATCCCGGCAAGAACCTTGCCGGGGCCTTGTCTCCAGTCTAGCTGTCCCCCGGCAAGCCTTGCCGGGTTCAGCTGGTCATCCCGGCAAGAACCTTGCCGGGGCCTTATCTTTAGTCTTGTCGAGTCCTGAGCTTGCCGGCCCTGATCTCACCGGCAGTAGTAGACTTGATCTTCTGGTCGATCCGCCTGGAGTCTTGTCTTGCCAGCTCTGCCTTGCCGGCGTTGCGTGGACCCATTCCCGGCAAGTAGACCTTGCAGGGAACCGGGCTTCGAATGTACTCTTGGGTGGATTCCTCCTCTGCCATGTCCTTCCCGCCTGGAGGCTGCGACTTGCCGGTGCGTGTCCAGGGGTAGTGAACACCCCCCTGTTTATTACACCGACAACTGGGAACACTGGCATTCCGGTTCTATGAGACGGGGTGCCACAGCACTTGGTATCAGAGCCAGGCTGACTGTAGGACACCCTAGGTAACACGCGCTAGAACTGCGAGTAGTATAGGACCTTGAGTGTGCATATTGCTTGTTGCATTTGTTTGCGCATATCATGCATCGTGCATCCTTATATTACTAACTCTTTTCATGGTGAGTGTAGATGGCACCAGTTCCATTCCATTTTACCTATGAGCCAGGGTGCCACATCTAAGGACTATCAAATTTGTGATAAATGTGTTTGAGGGGAATCTTAAATTTGATTTACTGGCTAAAGATCCTTTTGTAAGACATTTCCCTAGGAAAAAGAAAATGAAGACCTATACTGGAGAAGGCATCGTTGTGAATGCCAGAAGCTACAGTCTCGGTGTGTTTGCACCAGCTTGATCACCTCTACGGTCGAGCTAACCGACCATAATCAAGCGCTTCTTGGGAGGCAACCCACGCGAATGAAGTAGACAAGTAAGTTTTTAGTTTTGTTTCAATAAAAAGAGTGATTGAAGTTCTAGACAAAGAAGTGGAGTTTGTCAGGGTTGTTCTAATGAAGGCTTTTCTATGTGCAAACTAAGTCATATGTTGTATTGATGTTTGGATGCTTGGATATATGGCTATGTATTGTGTTGGAACTAACCCTACAGGAAAAAAAGAAAACGGGAAGTTTCAGAAGAGATAGATCAAAAGATGGCCTTTTAGGCGACTATGGCGGTGGTTTGGGCGGTCGCATGACCTCCTAACGGTTCCAGCAGAAAACAACCAGAGGCGACAGAATGAACGACAGCGTTCTATACGGGCCCATGCGCTCATATGAGCGGTCGTTTGAAACCTACACAGAAAATAGAGGAAGTCCAGAGCGTTCGACGGTGTTCCATACTTGCGCTGTCGCCCGTCTCAGCGGTCACATGAGGTATGCACACGTGTAGGTAAGCTATCAGGGTGAACGACGGCCTTTCGTACGAGCGCTTCTGCTCGTATGGCTAGTCGTATGGAACCCTGGCAACCACATAGAGCCAGAAGAAGGAGGTAAATCACCCCCCATCTCTCTCTTTTCTTATTGTTCTTCCTCCAAACCCTAGCAAAACTTCACCCAATCTCCCTACTCGTTGGATTTCAGTTCAAATCGTTCCGTGTGATCAATATATGTTACGTTTCTCCTCCGATCCCCAATTTTTTTTCGTGAATCAACGTTCCACATGCCTAGCATTGCCATGTCTAGGAAATACATATTTTTTTATCCAAATTTGAGTTTGTCTTGGATTCGTTGATGTTTTTAGGGGAGTATGATGTTGTGACTACCGTAGGATCAATATTGTTTAATTGTATTGGACTGAAAAATTGTTTTCTAGATGTCCACGAGGAGGTCCACTCGTGTACGAGGTGCTTTGAGTTCATCCGCCGCACCACCACAACAAGTTTTCACTCAGCGGATCGTCTTCACCAACCGTGAAGCAAGGAAGAAATTTCAGAAGCTTAGTACAAGGAAGATCAAAGCAACCAACACTGGTACATCGAGCTGCTGTACAAACGGTTTTTAACCCCTTTCCAAGACGGCATTTCAAACCGTCGCCTTGCCTATGTGTGCAATAGGGGGGGTCCTTCCCACACGACCCAGAAACCATCGGGGATAGGGAGTAGCAATGCATATGTTTTGCATAACTAAGCGTATGCGATGCCGGCATCTATCCCAAACATGGGTCTTCGGGCAACTATTTGTTATGCGTCAAATATCCCAAATGCTCCATCCTTGCTACTCATTTGTGCTTGCATTACCATTGCAGTTGGTATTCTATGGTGCTACATTTACGATGCGCGCCCCATCACAAAATAGTTCATGATTATAGAACATGTATGATAAGCAGACAATCACATACATTCACTTCTCCCGAACCGTATGCGATATATAATTAAGAAGATTAGCTAATCATCGTATGAGTGTCGGATAGGATTACGAAATGTCGGAACGTCATACCAATGTCATATAGGATAAATGTCGCACACGATATTCTGTGGTGCAATGTTTACGATGTGTACGACATCAGAAATAGTTCATGATTATAAAGCGTGTACAATAAGGCGACTATCACAAACTTTTAGTTTGCTCGTACCATTTGTAATATTGTGTGACATCATACACACTTTGTAGATGGCAACTGTGTCCATGGTTACACATGTTTCCTCTCTGTGAACCGTGTCGGATTATGATCTATATCACACACGTTGTGCTTTACAGACCATGTGCGCCGTAATGACCTGCAGAGTGTATTTTCACCCTAATTTAATTGTTGCTATTTAAAATTGTACCGAATTTGAATTTGAAAGTAGGCTATAACTTTATTCATATCCATCAGGTTCAACAACCAATGCATTATTCAATTCATAGGTACATATGTTCAAGAATTACATAAAAAAATTACATAAGCACCAAATAAAGAATGATGAACCAAGGTTGTATACTTGTACTATTAAAGACGGTAAAGAAAGAAGTGAAAGACATTCTGGTTGTTGAACAAGGTGAATTGGAATGCCCATATTGTGCCCTCCTCCATGCAGACGGCACGCACGACTCTAGTCCAACCCTTTGTGATGGTCGACCGCCCATCCTTCACTATCTTCATGAGGACATCTAGATAGTAATCGTGTTCTGGTAGAAAACTTTAACCTTTGCATGCCCACCAATCATGTAGTTTGGGAGGTAATCTTGAATAAACTACTTTGGGAACCACTGCAAAGGAAAAAGATTCCGACATTGTCATCTAACACAACTCATTATGGGCAGTAAAAAGAAGGCTGCAGAGTTCTTACTTGCCATCCTGCAGTTCACTATTGTCTTGGATAAAGTGTAAATAAATAGTTTAATTGCCATCTTTTGACCCATTTTACTAACAATATTTATCAGTTTCCTCACTTTATGCTGGTTCATGAATATGTCATTGCCCCATACGCAAAAAGGGTCGAAGCATGGATCTTTACCAATGACATATGTACCTAAAAGCACCAAGTTAATATTAGAAGCTAAACAGCAATTGCACGAGGATGTAGTACAACACTCCCTCTGTACCATTATATAAGATCTTAGTACATCCAATATACTCACATAGTTGATGAATTAGCATCTTATATTATGTGGCGGAGGGAGTTTATTACATTGTTACAAATATCGGTCGATTAACTGGAGTTAACTGCTACTGTGTTGTTGTTGTTGTTGCTCTTCTATGTATATCTAGACATCATCAGAACATTAATGTAACACTCTTCCTTGTTGCTATGTAGCCTAGGATTGCATATTTAGACATTCAGTACAATGCATGTTGCTATGTAGCCTCAGATATATTAGATATGGCCCTAGTTAACCTACAGATAAATGGGTTATAGATATACTCAGTTAAATGTCTAATTCGCTGATTAATCCCTTGTCATCCCCTGGCCTATATGGTACCAGCTACCGATATCCTGAACAACGAGTAGTATAAGCCATGGGATGAAACTAACCTCGATGGAAAACAGCAGTCGTTCTCGATGTTGTCCTATGTAAGTACATCAAAAGGCATGTTAAGCACAACAGGCTAAACATCAACCAAATATATCCATGGTAGACAACATAATCTCCAAATGATTGCTTCAGTGTGCAGGTTTAAGCACGCTAGTTAAGCAAAACAAGAAGTGGAAAGGTGTGTTAACTACACCTGGCCTAACATTTAACAACAAGCAAATATAGTCATTCAAACTAGTATTGTGCAGGTCTAAGTACACTAGTTATTGTTAAATAAAAATGGAAAGGCGTGTTAACTACAACATGCTTAACAACAACCAAATGTAGTCATTCATAGTGGTATTGTTGAAATTGGTATTGATGAAATTGAACTACACAGTTCTTACTTGCATATATAGAACATCACATTGTGAATAACTAAAATAAACAAGGCATACTATGAACAACCAAAGATAGCAATTGAAACTGGACATATGCTAACTACAAACAACCGAACAACCAAAAATCATTAAAAGAGGCATATGCTCGCTACAAAAGGCTTAACAACAACCAAATATAGTCATTCATATTGGTATTGTTGAAACCGGTATTGATGAAATTGAACTGCAGTGTTCATACTTGCACATATAGAACATGACTTTGTGAATAACTGAAATAAATGAGGCATACTACAAACAACCAAAGGTAGAAATTGGAACTGGACATATGCTAACTATGAACAACCGAACAACCTAAAAACGTTACAAGAGGCATATGCTCGCTAGAAAGGGCTTAACAGCAACCAAATATAGTAATTCCTATTGGTATTGTTGAAACCGGTATTGATGAAATTGTACTGCACAGTAAATAGTTGCACATATACAGCATCACTTTGTGAATAACTGAAATAAGCAAGGCATACTATGAACAAAAATAGCAATTGAAACTGGACATATGCTAACTACAAACAACAGAACAACCAAAAAACATTAAAAGATGCACATGCTAGCTATAACAGTCTTAACAACAAGCAAATATAATCATTCCTATTGGTATTGTTGAAACTGGTATTGATGAAATTATACTACAAAGTAAATAGTTGCACATATAGAGCATCACATTGTGAATAACTGAAATAAACAAGGCATACTGCAAACAGCCAAATATAGCAATTAAAACTGGACATACTCTCACTACACTACAAAAGGGGCTCGACAAAACAAATCATGGGTTCCCCCTGTGAAGAGGCACGACAAAACAAATCATGGGTTTCCTCACTTGTCACAGATGGGCTCGTTCCCATGGGAAGAGCACGGACTCTGGGTGCGCTCCATGTTGTCACGGATGGGATCCTTCCCCTTGGAAGAGCACGGCTGTAGGGTGCCCTCCCTGATGTTGTAGATGGGCTCTTTCCCCTTGGAAGAGCCGGAGAGGGTGCCCTCCTCGTGGTCGCCGTCGATGAGGTCTGACATGGCAGCTGAGGATCCTAAGCCAGTGTTGCAGAACATGTCCTTTAGAAATGATAAAAGGGGCTCGATGGCGTTATAGGATGGCAAATTCTTAACAGCGAGCCAGAGGAGATCAGTGGCGGGGCCATGGATGATATCGATGGCGGTTGAACCCGAGGGGTTGGGGTGGGCCACTTAACCTGTGACATAGCCCGCATCAGGCCGTTGTTGTCGACGACCTTGATGTCATTGCCGGCGTCCATGATATACCAGCATACTCTAGACCACTGATTGAGAGCCTGCGGCCAGTAACCATCATCAGATTCCTCGGCAGCCACCTCGGTGACGTCAGGCGAAGAGGCCGTGATAAACCTCTCCTGGGCCATTTGCTCCTTGAGCTCCACGGGAGGCGTAGCTGGGCTTAGGCTACGATGCTCTGGAGTGGGGATGGGGATGGGAATGGGGACTATGGGAAAGGGTTGTTTGGCAAACGTGATCTAAGAAACTCAGGGCGGCTAGGGTATGGAGATCGGTGGGTAAGCTGCATGGGCAAACCGGCAGATGTTGACGATGGAGGCCTTGCAGCGGCGACCATGCTAGGCTTTCAAGCGAGGGAGGGGTGGTGGTGGTGTGTGTGTGTGTGTGCGTGCGCGCGGAGTTTTTGGGTGTGTGTGTGGAGGGGGGCCAAGGTGGTGTTTGAGGAAATGACGTTGTTGGTGTCAAAACCGGCGGATCTCGGGTAGGGGGTCCCGAGCTGTGGATCTTGGATTGATGGGGAACAAGGGACAAAGGACAGGATGTTTACCCAGGTTCGGGCCCTCTCGAAGAGGTAAAACCCTACGTCCTGCTTGATTATATTGAAGTGTATAGGATGATTACAGAGTCGACCTACCACAAGTTCAGATGAACTAAACCCTAGGCAAGTAGGATGATGGTTGTTGTTCTAGCCCTACGGACTAAAACCCTCTAGTTTACATAGACACCAGGGGTATTAGGGTTACACATGGTCGGCTACAATGAGGAATAAACATGCCAAATCTTCTATCTTGACTTGGAGGACGCACCAACACTTCGAGGGTTTCCTGTCCGGACACGGAGTCGCCTTATAGCTTGGCCTTGTGGTATTCGTATAGCGCCCCACCTGTCCGGCCCATAAGAGATAGGCCGTCAGCCCGAGGACCCCCTAGTCCAGGACTACCTTAGTAACCCCCGAACTAGCCTCCAACGCCGGTGTCCCATAAATCCCGGAGTTCGCGCACTTGAAGTCTCCGGCTTGCGGGCGAGTTCTTCTCCCCATGTGTGTTCGGAGCAATCCCCCTTGGCCAAGCCTCTGAAAGTTGCTTGGCTAAGTTCGGCTATGTGCTCAACTGGGTTGTATCCAGAATATGAATTATTCATATTCCTTAGCCTCGAAGGCCAACCGCCCAAGTGTGAACAGTGCCTTCGCCTGACAACTTTCGGCGAAAGGTCACGGCCGGTCACAAATGCCAAACCGTTGTGAGAACTCGATGCGCGGTTCGAGGAAGCTCCTCCATTGGCACGTCTCATGAAGGTAGAGATTGTGCCCCATTTTTTAAGGGATGTGATCAATGATTTTGATTATCCCACTCGCGCATAACACGATTATATCGGGAAGCATTGAGTCCCGCGACACAGTTAAAGGACTCTTGGTACTGCGGCAGCTTATAAAAGGGAAACAGCCACAGCTATCTCCGCACGCTTTTCTTCTTCCTCTCGCCACTGCTTTCCCCAATCTACAGAGCTCCAGCGCCCCGAGACATCCTTCCTCAAGAACTCCCTCCAGGCCACTCCCTCAATTCGGCGATGGCGGGATCCGGTGCCAAAGGCAAGTGGGTGGCCTCCATCGTCACAAATGACGACATCGAGGATCTGAAGCGCGCCGACTAGCTCCCGGCCAATGTCGTTCATCGGGCCCTAGAGGAGGGCTAGGTCGTCCCCACACCTCGACCAGGCGAGAGGGTGGTGTTCATCCCCCACTTCGTCAAGGGACTGGGCTTCCTGCTTCACCCCTTCATCAGGGGGCTGCTGTTCTTCTACGGGCTAGATTTTCACGATCTCCCCCAAACTCTTTTCTTCACATCTCGGCCTTCATCGTCATCTGCGAGGCCATCTTGCGGGTCCAGCCACAGTTCGGCTTGTGGCTGAAGGTCTTTGATGTCAAGCCGAAGATAGTCGACAGCTAACAAGCAGACTGTGGCGGGGCAATGATCAGCATGCTCGCCCGGGTCGATTGGCCGGAGGGCACTTTCATAGAGACCATCAAGATCTGGCAAAAAGAGTGGTTCTACATAACAAAACCACGCGAAGATGGCTGGGCGGCAGTTCCCGAATTCAGATCCGGACTCCCCACAAGGTGACCAAGAAGGGCCTCGACTGGGGGTCGCCAACAGAGGTGGAGCTGCTGCAGAAGCACGTCTCCAACATGATAAAGGCGGACGCTAAGCTGACCAATGTGGTTCAGGTGATGCTCTGCCGCCGCCTCCTACCCTGCGAGCAATGGGCCGCCCCAATGTGGTCCTACAACCCCGAGGACCCAGCCACTGTTCTCCGCTTCTATGGCACTACCCATGACAAGTTGTGGAAGGTGTTGTTCAAGCCCCAGAAGGCATGGCCGGCCAAGGAGGAAGACATCAGCCTCGACGCCGCACACCCTCCTAGGGAGGTAATGAAGTTTTTTCCATTCTATGCTCAGATATTTGCATTTCCGTAGGAGATCTAACCCTTACTTTCTCACCTCCATAGGGCTGGCTCGAGAAAGCCAAGCAGATCAACGGTCCGTCCCCGCTGCCCGAAGACCCCAGGTCGGCCCTGCTAGAGGAAATGCTGACCGTGGCGCCCTACAAGGCACCAGAGAAAAAAATAGAAAAACAAGATGGAGAAGAGGGAGGCCCAAGAAGGCCTCTGGCCCAGGGGACCGCCAGACACCAAGTCTGGGGATACCCATGCACCCTCTGCTCAGGAGGGGGAGCAAGAAGAGGATGGGGAAGAGCGAACAGCCTCCCCACGCCCCGAAGAAGCAGTACAGGCCCAAGTTGGCCCTGCCTGATGATAGCTCGGACTCCACATAATGGGTCCGAGGCTTCCGAAGAGGTTCCACAAAGGAACCCCAGGGTCAAGCCCCCTGCCAAAAGGTATGAATCCGCAGGATCCCCAGGCGTTTGCTTTATGGCTTATTACTGATCGCATGTATGTTTCTTATATTGCAGCCCACTACGCGACCTCGCCACTAATCATGTCTCAGAGGGGAATTCTCCGTCAGCCGAACTGGTAGACACTAGGACTGTGTCGTGCTCTACACCTCCTCCGGTCATCGGGGAGACTGGAGAGGTGCTTTCCCGAAGGACCCCTCTCGGCCCGGACACGGGAGGTGGTGCTGGGTACATCGTGGCCGAGGTTAACACCTCAGTCACTGAAGATCAGGATGGGGATCCCTCCTGGTGAACAAGGAGGTGGAGCTCGGTCAAATCGAGCCCTCCCGAAAGACGGTTCCGGAGCCCCCAAGGTCCCTGGAGTCGTCAATTCCATCCTCCACCGAAAGTGGAGCCGGGGCCCCGCCTCCAGTGACGAACTCCGGAGATCGGGTTGCGGCTGGGTGACCGTACATGATGGAGGAGGCATTGAATAACTCCTCCGTTGCTGCAGAACACCGCGCCCTGATAGGCGTGGTTTTACAAAGCATTCGGTCCATTAATAGTGGACTGAAGCAAGCTGTTGGCGGCCTCCTGACGGGCTTTCGGGTAAGCAATGTAATATTCTTTCCATAAAATGAATTTTTTAAGTAAAGTTATGCAATCCTCATATACATAGCAGCCCCTGAGCTCTGTGTGAGTTTGAAAAGATTCAAACGGGGATCGAATAGTCAGAGAATGCTTGTGATAGTCAAAGTTTAAATGTAGCCCCCGAGCCTTCGTCTGGTTTGAAAAAACCTGGCGAAGGATCAAAAATCGGGAGTCTAAATGATATGAGTGTTTTGTTTGTAGGCCTCGTCTTCGGTGGTGGCTGCCAATGCCGCGGAGCTGGCCGAAGTAAATCAGAAGCTCAAGAGCTCCGATGAGGAGCTCGGCCGTGTAAACAAGCGGTTTGACGAAGGACAAGGTTAGTCCGGTCGAGACTTAATAGCTTGGATTTCTTTTATCCGGCAAGGTATTCGGGGATGTCCCTAAGCAAGAATTGCTTGATTACGACTGCAGCTGTCGCCATGGAGGTCGAGAACCTCAAGGCCGAACTGAAGAAGGCCCAGCAGGAGGCTGCTGAACAGAAGGCGGCGGCCGAGCGAGCGGCTGCCAAGCTGTTGACGGTGAAGACCGCCAGCGATAAACACGAGGCCAGAGTGGCCGAAGTGCAGCAAGAGCTCGAGGATGCCGTCACTAAATTTGAGGATGTTGAGCAGAAAAATAATGGTCAAGCCACCGAGCTGTCCAAGATAATGCAGGAGATCCAAGAGGCGAGGACGGAGATGCGGGCGCCCGGGAAGAGCTCCGCCAATAAAGAAAATTGCAGATGGTAAGCCGTACTTACTGCAGAGTGTCTTTGGCTGTCACAGGTTCATGTTGCTCAAACGAGTGTGGCGTTCCTCAGGCGCGTTTGCGGAGCTTCCGAGGAGTGTGGCGGATGCGGCAAGGCACTATGCGGCTCGGGAGGGCGATGCCGAGCATAGGCTGTTCTGGGTGCAGTTCCAGGTGCTCGAACACCCTCCCCTTCTGAGTAATCAGATGAAGCAACTGAAGGAGCTACACCGGATGGCGGAACCGGCCATGAAGGACCTTTGGGTCCGGCTATGGCCTTCAGAGCCAATACCGAGCAGCTACTTTGGCCTGGTGCAGAAGCTGTGTGACGCTGCTTCCCAGGTCGACGCTGTTAAGCGCTCCGTGTGCATCGAGGGAGCTCAGATGGCCTTCACGAAGACCATGGTGCACTAGCCCAAGATCAAGCCGATCGAGATGACCACCGGACCTCTGCCCTCTGGAAAGGAGCACAGGTGCACCGAGAAGTATTTCCCCATCGTGTTGGATGGTGCTCAGGCAGTAGAGGCCCAGTGTTCTAAACATGTAATTATTGAATGAGCGCACTATCATGTTTAAATGATAGTTGAACCTTTTGTTTTATAACGTGGTAGTTCTATATGGTTTATCATACGTTGTCTGCTTCGTATTTATTTTAACTCCTGTGCGGCTGTCTTAATCTGAAAGTTACCAGTCGTCGGCTTCAGCCCCCACGTAGATGCTATGAGGGGTGTTTCAACCTCTACACTGTGACCCTTAACTGACGTCTCGGTGCCCAAAGGTGTTAGTGTGTGAGGGAAACCAGGCAATCACACTATGTGGCTTTAGTGCTTTCACTTAGCAATAGGTGCTTGACTGGGGGGGCTAGTGACTAGCCCCCAATGTTTTTGTGATATTCGGGTGAGCTGAGGTATATACCTTTATCACATGGTTTGGCCGAAGACAAACCCTTCATATAACATGGTGTAATATCCAATGATTTATAGTTTAACACTTGTCATCGGATTGCCGACCAGTTCTCGCCTATTATGATAGTCAATGTTTGGCTTTCTCCACTGAGGTACTTAGCCAGGCGAGCTGGAAGTACAATCACGGTGGTTCTCCCTTTACCCTTTTAGCCGAACATACGAAACATAAGAGGGTAAGCACAGGAGCCGGGCAACCCAACTATTGACCCAAGACATAATTCAGAACCGATTCATATAATGCAATATCCGAGACGGTAGACACTTGATAGGGAAGATAGTGCCGGACTGATGCTTGGGGCGAGTGTTATAATCGAGCCCCCGGTCTATTATCCAATCGCATCTAGAGAAAATGTGTACCGAACTAGTTTGTTTCAGCGTCGAAGAGCGGAAAAGTGTGCAACATAAATGACTGCAAGAGGACCATAAAAGGTGGTCTTTATTTCTGGTGACTGATACGTCTCCAACGTATCTATAATTTTTTATTGTTCCATGCTGTTATATTATCATTCTTGGATTTTGTATATTCATTTTATAGCAACTTTATATCATTTTTTGGGACTAACCTATTGACATAGTGAATAGTGCCAGTTGCTGTTTTTGCTTGTTTTTTACTTCGCAGAATATCCATATCAAACGGAGTCCAAACGCAGTGAAACTTTTTGGAGATTTTTTTCAGCCCAGAAGACAACTTGGGAGCCAAGGAAGTTCATGAGGGGAGGCCCATGGGGCCCACCACCCACCTGGGCGCGCTAGACGCCCCTGGCGCACCCTGATGGGTGGTGGGGCCCACGGAGGTCTCCTCCACCTCCTCTCAGCTCTATTAATACTCAGATATTCCAGAAACCCTAGGGGAGTCGTCAAAACAGAATTCCAGCCGCCGCAAGTTCTAGAACCATGAGATCCAATCTAGAGCCCTATTCCGGCACCCTATCGGAGGGGAACACGATCACGGAGGGGTTCATCATCCTCATTGGTGCTCCTCTGATGATGCATGAGTGGTTCACCATACACCTACGGGTCCATAGGCAGTAGCTAGATGGCTTCTTCTCTCTTTTTGATTCTCAATAGAATGTTCTCCTCGTTGTTCTTGGAGATCTATTTGATGTAATGACTTTTTGCGGTGTGTTTGTTGGGATCCAATGAAGTGCGATTTTATGACCAGATCTATCTATGAATATTATTTTAGTTTTCTTTGATCTCTTATATGCATGATTGTTATAGCCTCGTATTACTTCTCCGAAACTTTGGTTTGGTTTGGCCAACTAGATTGATTTTTCTTGCAATGGGAAGAGGTGCTTTGTGATGGGTTCGATCTTACGGTGTCCTCACCCAGTGACAGAAGTGATGTAGGGAAGAACCCTAGAAGCCCGATCTTTCATGATTGGAGCGGATCCCGCAAAGAACACGAAGAATACGAGGGGAAAACACGAGGGGAAACACGAGAGGAATCACTCAAACCAACAAGATTCTATTACACATGTGCTAGATCCTCGAAACACAAAGAGATACACGATCCACGATCAACAAAGGACGATACAAGTAGCATGTCCTTCTCCGTGAGGAGGTCTTGAGGGTATTCCCGTTAGGGCTCGTGAATCCAAGATGGATCTTCTCCGTAGAGGCCGCGGTCTCTCTCGGTGGAGTAGATCCGGATGGATGAGGGAAAGCTTTATCTCTCAAATGAGCAATCACAATGCTAACCCTAATAAGAGGGAGGAGGAGGAGGAGTATATATAGTCTAGTGTCATGAAAGGGTAAGTGGGCCTCAGCTCCACACGCTGTCAACACACAGGCGTCGGATGTTCGATAGTTACCGGTCGTCCGGTGTCTCGCGGGCGCTCGGACGCCCCGTAAGTGTCGGATTTCCAATGTTTCAGCTCTGGTCAGGTGGCGTCGGACTTCCGGTCGGGGTCGGACGTCCGGTGCGTTGGTCGTCCGGTGGTTTCCATACTTCTAACATTTTGGTTCTGGACTGGTGGTGTCGGTCGTCCGGCGGGGCTCGGTCGTCCGGGCACTGGGAGGTGTCAGTCGTTCGAGGCACGTCGGACGTCCGACCGCTGTAGCGGTCACTGCCTGGGGCTGGCCTGGCGGGCTGATGCATCAGGCGTCGAACGTCCGACACGTCTCGGATGTCCGGTGGCTAGAGACTTTCCGGCTGCTTCTCTTATCGCTCCTTGTACTTGGTGTGCTCGCCGTCTTGTCCATTGGGCGTAGCTGATCCGTGGCCTTCCTCCAAGTACCTGATCACGCATAGGGTCTCCGCTTGAGGTAGTAGCCATGTCTCATATGTAGAAAGGGGTAGTTTGGAGAGGAGCGAGTTCACCTTATATTCGATAGCCTTTGCTCGAGCTCTTATCGTTGGTCCTAGTGGTGTTCTAGGAGACGTAGGTAGGTCCATGGGGATGACCGTGGGATGCTCCGCATCATCTCCCCCCCCCTTGGGAAGATCCGACCTCGGATCGAAAACCTCATCACCATGGTAGGGAGAAAGGTCCTTGACGTTGAAGACGTCACTCACATTGTACTTGTCGTGCGGTAGGTCAATCTTGTAAGCATTGTTGTTGTAGCGTGCTAGCTCCTTGAAGGGTCCGTTGGCTCGAGGTAGAAGCTTGGACTTGCATTCATTGGGGAAGCGTTCCTTGTGAAGGTGTAGCCAAACAAGATCTCCAATGTTGAATATCATGGGTTTCTTGTTGATGTTGAGTTTGTCGCGAGTCGTTGTACTTGGCGCTCGATGGTGTGCCTTGTATCTTCATGCATCTTCTTGAGGTAGTTCACTTGTGCACTTGCGTCCATGTTGATGCGCTCTTGTAGTGGTAGATGGAGAATGTCCAATGGGGACAACGGGTTGAAGCCGTAGACGACCTCGAAGGGGGACTTGCCGATAGTCGAAGGTCTTGCGCGGTTGTAGGCGTACTCGGTGATCAGTAGACACTCCTCCCACTCTTTGATGTTCTTCTTGATCAACACGCGTAGTAGAGTAGAGAGCGTCTGGTTCGTCACCTCCGTTTGGCCGTCGGTTTGTGGATGGTATGCCGAAGAGAACAAGAGCTTGATTCCGAGCTTGGCGCATAAGGTCTTCCAAAAGTAGCTTAAGAACTTGACGTCACGGTCTGAGACAATAGTCTTTGGCACTCCATGTAGGTGCAAGATTTCCCTACAAAAAAGATTTGCAACATGTGAAGTATCGTCTATCTTGTTGCATGGGATGAAATGAGCCATTTTAGAGAATCGGTCCACAACAACAAACATGGAATCTTTGCCATTTCTAGTTCTAGGCAAACCAAGCACAAAGTCCATACTAATATTTTCCCATGGGTGATACGAAATAGGAAGTGGCATATAGAGACCATGGATTGAGCTTTAGACTTAGCTTTGCGACATGTAGAGCATCGATTGGTGAAGCGTGAGACGTTGCGGAACATCTTGGGTCAAAAATATTTCTTTGAGAGCATAGCAAAGGTCTTGTCTCGTCCAAAGTGTCCCATTAGTCCTCTTCCATGAGATTCTTGCAAAAGTAACAAACGAAGAGAAGACTCGGGGATACATAGTTTGTTAGCTCTCATAAGATAATCATCTTTGATGTAATAGCGTTCCCAAGATGTATGCGGCAAACATTTGGCATAAGGAATTGCTAAAGTAGGATCATGCGCATACAAGTCTTTTATGTGCTCAAAACCCATGATATTCAATTCAAGTTTGGTAACAAGCATGCATTTGTGGGAAAGAGCATCCACCACAACATTTTCTTTGCCTTTGATGTACTTGATGACATAGGGAAAAGACTCAATGAATTCCCTCCACTTAGCATGACGCTTGTTCAACTAAGTTTGACACTTAAGGTACTTGAGCGTTTCATGGTCGGTATGAATGACAAATTCATGGGGACGAAGATAATGTTCCTACTCACGCAAGACTCGCACTAAAGCATATAGCTCTTTATCATAGATGGGATAATTGAGTTGCGCTCCGGAAAGTTTTTCGCTAAAGTACGCAATAGGGCGCTTCTCATGCATTAACACACCTCCTATGTCATTACCGCTAGCATCACAATGAACTTCAAAAAATTTGTCAAAGTTGGGTAATGCAAGCATGGGAGCATGAGTAAGCAACTTCTTAAGTTCATTAAATGCGGTATCTTGAGATGGTCCCCAAATAAATGGTGCATTCATCTTACTCAAAGCACGTAAAGGGGATGCAATGGTGCTAAAATCCTTAACAAATCTACGATACAAACCGGCTAGACTAAGGAAACTTCCCACTTGTTGCAAGTTGGTTGGTTCAGGCCATGTTTTAATAGCATTGATCTTAGATTCATCTACATGCACACCCTTAGAAGAGACTACAAAACCTAAGAAAACAAGCTTATCAACACCAAAAAGGCATTTGTCCATATTAGCATAAAGACGCTCTTTTCAAAGAGTTTGTAAAACGGTTCTAAGATGGGTGACATGATCTTTGAGAGATTTGCTAAAAACAAGTATGTCGTCGAAATAGACCACAACAAATACGCCAATATAGGGCCGAAGAACAAAATGCATGACTCGCATGAAAGTACCGGGTGCTTTGGATAAGCCCATTGGCATAGCAAGCCATTCATATAAGCCAAATTTGGTCTTAAATGCAGTTTTCCATTCGTCACCTTCTTGTATGCGGATTTGGTAATAGCCACTTTTAAGGTCAATCTTAGAGAAAATTGTGGCTCCGCTAAGCTCATCTAGCATGCCGTCTAAGCGTGGAATGGGGTAGCGATATCTAACCGTGATAGCATTGATAGGACGACAATCGGAACACATGCGATATGTACCATCTTTCTTGGGACCAAGGATTACCGGGACGGCACATGGATTCAAGCTTTCTCGGACATGGCCGTTGTCGATGAGTTGTTATACTTGCCATAGGAACTCCTTGGTTTCCTCTGGGTTGAAGCGGTAGGGATCCTTGTTAGGAAGAGGTGCTCCGTGGATGAGGTCGATGCGGTGTTCGATGCCTCGAAGAGGAGGTAGACCCGGAGGTAGCTCGTTGGGGAATACATCTTGGAATTCTTGCAATAGAAAAGATAACACTAAAGGTAGATTGTGAGAGGTGTTAGTTTTTGGTGCCTCGTCCTTGCACAATAGGACATAGTGCATAAGACTCGATGGGTTCTCACACACTTCTCTCATCTCACTTTTGGTGGCAAATAGCACTAAGTTTTTCTTGTCGCTCATCGTGGAGGCAGTCATTTTGGGCTTGTGGCTCTCACTCCCTTTTGTCTAGCTCACTCTCTCACTATTCTCTCCATGATGGGTGGCTTGCTTATCGGTGATCACTTGACTTGGAGACATAGGCCGTAGCACGTACTCCTTTCCCTTCATCTTGAAGCTATAGTGGTTTGTTCGCCTGTTGTGGATGACGCCTCAGTCAAATTGCCATGATCGTCCAAGAAGGAGGTGGCAAATGGACATCGGAACCACATCACACTCCAAAGTATCTTCATATGCTCCTATCTTGAAGGAAACTTGCACCATATGTTCCACTTGAATAGTGCCGAAGTCGCTAAGCCATTGGACCTTGTAGGGGTGGGGATGCTTCATCTTGACCAATTAGAGCTTGGAGCATAGTTCTTCACCTGCCAAGTTATGGCAACTTCCTCCATCGATGATGACCTTCATGGAACGACCTTTGATTCCCGCCTTGGTGTGGAACCCTAGATGCCCGATCTTTCATGATTGGAGTGGATCCCGCGAAGAACACGGACAACACGAGGGGAAAACATGAGGGGAAACACGAGAGGAATCACTCAAACCAACAAGATTCGATTACACATGTGCTAGATCCTCAAAACACAAAGAGATACACGATCCACGATCAACAAAGGACGATACAAGTAGCAAGTTCTTCTCCATGAGGAGGTCTTGAGGGTCTTCTCGTTAGGGGTCTTGAATCCAAGATGGACCTTCTCCGTAGAGGCCGTGGTCTCTCTCGGTGGAGTAGATCCGGATGGATGAGCAAAGCTCTATCTCTCAAATGAGCTATCACAATGCTAACCCTAATAAGAGGGAGGAGGAGGAGTATATATAGTCTACTGTCACGAAAGGGTAAGTGGGCCTCGGATCCACACGCTGTCAACACACAGGCATCGGACGTCCGACAGTTACTGGTCGTCCGGTGTCTCGCGGGCGCTCGGACGTCCGGTAAGTGTCGGATTTCTGATGTTTCAGCTCTGGTCAGGTGGCGTCGGACTTCCGGCCGGGGTCGGACGTCCGGTGTGTTGGTCGTCCGGTGGTTTCCATACTTATGATGTTTTGGTTCTGGACTGGTGGTGTCGGTCATCCGGCGGGGCTCGGTCGTCCGGCGCTGGGAGGTGTCAGTCGTCCAAGGTGCATCAGATGTCCGGCCGCTATAGCGTTCGCTGCCTGGGGCTTGCCTGGCGGGCTGATGCATCAGGCGTCGGACGTCCGACACGTCTCGGACATCCGGTGGCTGGAGACTTTCCGGCTGCTTCTCTTCTCGCTCCTTGTACTTGGTGTCCTTGCCGTCTTGTCCATTGGGCATAGCTGATCCGTGGCCTTCCTCCAAGTACCTGATCACCCATAGGGTCTCCGCTTGAGGTAGTAGCCATGTCTCATATGTAGAAAGGGGTAGTTCAGAGAGGAGCGAGTTCACCTTATCTTCGATAGCCTTTGATCGAGCTGTTGTCATTGGTCCAAGTGGTGTTGTAGAGACGTAGGTAGGTCCATGGGGATGACCGTGGGATGCTCCTCATCAAAAAGGGGTAGCGAGGCATGCACGTATCGTTGCTATTAAGGATAAAAAGATGAGGTCTATTCCTACATGAATAGATCTTGTCTACATCATGTCATCGTTCTTATTGCATTACTTTGTTTCTCCATGAACTTAATACACTAGATGCATGCTGGATAGCGGTCGATGTGTGGAGTAATAGTAGTAGATGCAGGCAGGAGTCGGTCAAATAATCTTGGACGTGATGCCTATATACATGATCATTGCCTTGGATATCATCATAATTATTTGCTCTTCTATCAATTCCCCAACAGTATTTTTTTACCCACAGTATAATATTTTCTCGAGAGAAGCCACTAGTGAAATCTACGGCCCCCAGGTCTATCTTTTATCATATTGTTTTCAGATCTATTATTCAAAAAACCCAAAAATACCTTACTGCAATTTTTCTTTACTTCTTTAATTTCGTGTTTTTGCTACATCTATTTATCCAATATCATACAATTTTATCTATCTTTTTACTGTGGAGAGATTGACAATCCCTCTTACGCGTTTGTTCGCACACGAACATGTCACCGCGTACCTCCAACACCGAGGGTGATGCACCGCAGCTCACGTCGAAGGAGACCCATCCGGAAGCGCGGTACGCAAGCAATCCGGCAGGGGCTTTTGAGCACCCGAAACCCCACGCGCCCGGGAGGGACCCCATCTGGACGCGCGGCGGCTATGGGCTGCCCTAGGTCGGTTCGCCCACCCCTAGAGCCTCGAGGATCTCTGCCCTTCAATACGAAGAACGAACGAAGAACGAGAGAGACAGAACAAGGGAGAGATGTAAAACTAGGGTAAAAAGTAGATGGGTTTTGCGATTGAGTGTTGTTGTTCAATCGGCCGTCAACTCTTGTCTATATCAGAGGCGGATAGACTTCCCGTATAAGAAAAGGACTTGCCTAGCTGTCCAAATCATCAAAACCTAACAAAACATGGACTATTCACGACCTCCGGCCCGGATGTCCGGCTCAAGGCCCGGATGATCCGGCCTAGCCCAGTTTTCTGAGAGCAACTCACTAATCGGGCTCTAACTTTTGCATACGAACTCGGATTAAGATGATTTTTATATCAAAATGAACCATTTCGATGATCCGCACAACTTTGTTGTTGAACACTTTTCGATTTGAGTTCATATTGAGGGTGTTCCGAGCTGTTTCCTAAGATTTGCAACAGAAAAAAGATGTCCGGACATCCGGATCCTTGCCCAGATCGTCCGGCCTTTACCCGGATCATCCGGGACTACACCTAGATCATCCGGCTTCACTTTTTAGCTTCTGTTGTTTGGGTCATTTGTTCAGTCTCTGGCCGATGATCTGGACCCCGGCCCGGATGATCCGGCCAAACAGTGCTGCAGCGCATGTTTTTGGCTGTAGAATCCACATACAACCTCGGATGGAGACGATTTTTATATCAAAATCGTCCGTTTTGACGAGATGAAGAACTTTGCAGCTGACACTTTTTCCATCTGATGTCATCTTGATAGGGTTTTGTGCCATGCAAAAATCTGGTGTCAACACATGCCCCCCTGTTTTTCGGCAAACTTGCGCGCTGAAAAATAACTTGCAATACGTTGGTCTAAGGACGATGTCAACACTCCATCGGCCATTCATATGCGCTTAGGGTGATAATTTATATATCGGCCATGTTTATGCTTAGGGCGATAATTTTATATCGGCCATTGATTTTAACTTCTTGTTCACATCATACCTTGTAACCGATTACCACCAATCGGCTTTAAAAAGATGGGAATGAACCCATTCCTTGTAGCACTAAGAAAATCAAACTCCGAGAGGTCACGCCCTATTAAGCAAGTAACATCGGGATGATTCCAATTCACTGATGCATCAGCCAAAGCAACACAAGCCGAATTATCCGCGTGAATGACTTTTATCTCATCATCGACCCATTGTATTAAAAATTGATGCATGGTAGATGGCACACATTGGTTAGCATGAACCTAACCGTGGCCTAATATAACATTATAGTTACCTTGAACCTCAGCGATGAAGAATGTGGTGGCCAAAGTTTTGCTTCCTACGGTGAGTTACATGCACATCAGACCTTTGGCCTCTGTCTTTTCTTTAACCACAGCACCACCATCAACGAGCATCCTAGCAACCGGTGATCCGTTAATATGAACTTTGAGGTAGGATGGCTTCAAGTGTTTCACCGGTTCTTTTGGCTTCTCGAAGATAGCATTCTTAGGACCAAAATCCAGCTGGGCCACCTCCTCTTCAACACCTATAGCATGAAACTCGGCAGGTAAGTAATACACCATATTAATATCCATACCTTCCCGAACCAGCATAGATTCGTAATCCACCATCTCATCTTCATCTCCCAATGTGTATATTGGGCTTAAAGTTTCCTCAATTTAAGGGGATGTTTCAGGTGGTGTGGATGATGTTATAGGGGTCGCAGCATCCTCTTTTGGTGGTGAAGGTGTTGTTGTAGCTAATGTAGAAGCATCTGTGTTTTCTTTTTGTTTAGGCCTCCACACTTGTTTTGTGAGTGCCATGGGCCGAATTTCATTGAACAATTCGTCCCTTTGCTTCTCTTCTTTGCGCTCTACCTTCTCGTGGTTCCTCATGCATTGTAATCTCCTTTTCATGGTCTTAGTTAAACCGGGAAGACACCACTTAGGTTGGGTATATTTGGGATCCCTAGGTTTGACCTTGCTTGTGCTCGCCTCATGATCATTAACCATGGAACCCTGCTGAACAATAACAATATCACCATTAGAAGTAGCCAGATTACCAACAATCGGCATTTTGATCTCCTTTTGCTTGTCGCATTCTGAAATTTCCGCATTAGGTGACTTAACACACCACACTTTTTTATTGGCCTTAATTGGAGAAATTTTTGTTGGCCGATTAGCACCATAGCTCAAACGGCCCTATGTTGGATAATAAAGCCTCTCGCGAGCAGGCCTTCTAGGTGCTGCCCACCCCATATGGAAAGCATAAGGAGCCATTGGGGGCTGCCCCATCCTCCATTGAAGTCTCCCATGTAATATGGCGCATAGGGGGGTTGTGACATCTATGGTGTCGGTGCCCATGACCCATATGGCCTTGCATAGCATCGAAACCCTTGCTTCGGAGGCGATCTTGAACGCTTTGAATGTGATGGCCGATTAGAGCTAGAACCGGCTGCTTGACCTGCATATTTGGATAGCAGCATATCAAAAGTTGGCTTGATTCGCTTGCGCTTAGCTTCACTCTTTTCCCACTTGCCAACTTCTGAATTCTTGGGCTTGATAAATTTAACATGAGAATCTTCTTGTACTTGTGGTTGCCCCCCGAGTGGAGGATTTTTTATGGTGATCTTCAATACTTCCTTGCCATAGGGTTGCTTATCAAGCACAACCTCTCTTCCCAAGACTTTGTCGCCCTCCTTGCCTTTCCTAGGTTCACCAATAACAACATTATCTTTATTAGCAGATTCGGCCCTGCTAGGCTGAATTAACATTTTCTTTCCCTCCAAGTCCATGGTGTTTATCGGGAAGGGTTGTTTATCAACTTGCATGTCAGCAAAATTCAGTCCTCCGTCATTAATGGCCGATTGTATCTGTCGTCGAAAAACATTGCAATCATTAGTAGCATGAGAAAATGAATTATGGTACTTGCAATAAGCACGTCGTTTCAGCTTGTCAAACGGCGGTATGGTGTGTGATATTCTAATCATCTTATCTTGCAAGAGAGCATCAAATATTTTATCACACTTAGATATATCAAAAGTAAACTTCATCTCCTCATCACGATTCTTGCGAATCGGCTTAAGAGCATTGCATGTATAGGGTTTGGCCTTTGAGGACCAAACAAACTCAGTAGTATAGACATCAACCTCATCGTCCGAATTATCATCATTGTATTCAACCATATGCATTCTAGGACGATCGGTTGTAGACCTATGAAACTCTTTACTTCGACTCTCTTGAGCCAAAGCTTTTTGCAAGACCTGGTTAATATTCAAAAACTCATAACTTTCTAGCCTCTCTTTAATGTGAGTTTTTAAACCATTAAGAACAAGATCCGCCAAGTCTCTCTCAGTTATCACTAAGCTATAACATCGGTTCTTTATATCTCTAAATCTCTTGACATAATCGGTGACCAATTCATCATGTTTTGCCTAACCGATGTAAGATGTGACAATTTAAGCTCATTATCGCCGCTATAAAAGTAATCATGAAACTTTGGCTCTAATTGTGACCATAACAGAATTGAACCATGTGGTAAAGCAGCAAACCATGAAAATGTGGCACCAGTTAAAGATAATGGAAATAAACGCACTTTCAATTCTTCTATGGAACCTGCTTCACCCAACTGCGCTAGATACTGACTAACATGCTCCCATGTTGTTTTCATGCCCTCTGCACTAAATTTGACAAAATTAGGAACCTTATAACCTTGAGGGTACAAAACTGCATCAAAGTGTTCAGGATAAGGATTTTGATACACACGACTCTTTACTTTCGGCTCATTTCCGAAAGTTTCTAGAAACATCTTATGCAAATCCTCCCTTAATTTAGCTAAAATTGGATCTGAGGTAGAAGAAGATGTTTGTGGCAATGACATAGGAGCAACCCGAGTACTAGCTATTGGTGCAACTTGTGGGATGGGCGCCGAACCATAATTCGGCGGAAGACCAAACATGCTTGCGTCTATGGGTGGTGTGACAAAGTGATTCAGCGTTGACGCCGAATTGGGCACACTCATAATAGGATTAGAATATGCAGGTGCAGCCACAAGCTGGTTGGTTTGACTAGGGTAAAAATTCAACAGCATAGTATATTGTTGTTGTATAGGAGGTGCCGATGAAATAGGTAAAGTTGGACTAGGGTTTTCAGATACACCAACAGTACCACTAAATGACGGAGGCATATTTTTCTTAGCATTAGTATTTGCCACAAAAGAATTGTACGTCATCACATTACCCTTACTAACAAGACTTTCAATCACAGCCACTTGCTCTGGAGAAAAAACTTTACTCACAGTGATTACATCTTGTTCGTCAATGATGGGAGGAAAATTGGCGTTTCCAACCGGAGTGATGTTGCCTTGACGGTCCTTCTTGAAACTTGAAAGAAACACCTCCAAATCCTGCTCCTTGCGCTTCTTCTTGAGCGCCTCAAAAGCCTCTTCA
Source organism: Thinopyrum elongatum (assembly GCA_011799875.1). Classification (NCBI taxonomy): domain Eukaryota; kingdom Viridiplantae; phylum Streptophyta; class Magnoliopsida; order Poales; family Poaceae; genus Thinopyrum; species Thinopyrum elongatum. The sequence goes on from CM022300.1 coordinate 325,085,864, forward strand.
CGCTGTTTCTTGAGCGCTTCGTAGGCCTGGCAATGTTCATCCGATAGTTCATCAAGACCGGGCTTAATGACATTAACGGCACTAACTTCTGAGGGCTTGGAGAGATCCAACATGGTTGATGATGATTCTTGATCTTTTGTCCCCAGCGGAGTCGCCAAAAAGTGTGTTCACACATGAACACATCATCGTGTACCTCCGACGCGAAGGGTGATGCATCACAGCTCACGTCGAAGGAGACGCGTCCGGAAGCGCGGTACGCAAGCAATCCGGCGGGCGCTTTTGAGCACCCAAAACCCCACGCGCCCGGGAGGGACCCCGTTTGGACGCGCGGTGGCTATGGGCTTCCCTAGGTCGGTTTGCCCTCCCCTAGAGCCTCGAGGATCGCTGCCCTTCAATACGAAGAACGAACGAAGAACGAGAGAGAAAGAACAAGGGAGAGATGTAAAACTAGGGTAAAAAGTAGATGGGTTTTGTGATTGTGTGTTGTTGTTCAATCGGCCATCACCTCTTGTCTATATAAGAGGTGGACAGACTTCCCGTACAAGAAACGGACTTGCCGAGCCATCCAAATCATCCAAACCTGATGTCCGGCTCAAGGACCGGATGATCCGGCCTAGCCCAGATTTCTGAGAGCAACTCACTAATCGGGCTCTAACTTTTGCATATGAACTTGGATTAAGATGATTTTTATATCAAAATCAACCATTTCGATGAGACGCACAACTTTGCGGTTGAACAATTTTAGATTTAAGGTCATATTGAGGGTGTTTCGAGCTGTTTTCTAACATCTGTAGCAGAAAAAAGTTGTCCGGACGTCCGGGTCCTTGCCCGGATCGTCCGGCCTCTACCCGGATCATCCAGGACTACATCCAGATCATCTGGCTTCACTTTTTAGCTTCTGTTGTTTGGGTCATTTGTTCGGTCTCCGGCCGGATGATCTGGACCCCGGCCCAGTTGATCCGGCCAAACACTGCTGCAACGCATGTTTTTGGCTGTAGAATCCACATACGACCTCGGATGGAGACAATTTTTATATCAAAATCGTCCATTTCAACGAGATGAAGAACTTTGTAGTTGACACTTTTTCCATCCGATGTCATCTTGATAGGGTTTTGTGCCATGCAAAAATCTGGAGTCAACAGCGTTGGATTGCAAGTATTTGTTCTTTGTGTGTAGGTACTGTTTACATAGTGTTACTTGGTTCTCCTACTGGATTGATAACCTTGGTTTCATAATTGAGGGAAATACTTACCGTTGATGTGCTGCATCATCCTCTCCTCTTCGGGGAAATACCAACGCAGATACAAGCAATCAGGAAGAATTTCTGGTGCCGTTGCCGGGGAGACATCATCAAAATCTATCATGTTCCTAATCACAAATCTCATCTCCTTGCAATTTACATTATTTGCCATTTGCCTCTCGTTCATATCTCCCCCACTTCACAAAAAAATTGCCTTTTTATTTTCCTTCTTTTTTGTTCGCCTTTTTCTCATCAGATCTCTTGTGTGCTTGCAATCTTGTTTGCGTATTCATGATGTCTCAAGAAAATACCAAATTGTGTGATTTTTCCAATACTAATAACTATGATTTTATTAGTACTCCGATTGCTCCTCCCGCCACTAGTGCGGAGTCTTGTAATATTAATGTCGCTTTGTTGAATCTTGTTATGAAAGATCAATTTGCCGGTACTCCTGGTGAGGATGCCGCGTCCCATCTAAACACATTCGTAGAATTGTGTGATATGCAAAAGAAAAAAGATATGGACAATGATATTGTGAAGTTGAAATTATTTCCTTTCCCTTTAAGGGATCGTGCAAAAATTTGGTTTTGTTCTTTGCCTCGCAATAGTATTGATTCTTGGGATAAGTGCAAAGATGCTTTTATTACTAAGTATTTTCCGCCCGCGAAAAATATTTGCCTTAGAACTCAAATCATGAATTTTAAGCAACTTGAGCATGAACATGTTGCACAATCTTGGGAAAGAATGAAATTTATGCTAAGAAATTGTCCTACTCATAGTTTAAATCTTTGGATGATTATACCAGAAAATTATGCGGGATTGAATTTTGTTTCTAGAAATCTTTTAGATTCCGTCGTGGGTGGTACTTTTATGGAAATTACTTTGAGTGAAGCTACTAAATTGCTTGATAATATTATGGAAAATTATTCACAATGTCATAACGAAAGAGCACCTACTAGTAAAAAATTTATTCGGTTGAAGAAATTAGTACTTTGAGTGAAAAAGTTGATGCTCTTATGAAATTGGTTGCTAGTAAAAATGCTCCTATTGATCTTAATGATGTGTCTTTTTCTACTTTGATTGAGCAAAATAGTGATCCCGTAGATGTGAATTTTGTCTCACGAAACAATTTTAATAACAATGCTTATAGAGGTAATATTAATCCTAGGCCTTTTCGTGGAAATTCCTCTAAAAATTATGGCAATTCCTATGGTAATTCTTCTTACAATAATAATAGGAACCCCTCTGATCTTGAGAGTAATATTAAAGAATTTATCAATGCTTAAAAAGTTTTCAATACTATGATAGAAGAAAAGTTGAATAAGATTGATGATATGTCTAGAAGCATTGATAGAATTTCCCATGATGTAGAGAATCTCAAGATTAAAAAAAATCCACCTAAGGTTGATGTCAATGAATCAATTAAATCTTTATATGTTTCTATGGATGAAAGTAAGAAAAGAACTGCTATGCTTAGACCTAAAAGAGAATTTTTAGAAAGAGCATTTTCTACCGATTTCTTTCATAACAATGATGATGTTAAAATGATTGGTGTTTCTTCTATTTATTCCTTGTTTAGTAATATTAAACTTGATGAAAAGAGTACTGAAGAAGAGTCAACTTTAGCTAGAGTGCGTCCTCATAATTCGGAGGGTGAAAATCTTGTTGAAAAAATTGATAAAAGTGGGTTAGGAGAGGTCAAAACATTAACTAGTGATGTGTCCACTCTTTTGGATTACAAAGACTTTAATTATGATACTTGCTCTTTGATTGAATGTATTTCTTTGTTGCAATCCATGATAAATTCACCCAATGCCTATGAACAAAATAAAGCTTTTACTAAACATATTGCAGAAGCGATGATGAAATCTTTAGAAGAAAAGCTGGAATTAGAGATTTCAATTCCTAGAAAATTATATGATGAGTGGGAACCTACCATTAATGTCAAGATTAAAAATTATAAGTGCTTTGCTTTGTGTGATTTGGGCGCTAGTGTTTCCACAATTCCAAAATCTCTATGTGATGTGCTTGGTCTTACCAATATTCAAGAATGTTCTCTTAATTTGCTCTTGGCGGATTCTATTCTTAAAAAGTGAAAGCACAAGTGCTCCCTGGGTGATTTTGGTAATTAATGCCAACATATCTCTTGTTGGACTAATATTTCTACCTAGTGTATTTCAGACAAGTTCAACAATGGTGTGGCAAGGACAAGAGGATGTGGAACCCCTTCAAAATGCTAAGGACAAAGATTGGCAAAGGCTCAAGACTCTTCATTTATATTTTAGTGATCCAAGATCACATTGAGTCCATAGGAAAGCCAATACTATTATAAGGGGATGAGGTGTTGCTTAATGATCTACTTGCTCAAAGTGCTTAGTGATATTGCTCCAAAACCCTAAACCACTTTCTCTTCCAAATATGTTCAAAACTCAAAGTCAAACTCTGCCCCACTGAAATGATCCATCCGGCACCACCGAGTTCATTTGACATAGCCACTACCAGAAATCCTAACACTTCGGTCACACCGATACGGATCTCGGTCTCACCGAGATGGCCTTGCAAACTCTCTGTTGCCTGTTGCAATTATTTCGGTCTCACCGAAATTTGCAATCGGTCCCATGGAGTTTGCTTAACATCCTCTCTATTGCCCTATTGCTTCACTTCGGTCTAACCAAGTTGATGCAATCGGTGCCACCGAGTTGATGTTTGCCCTAAGCCCTAGCACATCGGTCCCACCGAGTTGTTCCAGTCGGTCTCACCGAGATTCCTAATGTTCACATTTTGAACTGAATCGGTCTCACCGAGTTCTTCTATTCGGTCTGACCGAGTTGGGTCAATTGTGTGTAACGGTTGAATTTTGTGTGGAGGCTATATATACCCCTTCACCCTGTCGTGGGAAACCACGGCCACCTATGGGGCCATGAGCCCCTTTTGGTTCGGCGGGGGGACGAGCATGTTGCACAAAGAGCGGAGAAGCGTCGTGCAGCACGACAGAGATCACACGGGCAGTCTTTACCCAGGTTTGAGCCACCGTGAGGCATAAAACCCTACTCCTGCTTTGGTGGATTGATGGTGGATAATGGTGGTGAACGTAGCACACTCGCCCATCAAGGACGCTCTGGGGGCGAGAGTGGCTACGCGCGTATGGATATGCGAGGGTCCAACCCTTTCTATCATTGACATGGGCCTCCTTTTATAGATAAAGGGCTCACCACAGTGGCAAATCAGTCTTTGCGTACTGATTAGATAGCTAACAGTGCTATCATATCTAACTCTGCAGGCTGATAGAGTGCATTAAATGCGCCGCTCAGTGTCAAATCACAGCTCGCCCGGCAGGCCCAGCCGGGCTGTTTTGCCAACTTTGCGCTTGCTCGCTTGACACGTCTTAGGACGGGTGTCATATGGAGGTGTTTGCTGTAGGAAGTGGCTGCCATGTGGCAGAAAGCAGCCACTTAGTCATCTTGGAGCTCGACACCGGTTTGATTACTGACTTGCGTCGCTTGTGAGGTGGAGCGGTGGAGTGGCTTCCCTCCGCCAGCCCCGGTAGGCTTGCCGGGATGATCTGGAGCTTGCTTCCGGGGCAAAACCCAACCCTGCCAGGCTCTCCTGCCCGGCAAGGTAGGTCCTTCCCTTGGCGATGCCTTGTTCCTTTGGCTCACCTTGGCCTTCTCGACTTGCACTTGGATCCTTTAAAGGAATTGATCCTCCTTGTTTGGTATGATATTTGTCTTGTAATCTTGTCTCTAGCCTGTTGTCTTGCCGTCCGTGCACAGTCAGGGGAAAACATATACCCCTGTCTGTGTTCCCCGACATAAGCCCCCGGGCCTAAGCCATACTTGTCGCTGGTCACGTTGGGTTAGGCCCCAAACCAGTGCACGGACACATGGCTAAAAAGGGCTGTTCGTATCATGGTTCGTCATGATGACCAGTCAATCCAACGTCCACTTCGCGCAATTACTGCGAGTCGTGGGGTCGTGGGACTATTGCAGTTAATGTAAAACGGTAACTTCTGGAGAGTTGCGTCCCCACTCCACACCTTTTCCCCTTAAGATAGGAAAACGCGGAACGGCACGATTCACTTGTCGCCTGTCCTACCCTCCCATCATCTTCCTCTGCAAGCGAAACAACCGCCCCTCCTTTCTCTCCCTCGCCCACCTTTCCCCCACCTTATTCCTTCCCCCGTTCGCACCGGCGTCCACGGGAATGGGGAAGAAAACTGCAGCAAAAGGGAAGCAGACGGCCGCGGTGAAGGAGGTGGTCGCCGAGGGAAGCAAGAGGGCGGCTGAGCTGGATAGGAAGCGGAGGGGAGACATCGTCTTCTTTCCGTCGAACCTGGACGGCCCGGTTCTGTAGGCAAGGTACGGGTACCTGTGGGGGAGGGAAGTCCCGAAAGGGCATGGCGCGCCCAATGTTTTGGCGGAGGGGGAAGAAGATCCGCCAAATTCATACCGATTCTTCTGCGCATATTTCATCTGCGGCCTCTGCCCCCCTTTTTCTGATTTCTTTGAGGCGATGATGACGATTTATGGATTCCACCTCCTGGACTTTACGCCAAATGCAATGGCGACCATGGCCATCTTTGCTCATTTGTGTGAGAATTTTGTTGGAGTCGCCCCCAATGTTGATCTGTTCAGGCATTACTTTGTCCCGCGGGTGGAGAACAAAACTCACCGCTCTGGGAAATTCAGCTGGATGCCACGGGGGGCAAGGAAGTCCTGGGATTATATCCCTGGTCTGCAACGCGAGAGGTGGGATGAGTAGAGAGGAGACTGGTGCTTGATTCAGGATGTGGAAGCCCCAGAGTTCTGCGAAGCACGGACAGTGTGTGTCGAGCGCAGCAAGGAATGGAGCACATTCGGCCTCACCAATGATAGGCTTTGCCCGGCAATAAATAGGATCACCCGCCTGAAGGCTGCCGGACTAACCATTGAGCACATGGGGGCAGATTTTCTCCTTCGTCGCATCTAGCCACTGCAGAAGAGGGACAGACCCGCCTGGTTGTATGGTGACGCTGGAGACAGGATGAGATTGCTTCTAGGTTTGGCCAATAACTTGTCTCTTTATGGCCATGCCTGGTTGTGTGACCAGCTGTTTGGCCGCTTCGAGCTGTTCAAGCTCCCGGCAACCTTTATCCCTCTGAGTGTCAATTCGGCCCGGGACCAGATCTTGAAGTGGATGCCGGATTGCAATGCTCATGGGGTGGCAAGTGATTGGCGGTTGCCCACTCTTGACGAAGAACTTGAATGGTCCAACACCCTGGCGGAGAGGGCTGTCAGAGTGGAGACCAACGTGTACAAACACACCTCCACTGTGGAGGCAGCGTTTATCAAGAGGAGGATTGAGGAGGACAAAGGTGCCCGAATTGCTGCAATGGCAAGGGCTGCAAAGCTCGGGAAGGGAAAAGCTGAGGATGAGAGTTCCTCTCATGGTTGTAGCGAGGCGCAGGCCACGGAAGAGGTTGCCAGGGAAGATCTTGTCGGGGATGAGTTTTCCGGGCTTGAGGCTCTAGCTACTGCGGTAGCAGAGCTCCAAAAGGAGGAGGAGGCTGTTGTGGCAGTGGAGCCCGAAGCGGAGTGGCTCGCGGCTGGTCCTCAAGCCCCCGAGCCGATTTTGGATCAGTGTCCCCACACGCGGTCCCAAATCCAGCACCTGCTGCCAAGAAGGTGAAGAAGACCACCACCAGAAATACCAAGCCATACGTGGTGTGCCGCCAATCTCCTCGCCTTGTCGGGATCAAAGCTTCTCACGCCAAGCAATCGGTGGATGTGGTGGGCGATTCCAGCTCTCATTCTGGCTCGAGCTCTTCGCAGAGCTCGTCTTCATCAGATCCCCCAGCACTCCAGCAGGGTTTGGGGCTGCCAGAAAGCTCCGCCCCTCCATCCCAGAAGAGAGGAAGAGCATCCCCGCCGCCCATGGAATTTGATTTGAGCTCCATGCTCATTGATGAGGAGTAAGGAAGATTTCCCTCTCCGTGATAACTTTAGTATACTTGATTGTCTTTGCTGGCTGACCTTTTGTTTTGCTGTCGTTGGCAGGGAGGAGGAGGAGGAAACGGAGACCCTCATCCATCGGTCGAAGAGGATCCGGCGTGCTGGGTCGCCGAAGACTGTGGAGAGCTTGGATTTGGTGGGGAGCCATACGGAGGATCCCGCACCAAGCCCCCAGCCCAGCCCCCGGCCTGAAAGTGGAGGGCTGGTTCCTTCCGCTGGGGGCAACGGAGACGAACTTCCCACCCATCCAGCTGGAGGAGGCGGCAAGATGACACAGGATGAGCCCTCCCTGGGAGGGTACGTTCCTCCCGCTGACCCAGCCAAAGGACCCCTGGCGAGACCCTCCATGGATGAGCCCACACAGAGCGTCGCCGTGGCTGCCGCGGTAGGGGGTGGAGTTCATGGCCCGGCAACCGATGCTGCCGGTGAAGCTGAGGCCCCTGCCCGGCAGGCTTCTCCGGGTACTTAACTTCCACTCTTCTCCTTCTTTCTCTTATGTATCCCCTCTCCCTTTATCCCGGTAATCTAAAACTTCTGCCCTTTTTTGCCATTCACTTGTCCTTTCATCCGCAGTCCTCCAGGCTAAAGATCCAGAACTGCTAGAAGAGGTGGCCAGCATAGGGAGAGCTGCCGCGGACGAGGCCGCCGAGATCGCCACCGCGGAGGGACAGGGCTCCGTTGCCGGGAGTGTTCAAGATCCTTTGGCGGTGGAGGAACATACTTCTGAAAGTGCACTAGAGGTGGGAGTGGTGGTTGAGGGGAAGATTCCCCTCCAAACAATGGATCCCCTTCCCTCTTTTGGGCCCATGGTGGGGACCTCGCCATCCCCCTCAAGCCAGTTGGCGCTGGTGTTGGTGCAGCCCGGGATTGGAGCCCCCGGCCCGTCGGCATCAATGAACACAGAGCTTGATGAAGAGCTCCAGCGAATCCTGGCGTCGCTGCACCAAGGGGTTGAAGAATCGGGCGGTTTTGTTGCCGTTGCAATGGATTTGTCCTTCCTGGAGTCCGTGGCAGTGAGCATCAAAGAAATGCAGGCCCGACACGACTAGAAGTGGCAGGCGCTCAAAGAGCAGTGCGAGTCCACCAACAAAGTGGATCAGAAGCTGAAGGACAAGTGCCTGGAGCTACGCGAATGGCACGGCAAGCAGTTCCAGGCACTTATGAGGCAGCAGGAGGCGATCCTGATGACGAGGGAAGACGTCATAGCCCGTGAAGCGCGCCTGGCGGATCGGAAGGCACGTCTGGATGCCAGAGAGCAAGAGATTTCTCTCTAGGAGGAGAAGCTTGGAGCCACCCTTCGCGCCAAAGATGATGACCTGGAAGCCCTCGTGCAGCAACGCACCAAGGAGTTGGAGGACAAGCACAAAGCTGCCCTGGACGTCCTCACAACTGATTTTGCTATTCGACTAAAGAAACTCACTCATGATCTTGCTGTCGCATCCGCTGCCAGGACAGACCTTGATCGACAGGTGACTAAGCTGATTGAGGAGCTTGTCGGGAGCACCAAGGATATGGAGGCTCTCAAGGAGGAAGCGCGAAAGGCGGAGGTCCTTCTAAGCGATGTGCAGTCGCAACTTTCCTCCAGGACCCAAGGCCTTGAAACCACCAACGGCGCCATCACGGATCTAAAGGCCAGGATTGGCACCTTGGAAAGCGCAACAGAGTCCAACGGAGCCCGCCAGCAACAGTTGTCCAAAGATCTAGACACCGCCCAGCGCCTCTGGAAGGATGCAGAGGACAAACTGACGAACCAATCCGAACAGGTGAACCTCTGGATCAGGAGCATGATTGACATTGCTATGCGCCTTGCTGCCCAGACCGTAGCAATGGGCATGGACAGGCTAGCTTTCTCGATCAACAGGCAGGAGGTCCCTAGTGCCAAGATGGGAGTTTTCTTCAACAAGCTGATCGAAAAGCTGAAGGTGCATGAAGAGGGGAGGGCCAAGCGCTTCGGGACCGAGTCCCGGAAGCTTGCACACGACGCCCTCCTCATGGTCCTGAGCAACATCGCCTGCCGTCATCCAGACCTCGACCTTGCCGACGGATTTAAGGAGCCGCCGGTGGGTGCTGATGTTCCAGCTGCCAAAGAGAAAGCTACCCCTTTGGCCGCCAGGGCCCAACGGCTTCACGCAGTCACCGGGCTTGACTTCGAGCTATTCTTGTCATCGTGCTATCTTGTAACAAAACATGATGTATGCTTTGTGTTTAGATTCGTATTGTTTACGTTTGCATGGAACTGATGTCCTCTGCTTAATCCTAAACGCACGTTTATCCCTCTGAGCTTATATGCTTGTGTTCGTAAGATTAGTCCCTATGCATGTTTTGGTTGCTTGCCGGTATCATATTTCCTCAATTGTCGTAAGGGTCCAGCCCTTAACATTCATCTTGGCGTGGATGCGTCCCGGCAAGTTTTTCCTCGGTAGCTCTCGACACAGCCGCTCGTTCTGTGAGCAAGGCTCGGGACAGAACGAGGGTGCAGACAAAGAACTAGCCAAGGTTCCATCACACGAAGGATTTCATAATACGTACACTTACTAAAACCGAGGGATAAACGGATGCAAAAATCTAGGATTCATCAAAAGGAAGCGATTGCTTGGACTTAGCTTTTGTTCTTGCTCCTTCCCATCCTTTCCAGTTGCGTGCGTTTAGCGTGCTCGCAATACCCGGAAAGGCAGAGGCCAGCGACTAACTCTCTGGTTCCCGGCAGGGACCAACATGCGTCAGGCGTGTCTGGCGGGCGGCAGGATATGGTGCCGGGCTTTCCCGGCCCCTCTCTCTATCCTCTGCTCTTTTCAAACAATTCGACAGCGGCTGGCGCAAGAGTCCCGCCAGTGCGGTTGGCCTTGCCAGAGCATACTTGCCGGGGCATCGATCAATGGATTCGTACCGGCATTTTACTCAGGATTTCCCTAAGCAGGGTAAATGCTAAACCCAGTATCGCGCGGTACTCATCGACATTGACGATGCCAGGGTCAGAGCGGCTCAATTGTCGAAGAGGGAGAGAGATGGAAAGAGGAGCCTTGTTCCCACGCGCCTTGCCCCTTCCCCCTGACGGCGCCCGAGCGGTGGTCGCGCCGCATAGGTCGCCTGGGGGGAACATTCCACCGTCAGCGCCGATCTTCAACATGGCCCCGACCACGGTGGGACGAGATGACGGACAAAGCAGGTGCGGGGACGGCCCCGCTCTCCCGCTTTGTCTTCATATCTTCATGAGCACCACCAATGCCAAAAGCTTCGGCTGGGCTACAATGGAGATGACGCACTGCCAACGCCCTCAGGTTTGCGCAAGTGACCCCCCTACCTGGCGCGCCAGAGATGTCGTGGGAAACCACGGCCACCTATGGGGCCATGAGCCCCTTTTGGTTCGGCGGGGGGATGGGCACGTTGCACAAAGAGCAGAGAAGCGTCGCGCAGCACGGCAGTGATCACACGGGCAGTCTTTACCCAGGTTCGGGCCGCCATGAGGCGTAAAACCCTACTCCTGCTTTGGTGGATTGATGGTGGATAATGGTGGTGAACGTAGCACACTCGCCCGGCAAGGTCGCTCTGGGGGCGAGAGTGGCTACGCGCGTATGGATATGCGAGCGTCCATCCCTTTCTATCGTTGCCATGGGCCTCCTTTTATAGATAAAGGGGTCACCACAGTGGCAAATCAGTCTTTGGGTACTGATTAGATAGCTAACAGTGCTATCATATCTAACTCTGCAGGCTGACAAAGCGCATTAAATGCACTGCTCGGTGTCACATCACAGCTCGCCCGGTAGGCCCTGCCGGGCTGTTTTGCCAGCTTTGCGCCTGCTTGCTTGACACGTCTTAGGACGGGTGTCATATGGAGGTGCTTGCTATAGGAAGTGGCTGCCATGTGGCAGAAAGCAGCCACTTAGTCACCTTGGAGCTCGACACTGCTTTGATTACTGACTTGCGTTGCTTGTGAGGTGGAGCGGTGGAGTGGCTTGCCTCCGCCAGCCCCGGCAGGCTTGCCGGGATGATCTGGAGCTTGCTTCCGGGGCAAAACCCAACCCTGCTAGGCTCGCCTGCCCGGCAAGGTAGGTCCTTCCCTTAGCGATGTGTTGTTCCTTTGGCTCACCTTGGCCTTCTCGACTTGCACTTGGATCCTTCAAAGGAATTGATCCTCCTTGTTTGGTATGATCTTGGTCTTGTAATCTTCTCTCTGGCCGGTTGTCTTGCTGTCCGTGCACAGTCAGGGGAAAACATATACCCATGTCTGTGTTCCCCGACACACCCCCTTCTCCATATGTGAGAGAGCCATCAAAACATGCCTACAATTCCTCTACTCATTTTCTGAGAGAGAACCACCTACTCATGTGTTGAGACTAAGATATTCCAATCCTACCACAAGATTCTTGATCGCTAGCCTTCCCCAAGTTGCTTTCCAGTCAAATCATGTTTCCACCATAGCCAAATCTGTGAGAGAGAGTTGAGTGTTGGGGAGACTATCATTTGAAGCACAAGAGCAAGGAGTTCATCATCATCACACCATGTATTACCTTTTGGAGAGTGGTGTCTCCTAGATTGGTTAGGTGTTGCTTGGGAGCCTCCGACAAGATTGTGGAGTTGAACCAAGAAGTTTGTACGGGCAAGGAGATCACCTACTTCGTGAAGATCTACCCAAGTGAGGCAAGTCCTTCATGGGCGATGGCCATGGTGGGATAGACAAGGTTGCTTCTTCGTGGACCCTTCGTGGGTGGAGCCCTCCATGGACTCACGCAATCGTTACCCTTCGTGGGTTGAAGTCTCCATCAACATGGATGTACGATAGCACCACCTATCGGAACCACGCCAAAAATCTCCATGTCTTCATTGCGTTTGCACACTCCAATCCCATCACTTTACTTTCTTGCAATGAGCATGCTTTACTCTTTCCGCTGCTCATGCTCTTGCCATGCTTGCTTGAAATGTATTCTGAATGCTTAAACTTGTGCTAAAACTCCACCTCAACTGGAAGAACTTAAAAATTGCCACTTTTACTCATTGAGGGTCTAATCACCCCCCCCCCTCTAGACCCCTCTTCTCAATCCTTTCAATTGGTATCAGAGCTTTGGTCTTCATTGCTTTGGTTTAATCACCATTGGAGGAAGATGGATGAGTCTACGGTTGGGAGTATTAGACGTAGAGTGCCTATGCTTGACAGAGAGTTCTATAATGCTTGGAAGAATGAGATGCTTGAGATTTTCAATGAATATAATTTGAACAAGTACATTACTAGCCCTTACATGCCCCCCATTGACCCCTTGCATCCTACCCCCGATGAGTATCTTGACATGACCCGCAATCTTAGAACTATTGATCTTATCATGAGAGGATTGCCTAGAAATTTGCTTGTATGCTTGCCTACATTTGAATGTGCTTATACTATATGGAAATATCTTGAGGAGCATTTTCCAAACTATTCCTTGAAAAATCTAGATGAGATTCTTCAAAAGTCCATAGCTTTTCATAAAATGAATCCTAGTGATCCTAAATTTGATGATTGTCTATTTGAGCTCCGTGACCTTATGCGTGCCAAAGGAGATGTTGGAGTCATTAGTAGCATCATTTCACAAGTCATGGTCATACATCTAATGAATCACTCTCTCTAGGTGATGATCATTCTCATGATGATGTTGAGCATGGATATTATGATGAGGATAATGATAGTGACTTTGATCTTGATGAGTCAATGAGACACTTTGGTCTTATGGCTAACCTTCGTGGTTACATGGCCAGAGGAAAGGAATGGGTTCTTGATAGAAGATGTACCGATCACATGACCGGAGACAAGGACATGTTTCATGAGTTTGCTGAAAACGATGGTCCCCTAAAGTATGTCACTTTTGGTGATAACTCAAAGGGTAAGGTAGTTGGCCTTGGTAAGGTGGCCATCTCCCATGATAGCTCTATCCAAAATGTTATGATCGTTGAAACTCTTGGCTACAATTTACTTTCCGTATCTAGACTAGCCGATTTCGGTTTTAATGTTCTATTCACTGAAGTAGATTGCCAAGTGTTTCGAAGAGATAACCATAATATGGTCTTTACCGGTATCCATAGAGGTGATCTATATATTGTTGATTTCACTAAGAGAGCTCAACCTCGAACTTGCTTAATTGCTAAATCCTCTAAAGGTTGGTTATGGCATAGAAGGTTAGGTCACGTGGGCATGCGAAATATTGATAAGCTTATTAAAGGTGATCACATCCTTGGTGTTAAAGATGATATATTTGACAAGGATAGACTTTGTAGTGCTTGTCAAGCAGGAAAACAAGTTGGAGGAAGTCATCCCATGAAGAACATCATGACCACAAGAAGACCGCTTGAGCTACTTCATATGGATCTTTTTGGTCCCAACACCTACAAGAGTCTCGGTGGTAACTCGTTCGGATTGGTCATTGTTGACGACTTTTCAAGATTTATGTGGGTGTTTGATACGTCCATTTTGCATCATGTTTTCCTACTGTTATTTATGATGTTTTTTTGCATAATAATGCTTTTTGGAGTAATTCTAATGCCTTTTCTCTCATAATATGCAAGGTACACACAAAGAGAGAGAATTCCGGCAGCTGGAAATCTGGACCTGGAAAAGCTACGTTAGGCCACCTATTCTGTACAACTCCAAACAAGCTGAAACTTTACGGAGATTTTTTATGGAATATTTGAAGAATATTGGAGCAAATAAGTACTAGAGGGGGCCCACCAGGTGGGCACAACCCACCTGGGCGCGCCAGGGAGCCCAGGCGCGCCCTGGTGGGTTGTGCTCACCCAGGCCCACCTCCGGTGCCCATCTTCTTGTATATAAGTCATTTTGACCTAGAAAAAATAAGGAGAGGACTTTCGGGATGGAGCGCCGCATGCTCGAGGCGGAACTTGGGCAGGAGCACTTTTGCCCTCCGGCAGAGCGATTTCGCCGGGGAACTTCCCTCCCGGAGGCGGAAATCATCGTCATCATCATCACCAACAACTCTCCCATCTTGGGGAGGGAAATCTCCATCAACATCTTCAACAGCACCATCTCATCTCAAACCCTAGTTCATCTCTTGTGTTCAATCTTGTTACTGGAACTATAATTGGTGCTTGTGGGTGACTAGTAGTGTTGATTACATCTTGTAGTTGATTACTATATGGTTTATTTGGTGGAAGATTATATGTTCAGATCCAATATGATATTTAATACCCCTCTGATCTTGAGCATGATTATCATTTGTGAGTAGTTACTTTTGTTCTTGAGGTCATGGGAGAAATCATGTTGCAAGTAATCATGTGAACTTGATATGTGTTCGATATTTTGATAGTATGTATGTTGTGATTCCCTTAGTGGTGTCATGTGAACGTCGACTACATGACACTTCACCATATTTGGGCCTAAGGGAATGCATTGTGGAGTAGTAAGTAGATGATGGGTTGCGAGAGTGACAGAAGCTTAAACCCCAGTTTATGCGCTATTCCGTAAGGGACCGATTGGATCCAAAAGTTTAATGCTATGGTTAGAATTTATTCTTAATACTTTTCTCGTAGTTGCGGATGCTTGCGAGAGGGTTAATCATAAGTAGGAGGATTGTTCAAGTAAGAACAGCACCTAAGCACCGGTCCACCCACATATCAAATTATCAAAGTAGCGAACACAAATCGAATCAACATGGTGAAAGTGACTAGATGAAATTCCCGTGTACCCTCAAGAACGCTTTGCTTATTATAAGAGACCATTTTGGCCTGTTTTTTGCCTCAAAAGGATTGGGCTACCTTGCTGCATTTTTGTTACTACTATCGTTACTTGCTCGTTACAAATTATATTCCTATCAAACTACTCTGTTACTTACAATTTCAGCACTTGCAGACATTACCTTGCTGAAAACCACTTGTCATTTCCTTCTGCTCCTCGTTGGGTTCGACACTCTTACTTATCGAAAAGAGCTACAATTGATCCCCTATACTTGTGGGTCATCAAGGCTATTTTCTGGCGCCGTTGCCGGGGAGTGAAGCGCCATTGGTAAGTGGAATTGGGTAAGGAAACATTTATATAGTGTGCTGAAATTTATTGTCACTTGTTACTATGGAAAACAATCCTTTGAGGGGTTTGTTCGGGGTATCTTCACCTCGACTGGAACCACAATTAGCTACCCCTCAACCTACTGCACCTACTGAAAATATTTAATATGAAATTCATTTGGGTATGATAGAACAACTGCTAGCTAATCCTTATGCAGGAGATGGAACCGAACATCCCGATATGCACTTGATATATGTGGAACAAATTTGTGGATTGTTTAAGCTTGCAGGTTTACCCGGAGATGAAGTTATGAAAAAAGTTTTCCCTTTATCTTTGAACGGAAAAGCATTGGCATGGTATAGGCTATGCGATGATATTGGATCTTGGAATTGGAATCGATTGAAATTGGAGTTCCACCAAAAAATTTATGCTATGCATCTAGTTCATCGTGATCGGAATTATATATATAATTTTTTGCCTCGTGAAGGAGAAAGTATCGCTCTAGCTTGGGGGAGGCTTAAGTCAATGTTATATTCATGCCCCAACCATGAGCTCTCAAGAGAAATTATTATCCAGAACTTTTATGCTCGGCTTTCTCGTGATGATCAATCCATGCTTGATACTTTTGTACTGGTTCTTTTATGAAGAAGACTATTGAATTCCGGTGGGATCTTTTGGAAAGAATTAAACGCAACTCTGAAGATTGGGAACTCGACAAAGGTAAAGAGTTAGGTATAAAGCTTAAGTATGATTGTGTTAAATCTTTTATGAATACCGATGCCTTTCAAAAGTTTAGCACTAAATATGGACTTGACTCTGAGATAGTAGCCTCCTTTTGTGAATCATTTGCTACTCATGTTGATCTCCCTAAGGAGAAGTGGTTCAAATATCACCCACCTATTAAAGAAGAAGTTAAAGAACCGGTACCGATTAAAGAGGAAACCATAATTTATAATGTCGATCTAGTTGTTCCTACTGCTTATATTGAGAAACCACCTTTCCCTGTTAAGATAAAGGAACATGCTAAAGTTTCAACTGTGGTTAGCAAAAGTTATATTAGAACACCTAAACCTGATGAACAAATTAAAGTAGAACCTAGTGTTTCTATGATTAAGGATCTCCTGGAAGAAAACATAGATGGGCATGTTATTTACTTCTGTGAAGAAGCTGCTAGAATTGCCAAACCTGATAAAAAGGATAATCATAGACCTGTTGTTGGCATGCCTGTTGTCTCAGTTAAAATAGGAGATCACTGTTATCATGGTCTATGTGACATAGGTGCTAGTCTCAGTGCTATTCCTTATTCGTTATATCAAGAAATTATGAATGACATAGCACCCGCAGAAATAGAAGACATAGATGTTACTATTAAACTTGTTAATAGAGACACTATATCACCAATTAGGATTGTTAGAGATGTTGAAGTCTTGTGTGGGAAAATAAAATACCCTACTGATTTCCTTGTTCTTTGTTCCCCACAAGATGACTTTTGTCCCATTATCTTTGGTAGACCTTTCTTGAACAACGTTAATGCTAAAATAGATTGTGAAAAACAAACTGTCGATGTTAGCTTTGGTGATGAGTCTCATGAGTTTAATTTTTCCAAGTTTAGTTGAAAGCTTCATGAAAAAGAATTGCCTAGTAAGGATGAAATAATTGATCTTGCTTCTATTGTTGTGCCTCCTACTGATCCTTTAGAACAATATTTGCTAGACCATGAAAATGATTTACATATGCATGAGAGAAATGAAATAGATAAGATTTTCTTTGAACAATGTCCTCTGCTTAAACACAATTTGCCTATTGAAACTCTAGGAGGTCCTCCTCCACCTAAAGGTGATCCTGTTTTTGAATTAAAACAATTGCCAGACACTTTGAAATATGCTTATCTTGATGAAAAGAAGATATATCCTGTTATTATTAGTGCTAACCTTTCAGAACATGAAGAAGAAAGATTATTGAAAGTTCTAAGGAAGCACCGAGCTGCTATTGGGTATACTCTTAATGATTTAAAGGGCATTAGTCCCACTCTATGTCAGCACAAGATTAATATGGAACCTGATGCTAAACCCGTTGATGATCACCAATGTCGGTTAAATCCGAAAATGAAGGAAGTGGTAAGAACGGAAATCTTAAAACTTCTGGAAGTAGGTATAATCTATCCTATAGCGGATAGT
The DNA here is from genome assembly GCA_011799875.1 of Thinopyrum elongatum. Classification (NCBI taxonomy): domain Eukaryota; kingdom Viridiplantae; phylum Streptophyta; class Magnoliopsida; order Poales; family Poaceae; genus Thinopyrum; species Thinopyrum elongatum. Next base: position 325,103,255 of record CM022300.1, read on the forward strand.
AGATGGGTAAGTCATGTTCATTGTGTTCCTAAGAAAGGAGGTATTACTATTGTTCCTAATGATAAGAATGAACTTATTCCACAAAGAATTGTTACAGGCTATAGAATGGTAATTGATTTCAGAAAATTAAATAAAGCAACTAGAAAAGATAATTACCCTCTGCCTTTTATTGATCAAATGCTAGAAAGATTATCTAAGCACACACACTTTTGCTTCCTTGATGGATATTCTGGTTTCTCACAAATACCTGTTTCTCAACCTGATCAAGAAAAGACCACTTTCACTTGTCCCTTAGGAACTTATGCTTATAGACGTATGCCTTTTGGTTTATGCAATGCACCTGCTACCTTTCAAAGATGTATGACTGCTATATTCTTTGACTTTTCTGAAAAGATTGTTGAGGTTTTCATGGATAACTTCTCTGTTTATGGGAAGTCTTTTGATGATTGTTTAAGCAATCTTGATCGAGTTTTGTAGAGATGCGAGCAAACAAATCTTATCTTGAATTGGGAGAAGTGCCACTTTATGATAAATGAAGGTATTGTTTTGGGCCATAAAATTTCTGAAAGAGGTATTGAAGTGGACAAAGCTAAGGTTGATGCAATTGAGAAAATGCCATGTCCTAAAGATATCAAAGGTATTCGTAGTTTCCTAGGTCATGCTGGTTTCTATAGGAGATTTATCAAAGACTTTTCTAAAATTTCTAGGCCTCTTACAATTCTTTTGCAAAAGGATACTCCTTTTGTTTTTGATGATGATTGTTTAGAAGCCTTCGAAACACTCAAGAAAGCCTTAATTTCTGCACCTATTGTTCAACCACCTGATTGGAACTTGCCTTTTGAAATTATGTGTGATGCTAGTGATTATGCTGTTGGTGTTGTTCTAGGACAAAGAGTTGATAAGAAATTGAATGTTATTCATTATGCTAGTAAAACTCTAGACAGTGCACAATGGAATTATGCTACTACTGAAAAGGAATTTCTAGTAGTGGTATTTGCTTGTGATAAATTTAGATCTTATATTGTTGATTCAAAAGTAATTGTTCACACCGATCATGCTACTATTAAATATCTTATGGAAAAGAAAGATGCTAAACCTAGACTTATTCGATGGGTTCTCTTGCTACAAGAATTTGATTTACATATCACTGATAGGAAAGGAGCTGAGAACCCCGTAGCTGATAACTTGTCTAGGCTTGAAAATGTGCTTGATGACCCACTACCTATCGATGATAGTTTTCCTGATGAGCAGTTAGCTACAATAAATGTTTCTAATAACACTCCTTGGTATGCTAACTATGCTAATTACATTGTTGCTAAATATTTACAACCTATCTTTACATACCAACAAAAGAAAAAATTCTTCTATGACTTAAGGCATTACTTTTGGGATGACCCACATCTTTATAAAGGAGTAGATGGTATTATTAGACGTTGTGTACCTGAGCATGAACAGGGACAAATCCTACGGAAATGTCATTCCGAAGCTTATGGAGGGCATCATGCTGGAGACAAAACTGCTCACAAGGTATTGCAATCTGGATTTTATTGGCCTACTCTCTTCAAGGATGCCCGTAAGTTTGTCTTATCTTGTGATGAATGCCAAAGAATAGGTAATATCGGTAAGCATCAAGAAATGCCTATGAATTATTCACTTGTTGTTGAACCATTTGATTTTTGGGGATTTGATTACATGGGACCTTTTCCTTCCTCTAATGGGTATACACATATTTTGGTTGCTGTTGATTATGTTACTAAATGGGTAGAAGCTATTCCAACCAGTAGTGCTGATCACAACACCTCTATTAAAATGCTTAAGGAAGTTATTTTCCCAAGGTTTGGAGTCCCTAGATATTTAATGACTGATGGTGGTTCACACTTTATTCATTGTGCTTTCCGTAAAATGCTTGCCAAGTATGATGTTAACCATAGAATTGCATCACCCTATCATCCTCAGTCTAGTGGTCAAGTTGAACTTAGCAATAGAGAAATAAAATTAATTTTGCAAAAGACTGTCAATAGGTCCCGGAAGAATTGGTCTAAGAAATTAGATGATGGACTTTGGGCTTATAGAACAGCATATAAAAATCCTATGGGTATGTCTCCTTATAAAATGGTCTATGGAAAAGCTTGTCATTTGCCTCTTGAGTTAGAACATAAAGCATATTGGGCAGTCAAAGAACTCAACTATGATTTCAAACTTGCCGGTGAAAAGAGGTTATTTGATATTAGCTCATTAGAAGAATGGAGAACCCAAGCTTATGAAAATGCCAAATTATTTAAAGAAAAAGTTAAAAGATGGCATGATAAAAGAATCCAAAAGCATGAGTTCAAAGTTGGAGAATATGTTCTTTTGTACAACTCTCATTTCAGATTCTTTGCAGGAAAACTCCTCTCCAAATGGGAAGGACCCTATGTTATCGAGGAGGTTTATCGGTCTGGAGCTGTCAAAATAAATAATGCCGAAACTAACCCAAAGGTTGTTAATGGCAAACGAATAAAACATTATATCTCAGGTACGCCCATTAATGTTGAAAGTAATATTATCCAAACTTTGACACCGGAAGAACACACAAAAGAGTCCTTCCGGAACACTCCAGAATCATGAAAATAAGGAGGTACGTGATATGGTAAGTAAACGGACTCCGAAAAATCCGCAAAAATATTTTTTGTCAATTTTGGAATATTTAGGAAATTAGGAAAATAAGAAACTTCCAGGAAGCGTACCCTGGTGGGCATAAGACAACAGGGCGCGCCCAGGTGGGTTGTGCCCACCTGGGACACCTTCCGGACTCTGTTTTTCTTCCGTTTGCTTGTTTCCCAAGATAAAAAATCTTTATATACTCCCCGAACCTATTGACCACTGTATCACTGAGAAACCTTCTGTTCTCTTTCCTTTTTGTTTTCGGTCAGATCTATCAAGCCAGGCATCATGTCTTCCCCTTCCTCCAACAACATGGAAGAAGATGCTTGGTTGATGAAGATTGAGCTGAAGAGGGAGGAGCCCATGGAAGCCTTCAAGGGAGACAGGGGCAAGGAGGCTACCGTAGTTCCACCCTCGGTGGCTGAGCAAGCACTGCCGGCCGAGGAGGAAGAAGAAGATATCCTTAAGCCTTACTATGCTCATCTTACCCCTACTGAGATTGCAGCCTTCCGGATCGTTGAAACGGCCCGTTTGTAGAATAAATACCTCACTCGTGAAAATATTCTGCATCAAGACCACATCATTTTCCTTAGGAGTATCATACGTAGATTGGAGAATCTCTTGATCGTGAAGGACAGGATCTCTTCATCACCACCTCCTTCTTCTTCATCACCAAAGGAAAATTGAGTCTCGGGTATGGGCACTCCCCTTGGCTTCCGCCAAGCTTGGGGGAGGTGCCCCGGTATCGTATCATCCCCACTATCTTTTTGCCTTTACTTATTTTAGTTCGATCTTTTGCTTTAGATGAATAAAAGTTTAGTTCGATCCTTTCTTTTCAAGAGCTTGCTTAGTGGTCTATCCTTGTAATCGTGTGCAAGATATATAATAAAGTTTAGTTTGAGTTTTTGCTTTCTTTACTTTCATGTTGCAATAAAAAGAAAGGAAATAAAAGAAAAAGATCATATGCTAATCTTATGGTAGGTGATGGCACCACATAAGGAAAAGTATGAGTAGAAAATTTTATTAGAGATTGACAAACATAGCATTGGTCAATGATGCGACTCATGAAAGAATTAATAAGGGAAGAGAAGATTCACATATAAAAATACTATCCTAGAAATCTTTTGTGATTGTGAGCCCCCATCAAATTATTATATGCCAAAAAATTTGACGTTGGACAAGGAAGACAATGTAATGATTTATGCTTGTTCATATTAACATAGAAGTTATATTGTCATAGATCCTTCAACATGTGGCGTTTGCCCCCTATCTTTGCTAGCCAAAAATTCCGCACTAAGTAGAGATACTACTTGTGCATCCAAAAGACCCTTAAACCCAAATCTTATTTTCAAGTGTCCACCATACCTACCTAGGGATTGAGCAAGATCCCTCAAGTAAGTTGTCATCGGTGCAATAAGGCAATAAAAATTGCTTCTAAAAGTGTGAGATCATTTAGTGTAAAGGAAAATTGAGCGTTGTACGAACTTGTGATGGTGAAGAATAAAAGTGACATACTGCATAATAAAATATGCCATCACAAGGGGCAATACAACGTGACGTTCCTTTGCACTAAGGGGTTGAGCATACAAACAAATAAGCGCATGGCAACCTCTGCTTCCCTCTGCGAAGGGCCTATCTTTTACTTTTATGCAAAGAGTCAAAGTTCTTCTCTTTTCCTTTTATTTTTTATCCTTTGGCAAGCATCATGTGGTGAGGAAAGATCTAGGCACATATGTCCAGTTGAATATGGGTGGCATAAGTTATTATTGTTGACATCGCCCTTGAGGTGAATACGTTGGGAGGCGAAACTATAAGCCCCTATCTTTCTATGTGTCTGGCTGAAACGTTTTGCTCATGTGTATGCGGTGAGTGTTAGCAATCGTAGAAGACTATATGATGCTTGAGTATGTGGACTTGCCTAAAGGCTCCGATACGTGACCCTTCCTGAAAAGATGATGAATTGTAGTTGCAAAGTTGACTAAGAACATAGTTTGTTGGTTTCTAATAGAGTTTATGCTTTATACTTCAATTGTGTGATGAACTGCCACTTATTCATGAGAAGTCTATGATAAAAGTTCTATGATAAAAGTATTATGTTTAAATTTGTTGCTGTTATAATAATCTACATGATGCTTCTATGTCCGTATTTTGTTTTTATCGACACCTCTCTCTAAGCATGTGGACATGTTTTTCGATTTCGGTTTTCGCTTGAGGACAAGCGAGGTCTAAGCTTGGGGGAGTTGATACGTCCATTTTGCATCATGTTTTCCTACTGTTATTTATGATGTTTTTATGCATAATAATGCTTTTTGGAGTAATTCTAATGCCTTTTCTCTCATAATATGAAAGGTACACACAAAGAGGGAGAATTCCGGCAGCTGGAAATCTGGACCTGGAAAAGCTATGTCAGGCCACCTATTCTGCACAACTCCAAACAAGATGAAACTTTATGGAAAATTTTTATGGAATATTTGAAGAATATTGGAGCAAATAGTACCAGAGGGGGCCCACCAGGTGGGCACAACCCACTTGGGCGCGCTAGGGAGCCCAGGCGCGCCCTGGTGGGTTGTGCTCACCCAGGCCCACCTCCGGTGCCCATCTTCTGGTATATAAGTCATTTTGACCTAGAAAAAATAAGGAGAGGACTTTTGGGACGGAGCGGCGCCGTCTCAAGGCGGAACTTGGGCAAGAGCACTTTTGCCCTCCGGCGGAGCGATTCCGCCGAGGGAACTTCCCTCCCGGAGGATGAAATCATCGTCATCATCATCACCAACAACTCTCCCATCTTTGGGAGGGCAATATCCATCATCATCTTCAACAGCACCATCTCATCTCAAACCCTAGTTCATCTCTTGTGTTCAATCTTGTTACCGGAACTATAGATTGGTGCTTGTGGGTGACTAGTAGTGTTGATTACATCTTGTAGTTGATTACTATATGGTTTATTTGGTGGAAGATTATATGTTCAGATCCAATATGCTATTTAGTACCCCTCTAATATTGAGCATGATTATCATTTGTGAGTAGTTACTTTTGTTCTTGAGGTCACGGGAGAAATCATGTTGCAAGTAATCAAGTGAACTTGACATGTGTTCGATATTTTGATAGTATGTATGTTGTGATTCCCTTAGTGGTGTCATGTGAATGTCGACTACATGACACTTCACCATATTTGGGCCTAAGGGAATGCATTGTGGAGTAGTAAGTAGATGATGGGTTGCGAGAGTGACAGAAGCTTAAACCCCAGTTTATGCGCTATTCCGTAAGGGACCGATTGGATCCAAAAGTTTAATGCTATGATTAGAATTTATTCTTAATACTTTTCTCGTAGTTGCGGATGCTTGCGAGAGGGTTAGTCATAAGTAGGAGGCTTGTTCAAGTAAGAACAGCACCTAAGCACCGGTCCACCCACATATCAAATTATCAAAGTAGCGAACACAAATCGAATCAACATGGTGAAAGAGACCGTTTTGGCCTGTCCTTTGCCTCAAAAGGATTGAGCTACCTTGCTGCACTTTTGTTACTACTATCGTTACTTGCTCGTTACAAATTAGCTTGCTATCCAACTACTCTGTTACTTACAATTTTAGCACTTGCAGACATTACCTTGCTGAAAACCGCTTGTCATTTCCTTCTGCTCCTCGTTGGGTTCGACACTCTTACTTATCGAAAAGAGCTACAATTGATCCCCTATACTTGTGGGCCATCAGTGTTCTTTCTTGATGATAAATCGCAGGTCCAAAAGATCTTCAAGAACTTCTCTAGGAAGGCCCAAAACCAATTTGAAGTAAAGATCAAGAAGGTTCAAAGCGACAACAGAACGGAGTTCAAGAAGGCAAATGTGGATTCCTTTCTTGACAAAGAAGGGATTTCACATGAGTTCTCGGCTATGTACACAACTCAACAAAGTGGAGTTGTTGAGAGGAAGAACCGGACACGCATTGAGATGGCAAGAACAGTGCTTGATGAGTACAAGACGCCAAGACACTTTTGGGCGGAAGCGGTTGAGACAGCTTGTCATGCTACGAATAGACTATATCTTCACAAACTTCTCGGCAAGACGGCATGTGAGCTTCTCACCGGTAACAAACCCCAAGTTGGATACTTTCGAGTATTTGGCTCAAAGTGTTACATTCAAGATAAGCATTGTCGCTCGAAATTTGCCCCTAAATCTCATGAAGGTTTCCTACTCGGTTATGGCTCAAACTCTCACACTTACCGTGTCTACAACAATTTCACCCGAAAGGTTGAAGAGATAGTAGATGTGAAGTTTGATGAATCTAACGGCTCGCAAGTAGAGCAATTGCCAATTGATGTAGGAGACAAAGATCCTTTGAAAGCAATTCAAGATTTGTCCATTGGCAAGATTTGCCCAACGGAGGTGAAGGAGCGTACCTCGTCCGTTCAAGTGGAGGCCTCAATTTCACACCAAGGAGAACCACAAGTTGACTTGGAGGCATCCACAAGTGGAACACATCAAGACGAAGCAAACAAGGAAGTACAACAAGATGAACCTCATCAACCTCCTTCTCCACCTCCACTAGAGAACAACAACACCAACAACAATGAAGAAGGACAAGAATAAGAAGATAATGAAGAGGATGTTCCACCCCGACCCAAACAAAAGCTCTCACGAGTTAGAGCAAGAGTCACAAGAGATCATCCCGTCGAACAAATCTTTGATGATATTCAAACCAGGAGAATTACTCGCTCTAAAACTCATTTTGCTAACTTTTGTGAACATTACTCATTCATTTCTGGTATTGAACCTATGAAGGTTGAAGAAGCTCTTGAGGATATGGATTAGGTGAACGCTATGCGTGAAGAGCTACACAATTTCGAGAGGAATCAAGTGTGGACATTGGTCGAAAAGCCGGACGACAACCACAATGTCATTGGAACCAAGTGTGTGTTTCGGAATAAGTAAGATGAGGATGGACAAGTTGTACGCAACAAGGCCCGTCTCGTCGCTCAATGCTACACTCAAGTCGAAGGTATGGACTATGGTGAGACTTATGCCCCCATTGCTAGACTTGAGTCCATACGCATCTTATTTGCTTATGCCAATCACCATGATATCACTTTATACCAAATGGACATTAAAAGTGCTTTTCTAAATGGTGAAATCGAGGAGGAAGTTTATGTTAAACAACCTCCCGGCTTTGTTAATCCTAAGAAACCTAATCATGTCTACAAACTTCACAAAGCTCTTTATGGTCTTAAACAAGCTCCTAGAGCATGGTATAAATGCTTGACCAAGTTCCTTATTGAAAAAGGCTTTGAAATTGGGAAGATTGATTCTACACTTTTTACTAAAAGGGTTAATGGTGAACTATTTGTATGCCAAATTTATGTGGATGATATCATATTTGGTTCGACTAACCCTCATTTTAGTGAAAAGTTTGGAAGGCTAATGTCGGAGAAGTTTGAGATGTCTATGATGAGTGAACTCAAATTCTTTCTTGGTTTGCAAATCAAGCAAACTAAGGAAGGTACCTTTGTTTCTAAAGCAAAGTATACCAAGGACCTTTTCAAGAAGTTCAACATGCAATAAAGCAAAGGTATGAAAACACCCATGCCTACTAGTGGACATCTTGACTTGACTAAGGATGGCAAACTGGTCGACCAAAAGGTTTACCGCTCTATGATTGGTTCATTGTTATATCTATGTGCCTCCCGTCCCGATATTATGCTAAGTGTGTGCATGTGTGCACGATATCAAGCGGCCCCTAAAGAATGTCATCTTAAGGTTGTGAAAAGGATAGTGAGATACTTAATTCATACACCAAACTTTGGCATTTGGTATCCTAAGAGGTCCTCTTTTGATCTTGTTGGCTACTCCGATTCGGACTATGCCGGTGACAAGGTTGATAGAAAGTCTACTTCGGGTACTTGTCAATTTCTTGGTAGATCCCTTGTGTCTTGGTCCTCCAAGAAATAAAACTCGGTATCCTTATCCACCGCCAAAGCGGAATACATTGCTGCTGGATCATGTTGTGCTCAATTACTTTGGATGACCCAAACCCTTAAAGATTATGGGATACATGTGAAACATGTTCCATTGCTTTGTGATAATGAAAGTGCTATTAAGATTGCTCACAATCCCGTGTAACATTCTCGAACTAAGCATATTGACACTAGTGCAGAAAGGGGCTATAGTCCCGGTTCGTAAGGCCCTTTAGTGCCGGTTCTGGAGCCGGCACTAAAGGGTGGGGACTAAAGGCCCCCCCCCTTTAGTCCCGGCTCAACACGAACCGGCACTAAAGGGCCACCACGTGGCACGAGCCCGCGCCGTGGTCTGAGGGACCTTTAGGGCCAGTTTTTTTGGGTGATTCTCCGAGAATCGCCTCCCTCCTCAGCTTCCCCCATAATCGCCACTCCATATATTTTTTACAATCCTAGCTAATTAAGGTCTAATTACCTAGGATTGTAAAAAATATATGGAGTTGAGATTATGGGGGAAGCTGAGCAAGGGGGCGATTCTCGGAGAATCGCCGAAAAGAACTAGCCCTTAGTCCCGGTTGGTAACACCAACCGGGACTAAAGGTTTTAATTTGAAAAAAAAATTGATTTTTTTGAAAAAAACTGAATTTTTTTTTTGATTTTCAAATTTCTGAATTATTTGACGATTTAATCTCTAATCACCCCTCATCACTGCTCAAGTGTGGAGCACTCATTCCAAATCATCTAACTTCTCGGCCGGTCACCCATCCTCTCACTACTCCAGCCTGAGCACGCTTAACTTCCTAGTTCTATTCCCCCTAGTTTCCAAGTCTGCACTTGTTGTTTTTCTGACAATACTAAGCTGTCAATCCTATTAACCCTCAGGAGTTTAGCTTGAGCATGAAGTCACATGTTTCACCGTTTGAGTTTGAAACTATTATTCTAAAAAACAATAATTATTAAGTAACAGTAATATTTCTTGAATAAGTAGTTTGACCATAGTTTGACCACAGTTTGACCAGATTTGACCAAAATTCAAAAAATGAAATAATTATTTAGTAATGCTAATATTCTTGAATAATTATTTAGTAACACTAATATTTCTTGAATAAGTAGTTTGACCACAGTTTGACCAGATTTAACCAAAATTCAAAAAAACTAGAATTTGAGCATAACTTTTTTTCCTTTTAGAATTTGAGGATTCTAAAAATTTGCAAAACGGCCTATGACAGTCAAAATCAGATGTGGATTTTCGTGCTGAACATTTTGATATATTATATGTTTTTTTTTCGACATCGTATGCAAAAGATATATTCGTTTTACATTTTCATAACATTTTTTTGCAAAACATGTCGAAATTTATGTTTTTAAATTTACCTAACTAGTAGATATAGTAACATAACTACATCTCGAAGAATTTTAATTTTTGAAGTATTTATCATTTTCTTTTGGTTTTTTTTCAAAACTGAAAAGGCGATACGGGGGGGGGGGGGGGTAGAGTTTGAAAATTGCCCTTTAGTCCCGGTTTGTGTCTCTAACTGGGACTAAAGGTTAGACCCCTTTAGTCCCGGTTTGTGACACGAACCGGCACTAAAGGGTAGACCTATAGTCCTGGTTTGTGTCACAAACCGGGACTAAAGGGGCTCGTGGGGCCCCGGCCTGACGCCAGCCTGCCACCATCCCTTTAGTCCCGGTTTGTGACACAAACCGGGACTATAGGTCACAAATGAACCGGGACTAATGCATAGCCGTTCGAACCGGGACTAATGGTACCATTAGTGCCGGTTCATTTACAAACCGGGACAAATGAGTTGAACATTAGGCCCTTTTTCTACTAGTGTGAAGTTCGTCATCATTTCATTCGAGATCATGTCGCTAAAGGTGACATCAATCTTAAGCATGTTCGTACCGATAAGCAATTGGCGGATATATTCACCAAACCGCTTGATGAGAAAGTATTTTGCCGTTTGAGAGGTGAATTGAATATCATTGATGCCTCAAACTTGGAGTAGAAACTCCATTTGGATACATGCAAGGCATGAGCCTTTTATGACTAATCCTTGATATTTCTCTCATGAAGATGATCATATGTCTTGGATCTATACTTGTACCCTTGCATGTTATCTAACCCTTGTAGGTACTTGGAGGAACCCAAATCTATGAGATTGCAAATCACTCACATTTTGAGCAATCTTTACATCACCAAGTCCCTATTATATGGATGTTGAATACAAGGAAGCATGAACTCACTCGACATATCCTTTGACAATTTCTATATATCAAATTTCAATTGATATCAAGTTTCATGATTGTCATTTTGGATACACAAGTGCTTTTCCTTGCTAGACTAACTCATGTAGGAAGATGAACTTCAACTTCAAAATGTGCTCCCAACTCTTGATGGACTACATCAACCTTGAGCAACCAACACAAGTTCAACTACATGATCAACATCACAACCCAAGGTATGATATTCCATCTTAGAGAAGCTTTGCTCCAAGACATGAGACAAAGCAACTCAACGAGATGCGAATACATCAAAATGCTTAAACGAAATATGGTAACCCCATTTTGAGCTTAAACGATGAGTATGACCCATGATCAAGTGATCTCACTTGACTCCTAAGTCAATATACTCTAACATAGGTGACTTTGTCGCCGACCACATCTAGATGAAGTTCTCTAGTGTTTCTGTGCCCTTTGTATTTTCTTTGCATGTTTTCTTGCTAGAGTGTTTCCCTTCTTATTTACACAAAAAAAACTTCATCTAGTTCTCTTTTCTGTGTTTCTGTTGTGAATTCATTGCAAATCTTTCAGTTAATTCCTTGCAAATTCTTGTGAGATTTCCTTTGCCAAGTGAGCTGAATTGACAAGATTTTTACTCTGTGTTGAACTTGGTACCACCGATCAAAACCTATTGGTCTGATCGAAGCACAAGGCCCCCTTGTGAATAGTTCATCGGTACAACCGACATGGACTAGCTCGGTTGCACCGATCAGGACCCTCTATGACTCTGTTCACTTGGCGTCACCGATTTCAACTCTGAGAAAATGCTTTGCCATGTTTACTACCTATCTTTTTCCAGCTCCACTCCATGACTCTTCTCTCTACAAGCATCATGGATTACGTACTACTTTGTAGTGTCTCTCAAGGACCACACCTACTTAACTCATGCTCCAGAAGTGCCCTTCTTGGAAATTGATGTCAAAGGGGGAGAGAGAGATCACATCAAAGCTTATCTTATGAGCATAATCTAAGCTCTTCCAGATGCTAGTAAAACAAAGAGGAGAGAAGTCACATGTCTTTTAGAGGGGAAAGACATGTCAATATATTTGATCTTAGTTATTGTTGCTCTGACTGTGGTTAATATTACCCTTTCTTGCTCTGATTTTCTCTTGCTCTGATTTTCTGTTACCCTACCTTCTCCCATTATCCAATATCAAATTTAGGGGGAGAAAACGTGCACATCTAGGGGAAGAAGATCTTTGGTATTTATTGCATATCTTTAAAATCTTTGGGGACATGTCAGTATCTAAATGGAGTACCTGGTACTCACCCATTACATGACATCCCAGTCTTAGTACTCTTGTGGTTTCCTGAAATTGCTTTATCTAGAGTGTTCTTGTGTTATCTAACCCTGTTTTCTCAAGTCCACTACTTCTAAAGCCAGCCCAAGACCACAAGGTAAGTATATGCATCATACTCATGTGCATGATGATCTCTTGCTGATGTACATATTGTTTGCAAGATGGATTCATGAACATGGAGGTACACTTTCTCTACACATCATTTGCTCTGATGCATACAACCAAGATGCATGTAACTCATTGCTTGCTCTGTCATGCTTATGCATTCACATGTTCTCACATTCCAACTTCACGTGATTGCATACATGTAGGGGAGCATATGCATGTTACATGTCTCTCTAAAGCTTTACTTATCACCACGTATATCTTTAATCTAAAGCTTTGATGTATGTTGTCATCAATTACCAAAAAGGGGGAGATTGAAAGCACAAGTGCTCCTTGGGTGATTTTGGTAATTAATGCCAACATATCTCTTGCTGGACTAATATTTCTACCTATTGTATTTCAGACAAGTTCAACAATGGTGTGGCAAGGACAAGAGGATGTGGAACCCCTTCAAAATGCTAAGGACAAAGATTGGCAAAAGCTCAAGACTCTTCATTTATATTTTAGTGATCCAAGATCACATTGAGTCCATAGGAAAGCCAATACTATTAAAAGGGGATGAGGTGTTGCTTAATGATCTACTTATTCAAAGCGCTTAGTGATATTACTCCAAAACCCTCAACCACTTTCTCTTCCAAATATGTTCAAAACACAAAGTGAAACTCGGCCCCACCGAAATGATCCATCCGGCGCCATCGAGTTCATTTGACATAGCCACTGCCAGAAACCCTAACACTTCGGTCACACCGATACGGATCTCGGTCTCACCGAGATGGCCTTGCAAACTCTCTGTTGCCTGTTGCAATTATTTCGGTCTCACCAAAATGTGCAATTGGTCCCACGAAGTTTGCTTGACATCCTCTCTGTTGCCCTATTGCTTCACTTCGGTCTAACCGAGTTGATGCAATCGGTGCCACCGAGTTGATGTTTGCCCTAAGCCCTAGCACATCGGTCCCACCGAGTTGTTCCAGTTGGTCCCACCGAGATTCCTAACGTTCACATTTTGAACTGAATCGGTCTCACCGAGTTCTTATATTCGTTCTGACCGAGTTGGGTCAAATGTGTGTAACGGTTGGATTTTGTGTGGAAGCTATATATACCCCTCCACCCCCTTCTCCATATGTGAGAGAGCCATCAGAACATGCCTACACTTCCACTACTCATTTTCTGAGAGAGAACCACCTACTCATGTGTTGAGACCAAGATATTCCAATCCTACCACAAGATTCTTGATCTCTAACCTTTCCCAAGTTTCTTTCCACTCAAATTATCTTTCCACCATAGCGAAATCTGTGAGATAGAGTTGAGCGTTGGGGAGACTATCATTTGAAGCACAAGAGCAAGGAGTTCATCATCATCACACCATCTATTACCTTTTGGAGAGTGGTGTCTCCTAGACTGGTTAGGTGTCGCTTGGGAGCCTCCGACAAGATTGTGGAGTTGAACCAAGAAGTTTGTACGGGCAAGGAGATCGCCTACTTCGTGAAGATCTACCCGAGTGAGGCAAGTCCTTCGTGGGTGATAGCCATGGTGGGATAGACAAGGTTGCTTCTTCGTGGACCCTTCGTGAGTGGAGCCCTCCGAGGACTTCCGCAACCGTTACCCTTCGTGGGTTGAAGTCTCCATCAACATGGATGTACGATAGCACCACCTATCGGAACCACGCCAAAAATCTCCGTGTCTTCATTGCGTTTGCACACTCCAATCCCATCCCTTTACTTTATTGCAATTAGCATGCTTTACTCTTTCCGCTGCTCATGCTCTTGCCATGCTTGCTTGAACTATACTGTGAATGCTTAAACTTGTGCTAAAACTCCACCTCAACTTGAAGAACTTAAAAATTGCCACTTTTACTCATTGAGGGTCTAATCACCCGCCTCTAGACCCTCTTCTTGATCCTTTAAAAAAGCCTTTGGGAAAAATTAATGATGTTCTTATTCTTCAAATAGGAATTGTGTGCCCATAGATTTTATTGTTCTTGATATTGATTGCAATATGTCTTGTCCCATCATACTTGGTAGACCGTTTTTACGAACTATAGGTGATGTGATTGATATGAAAGAATGGAATATTAAATTTCAATTTCCACTAAGAAAGGGTATGGAACACTTCCCTAGAACAAGAATTAAGCCACCATATGAATCAATCATGAGGGCAACCTATGGAGCAAAAACTAAGGATGATAATACTTGAATCTATGCATTATGCCTAGCTAGGGGCATAAAACGATGGCGCTTGTTAGGAGGCAACCCAATGAATAAAATTTATTTTTACTTTTTTCTTTCTGTTCTTGAGTGTTTGCAAAATTATGCCTCTGTTATAATTGTGTTTTTCATGTTTTAATTACTGTTTGTGCCAAGTAAAGCCTTTAGGATAGCTTTGGGTGATAGTTTATTTGATCCTGTTGAAAAACAGAAACTTTTGCGTCCAGTAATAGAATTATTAAAAATAACAGAAGCGTCTAAAAATTTTCAATTTTTTACACAATATTGATACATAAATTTCCTATGTTTTCCCAAATTTTCAGAATTTTCGTAGTTGCAGAAGTTATAGTAAAATTCGAGTCTTTACAGACTGTTTTGTTTTTGACAGATTCTATTTTCGTTGCATTGTGTGCTTATTTTGATGAATCTATGGATTGTATCGGGGGGTATAAGCCATGGTAAAGTTATAATACAGTAGGTATAATGCAATAACAAAATATGAATTGTTTTCAACCGTACTTAAAGCAAAAATTGGTTTTCTTATACTAACGGATCTCACGAAGGTATTGTTAAGTTTTGTGTGATTGAAGTTTTCAAGTTTTGGGTGAGATCTCGATGGATGAAGGAATAAGGAGTGAAAATAGCCTAAGATTGGGGATGCCCATGGCACCCCAATATAATATTCAAGGAGAACCAAGCAACTAAGCTTGGGGATGATCCGGAAGGCATCCCCTCTTTCTTCTAACAACCATCGGTAATTTTACTTGGAGCTATATTTTTATTCGTCACATATCATGAGTTTTGCTTGGAGCGTCTTGTATTATATGAGTCTTTGCTTTTTTTTCTTTTTAGTTTGTTGCAATCATCTTTTCTGGACACACCTATTTGAGAGAGCCAAAATTATGATATGATTTGTTAGAATTGCTCTATGTGCTTCACTTAAATTTTTTGAGCTATGGAATTGCTCTAGTGCTTCACTTATATCTTTTTGAGCACGGTGTGCTTTAAATTTTTGAAGAAATATGCTCTCATGCTTCACTTAGATTATTTTGAGAGTTAGTAAATTTTTTGAAGAAATTCTCTCATGCTTCACTTATATTATTTTGAGAGATGAAAATTTTTATGCTCATGTTCTTCACTTAAATTTGTTTGAGCTTGTCAAAAGCAATGGCAATATATGAAACTAGTCCCAAAGTGATAGATACTCAAGAGGTATATAATAAAAACTGTCATGAAGATCATTGGATAAAATAAACTTGATTCTTTGTAATAGTTTTGAGATATGATGACAGTAATATGTGAGTCATGTTTGTGAGTAATTATGCATTAGTAAGAATATTGGTGTTAAGGTTTGTGATTCCCTATGCAAGCATGAAAGTCAATAGTTATGCAATGAAATTACATCCTACTTGTGGTGCATCATTCGGTGTTAGTTATGCTTAATGCTCGTTTATGTGAATTTTTGTTTCTTGGTTGGTTGCTTCTCAATCTATTTGCTATCCTTTCCTTCTACTAAGTGGGAATACTACTTGTGCATTGAAAATCCTTAAAACCAGTTATGCCACATGAGTCCACCATACCTACCTATATGCGGTAATTCCATGCCGTTCTAAGTAAATTTGTATGTGCCAACTCTAATTTTCAAAATGAATTTCCTTTTTGTGTGCCCGTACCGCTCATGAAGCGGCATGGGGTGGCCAATATCTTTCCATGCTAGATGTGTTATTCTCAAGATGAGTGTTTATTCACTTGTCATTGCACGAGAGTGTGGCGGTAATAGGGATGCCCAGTCCCAAAATGAAAAGAAAATTACTTTATGTTGTCAAATAATACATTCCGTGGAAAGTGTTGGTATGGAAGGCACCTGTGGATATGATTAGCCATGGATTGTGAAAGAATGGTGGAAAAAGGAATAAACTTTATTTTATGTTTGGGAACCGCCTATGATGTATCTAACATGGAAAGTATTGGGAACTTCTCGGTCGTTTTCGTTGATGGGAAAAGCATGCCTCTCAAAATATTTTTATCTCTCAATTTAAGCTTTGAGCTCTGGCACCTCTACAAATCTCTGCTTCCCTCTATGAAGGGCCTATCTATTTACTTTTATGCAATTTTTATTTTTATTTGAGTCTCCATCTTCTCTTATAAAGCACAAACTAGGGAGCACTATGATCATACTTGAGCATTGGATGTAGCTAATTTCGAGTGTGTTTCATGAATGGATCAATGATTGAGCATTATGGGCTAGGGATAGCTTTCTTTAGTGTTGATATTTTGAAAGACATGGTTGCTTATTGATATGCTTGAGTATTGAAGTCTTCATCTCAATTGTAGACTATTGCTTTGAACCATCTAAAAGTCCAAATGTCCATGCTACAAAAGAAAAGAATATGTGATGAACATGTTAGGCAGCATTCCACATCAAAAATTCTGTTTTTATTATTTACCTACTCGAGGACGAGCAGGAATTAAGCTTGGGGATGCTGATACGTCTCCAAAGTATCTATAATTTTTTATTGTTCCATGCTGTTATATTATCATTCTTGGATGTTTTATATTCATTTTATAGCAACTTTATATCATTTTTTGGGACTAACCTATTGACATAGTGCCCAAGTGCCACTTGCAGTTTTTTGCTTGTTTTCTACTTCGCAGAATATCCATATCAAACGGACTCCAAATGCAGCGAAACTTTTTGGAGATTTTTTCAGCCCAGAAGACAACTTGGGAGCCAAGGAAGTGCATGAGGGGAGGCCCGTGGGGCCCACCACCCACCTGGGCGCGCCAGAGGCCCCTGGCGCGCCAGGATGGGTGGTGGGGCCCATGGAGGTCTCCTCCACCGCCTCTCAACTCTATAAATACTCAGATATTTCAGAAACCCTAGGGCAGTCGTCGAAATACAATTCCAGCCGCCGCAAGTTCCAGAACCACGAGATCCAATCTAGAGCCCTATTCCAGCACCCTACCGGAGGGGAACACGATCACGGAGGGGGTCATCATCCTCATTGGTGCTCCTCCGATTATGCGTGAGTAGTTCACCATAGACCTACGCGTCCATAGGCAGTAGCTAGATGGCTTCTTCTCTCTTTTTGATTCTCAATACAATGTTCTCCTCGTTGTTCCTGGAGATCTATTTGATGTAATGACTTTTTGCGGTTTGTTTGTTGGGATCCAATGAAGTGCCAGTTTATGATCGGATCTATCTTTGAATATTATTTGAGTTTTCTTTAATCTCTTATATGCATGATTGTTATAGCCTCGTATTTCTTCTCCGAAACTATGGTTTGGTTTGGCCAACTAGATTGATTTTTCTTGCAATGGGAAGAGGTGCTTTGTGATGGGTTCGATCTTGTGGTGTCCTTACCAAGTGACAGAAGGGGTAGCAAGGCACACATGTATCGTTGCTACTAAGGATAAAAAGATGGGGTCTATTCCTACATGAATAGATCTTGTCTACATCATGTCATCGTTCTTATTGCATTACTCCGTTTCTCCATGAACTTAATACACTAGATGCATGCTGGATAGCGGTCGATGTGTGGAGTAATAGTAGTAGATGCAGGCAGGAGTCGGTCTACTAATCTTGGACTAGATGCCTATATACATGATTATTGTCATGGATATCATCATAATTATTTGATCTTCTATCAATTGCCCAACAATAATTTGTTTACCCACCTTATGCTATTTTCTCAAGAGAAGCCACTAGTGAAATCTACGGCCCCCAGGTCTATCTTTTATTATATTGTTTTCAGATCTATTATTCAAAAATCCAAAAATACCTTGCTGCACTTTTTCTTTACTTCTTTTATTTCGTGTATTTGCTAGATCTATTTATTCAATCTCATACAATTTTATCTATCTTTTTACCATGGAGGGATTGACAACCCCTCTTACGCGTTGGGTTGCAAGTATTTGTTCTTTGTGTGCAGGTACCGTCTACATAGTGTTGCTTGGTTCTCCTACTAGATTGATAACCTTGGTTTCATAACTGAGGGAAATACTTACCGTTGTTGTGCTGCATCATCCCCTCCTCTTTGGGGAAATAGCAACGCAGATACAAGCAATCAGTGACATCTAGCCTTACAATCCGAACTGCTGAAATAACTGTTACATGTACTTTGTTATAAAATAAATTACAGAGGAAAGGTTTACACAGGGCCTTAATGTGTAGCTTGACGTCCCTACTGTGCCCTGCTGCACGTTTGCGCCTTTGCTCTGGAAGGGAGGAAGAACTCCTTGGACGGGATGATGATTGCTCGACAGGCCCTTGACAAGTGGTCTTGAGAAGTCGCCGTGTTTTGCTAGCTTAATGCTGGATAGGTCCTAGATGGTACCTGTTTCTGTCCAAAGACGTGTTTGACCGTAGCTCCGTTGAACCAAACACTTGGTTCTCGGGTGATTGGTCCCCACAGCTTCCCATGGTATTGTAAGCACGAAGTTGTGCCTACAAGGCACGTACTGTGCGACTGGAGTGAGCATGCTATGGGGGTGTATCCCTATTTATGTGGATCGTAGGGAGGCTCCTCGAACGGAGACAGGGCGCGGGCCCGTTTACTCGCCTGCCTTGCCTTGACGGTGGGTTGGTACTTTGGCCCCTTGATGCTAGTTTGGACTTCAGCTGCGAGAGCCGCTGTGTGCTCCTCAGTTCGGAGTGAGCGCTCCGTGTTGCCATTGACGGTGATGACGCCCTTGGGTCCGGGCATATTTAACTTCAGGTATGCGTAATGCAGGATGGTGTTGAATCGAGCGAATGTTGTCCGGCCCAGAAGTGCGTGATAGCCGCTCCGAAAGGGGACAATGTCGAAGATCAAGTCTTTGTTGCGGAAGTTGTCCGGCGAGCCGAACACTACTTCTAGGATCAGGGTGCCCGAGCAGCGGGCTTCGATGCCTAGGATTACCCCTTTAAAGGTGGTATTACTTTGTTTGATCCTTGATGGATCGAAACCCATTTTCATCACTGTATCTGAATAGATCAGGTTGAGGCTGTTGCCTCCGTCCGTGAGGACTCTAGTGAGGTGGTACCCCTCGATAATGGGGTTAGGAACCAGGGCCGCCTATCCTCCATGACGGATACTGGTTGGATGGTCCCTGGGTCGAAGGTGATCGGGCATGCTGACCATGGGTTAAATTTCGGGGCTATAGGCTCTACGGTGTAGACATCCCGAAGTGTGTGTTTCCTCTCCTTCTTGGGTATATGTGTGGCGTAGATCATATTCAACGTCTTTACCTCAGGAGGGAATTGATTTTTGCCTCCATTGTTAGGCCTGCGAGGTTCCTCGTCGTCCTTGCTGCGGGGCTTTTTCCTGTGTCCTCAGCTGTGAGTTTGCCGGCCTGTTTGATCACCCAACAGTTACGGTTGGTGTGGTTGGCGGGCTTGTCCGAGGTGCCGTGGATCTGGCAGGGCCTGTCCAAGATTATGTCCAACTTGGTGGGTCCGTCCTGGCTCCCCTTAGAGGGCTTCTTCCGCGGTCCAGATTTGGAGTTTCGGAATCCGGCATTTACTGCCATGTCATCGGCGTTGGTGCTGTTGTGTCAATGCTTGTTTTTGTTACGTCGTGGCTTCCCTTTGCCATCCCGGACTTCTGAAGTACCGGGCTCCTCTGGGTTGTTGCTTCTACGAGCCAACCAGCTATCTTCCCCCATGCAAAAGCGGGTCATGAGAGAGGCGAGTGCTGACATTGTTCTCGGCTTATCTTGGCCGAGCTGGCGAGCGAGCCATTCGTCCCGGAAACTATGCTTGAATGCGGCTATTGCTTCGGTGTCCGGACAGTCGACGATCTGGTTCGTTTTGGTCAAAAACCGATTCCAAAATTGTCAGGCTGACTCACCGAGCTGTTGGACCACATGGCTCAGGTTATCGGCATCCGGAGGCCGAACATAAGTACCTTGAAAGTTGGCTCGAAAAGCATCCTCGAGTTCCTCCCAGCTCCCTATGGAGTTTTTAGGGAGGCTGTTTAACCAATGACTAGCCAGTCCTTTAAGTTTTAATGGCATATATTTTATGGCGTGGAGGTCGTCTCCTCGAGATATATGAATGTGGAGAACAAAATCTTCGATCCATACAGCCGGGTCTGTAGTCCCGTCGTATTGTTCAATATTCACGGGTTTAAACCCTTCGGGGAATTGGTGCCGCATTACTTCATCCGTAAAACACATCGGGTGAGCGGCGCCCCTAACCTGGGCCACGTCGCGCCGGAGGTCAGCTGCCATCTCAGCTCGATGCTGCTCCCGAACTCTATCGTTTTGGTCGCGCCATGCTTAGTATCCGTTTCGTCCAGCTGGAGCATACTGTAGCGCCCAAGATGCGATTCTATCCCAATCACGTGATGAATTCATGATTGGGGCACAACCGCATTTCGAGCGCATAGCAAGGTGGATATCATTACAACATACCATGTACTGATTAGATGAGAATACCAGATAAAGGCTTACACTCGCCACAAGCTACAACATGAATACATCAATACATAGCAACCATGATACAGAAGAGCAGGATCCGACTGCGGATGAAATCAAACGAAAAAGAAGAACGACATCCACCCTGCTAATCCCAGGCTCCTGACCCGGAACCTATCCCTTGAACGAAGAAGAAGAAGAAGAACTCCAAACAAGCAAACATCGCTCTCATGTCAAAGCTTCGCTTTACCTATACCTGCACCTGTTATTGTAGAAATCTGTGAGCCACGAGGACTCAGCAATCCCATTACCATGGGTCTCAAGACTAGCAAAGCTTAATGGGTATGGACTGGATAAGTGGTGAAGTTGCAGCAAGCACTAAGCATTTGTATGGTAGCTAAATTACAAGTACAATAATAAGAAGAGTAACTACGCATGACGGTCACAACTAGTAATGATCAATAAGTGATCCTGAACTACTTATGAGTCAAACATAACCCCACCGTGTTCTCTTCCCGAACTTCCTCAGAAAAAGACGATCACGGTTACGCACGCGGTTGGTGTATTTTAATTCGGATCTGGTGTCAAGTTCTCTACAACCGGATATTATAAATTCCAATCTCCACATAACCGCTGGCACAGCTCTCAAAAAGATTAAACCCTGCAGGGGTGTCCCAACTTAGTCCATCACAAACTCTCACGATCCACGGAGGAAAATCCTCCATTCAGGGACAACCCGATCAAGCTTGGAACCCCGGTTCACAAGACATTTCGACAATGGTAAAACAAATCCAGCAAGACCTCCAGACGTGCCGACACCCTGATAGGAGCCACGCATATCTCATCTCAGGCCACGACCGGATAAGCAGTCCGTACAACTAAAACCTGTCCTCGAGTTTCCCCGTGGTGGCGCTGCAAGGGGCTCTAGTTTGGACCAACACTCAAGAGGAGCACTGGCCCGGGTTGTTGATTAATTATCCTCGGGGTCCGTAAAGTCCCTATGCAAGTTTTAGTTGTTATTAGGCAAATGGTAAAACCAAGGTTGGGCCTTGCTGGAAGAGTTTTATTCAAAGCGAACTGTCGAGGAGGGCCCATAAACCCCGACCATGTTAGGAACGCAAAATCAAGGAACATAACACCGGTATGATGGAAACTAAGGCGGCAAGAGTGGAACAAAACACCAAGCAAAAGGCCAAGCCTTCCACCATTTACCAAGTATATAGATGGATTAATTAAATAAAAGATATTGTGATATCCCATGATATCCATGTCCCAACATGGAACAACCTGCAACTACACCTGCAACTAGCAATGCTATAAGAGGGGCTGAGCAAAGCGGTAACATAGCCAAACAACGGTTTGCTAGGAAGGTGGAAAAGGCTTAGAGGCTTATCATGGCAATTTTGGAGGCTTGGTAAACAAGTGGTAAGTAGCACGACATAGCGATAGCATCAAGACAACTAGCAAAGAAAAGATAGTAGTGAGATCCAAGGTAACGGTCATCTTGCCTGGAATCCCGCTAGGAAAAAGACCGAATCCATGAAGTAGACGAACCAACGTAGTCGAACGAATCCTCACAATCGCAACGTAACCGGAACTATCGAGAAGAAGCACAACCGGAAAGAAGCAAACGACATGGTAAACGAACATCACATAAACATGGCATGATGCACAATCAATTATGAGGCATGTCCAGTTTAATAAGGCATGGCATGGCAAAGTGCAACAAACACTACTACATATTAAGTGGAGCTCAATATGCAACGAGTTGCATATTGACGAAACACCATGTTCACTTATTTAGTTCGCTCTCATTTATGCACATGACAAGATTAAATGTTGGTTATCATGGCAAGACGTGAAGCACAGTTAAACTACACATTTATGCAGGTTTAAACGAGGCAGGAAATAACAAACAACAATTCCGGAAAATCCCCATGTGCATATTTCAAATTTGCTACTTTTCTGCCCTATACACAATTTTATAGTTGATAAACATGCAAAGTAATGCCACCATGTTAATCTATGCATTTTTCTACACCATTTACATATAAGGTTTATTTAAATTGGAGCTACGATTATTTAGATATGCAATAAACCATTTTAGCATGTCATTAATGCAAATTTAATCAAACTGTAGGTTTAAACTTTTTTAACATGGATGAAAGTAGCATATTATTAAACTAGATGGAATTCTAAGCATTTTAGATATATAAAGCATTTTAATCCGATGCACGGTTGGTGAGTTATTAATGCATGAACATGGAGGGTTTTTCTGCAAAACAATAATTCTCTGGATAAATAGATAATTCGTCCCGTGGGAAAAAACATGACAAGGGCCAAAACAAAATATGTTGGGCTGCACAGAAATGAGCGCAAGATAATATAGGCCACACCAGGCGAGGAAAAGGTGGCTGGAGGCTCACCAGAGGGCCTGACGGGCCGGATCTGGCATTGGTGAAGTCAACGCGGGCGAGCGGCAGGGGATCGGCTCGAGACGGGCGTGCTCTCGGTCAACAGCCCCAGGCGTGCGGACGCGCAAGGCAGAGGGCCGCGCTGGAGGTCTTCGGTGGGGCGGCGCGGTGACCGGGTGGCGGGGACGAGGCTGGGAACGTAGGGAGGTGCGGAGCGGCACTCCAGCAGCAAGGCTCGAGCGAGGCAGGCAGGGGCTTGCGGTGCTGGTGGTTGGCGAAGAAGGCAGGGAGGAGGTGTGGGCGGCAAAAATCAAGGGAGGTGGTCAGTGGCAGGGTGGAGTGGATCGGGAAGATGTGGAGGTGGTTGGCTCGGGATGATCCCAAGGAAGATGGTGGCGGCGGCGGAATGGAAGGATGGGACATCTCCTAGGATCTAGGGTTCGGTCCGATTAAATAGGTAGGGAATTAGGTGATGGACTATTTGGTCCCTCCGATTATAATCGGACGGCCCGAGATAAATAGCTTAGGTATCCCAAATAAGAAACCGAAGATATTTTGGGGATGTTCGAGGATGATCCGAACCCATCGGTCACAACCGCCCGGACCGAGTTCGGGGAAGTTTCTGACAAGGTTGCGAGTGGGAATGCGGGCTATGCCGAGAGACAAGACGATCGTGTATTACCCATGTGGTTGGTCTCGAAACGGTCAACGGCGAGAACAAAGAGGACCGGCAACTACGAACGGATGCAAGTTTTATGAAAACATGCGAATGCAATGCTCATGATGACATGATGAAATGCAACAAACAAATAAAACACACGCCGGCAATGAAATACATGGAAGGCTTCTAGAGCATCGGTCTCGGGTCGTCACAACTCTCCTCCACTTACAAGAGATCTCGCCCCGAGATCTAGGGATGAGAAGAGAAAGAGGAAGAGGTATAACAAAGTTGCTTCTTTGACAAACGAGTGAAACCAAAGAACCTTGGGAGTTGAAACTTGAAAGAAAAGGCCACAACGGAGAGAAATGAGGTTGAAAGCACTTTGTTAGAAAAGAGGAACAAGGAACACCAAATGAACCTTGAAGGTTGCCAAGACATGAATCAATAGTTCAATGGACAAGATAGAATTAGAAACCACTCTGATAGAAATGAAATAAACAAGGAATAAGAAAGAAATGATTTGGACAGCACTCCGGTTGAAAATAGAAGGAATAAAACATGAAGTTAATAAGATGTGATGATACTTGGCGAGTGCAACAACACAATGCCTCCGGAAGAAATGAAAGAATGGAATGAAAAGAACAGAGAAGAGAACAACATCTTCTACCACAAGGAACTTGAAAGACCAGGCTTGCAAAGAAGGCTTGAGCGGAGTTGTTGTAAAATCAACAACGAGAAGAATAAGCTTGTTGTGGGCTTATGGAAAACTTCACAAAATTGAGGTGAAATTCTGCCACTACGAAATGATTGATTACTTGAGAGGAACGAAGAGATGCAAAGCTTCACTTCAAAAGATAAGGGAGAACGAATTGCGCTTCGGAATGCAAGAAGAAGAATACTTGAGCTCCTCCAACAAGAATCTCGATGAACACTTTGAAAATGGATGAAATCTTAGATGAACAAACATGCAGAACCTTCATGAAGAACTCCAGTAAGAAAAGAAATGGTAGGAAGGAAGTGAAAGGTTGAAACAACAAGATGAAGCCTTGCGATGATTTAGATGGAGCTTCGAGATGAGACAGCCGAGAAAACTTGGAACTCTGAAAATGAAAAATGAACAACTTGGAACCGAGAAGTTGATATCATGAATGAATTTGGAAGAAGGAATTAAATCACCTCCATGAAACAAGAATAAGAATTATGATATGTCTATCCTCCATCAAATTAAATTGATGACAACCAATGGATTTTGCATACTACTTATTCTCATTGAAAAAGGATTAAGGAGAGATATAGCGCAAACTTGGGAATGTATTCAATGAACCACCGGTAGTATTTTGAAAAGAACAAATGAATTGATACGAGAACAAAGGAAGAAAAATCTTGAACGAACCACCGTAAGAATTGAAAACGAACGAAGAAAAAGATTACCTCGCTAGTAAGGATTAGAAACACACGAAGATACTTGAGGGAATTTAAATGGAAGAGAGCGAAGAGATCACGAGCTGACTAGGGAACACTTGAACAAAGCACCGGAAGAATATGGAGATGAATGGAGAAACAACAATTTAGGAGAATTGTTGAGCAAGAGCTGAAAGCTGAGAATGAATAATTCTTCGGAAATGATGGCCTTCAGAGAATCAAGATGAAAACAACTCATGAAATACTCTGGATGGGTATGAAAAGAATTTCTCATGATTGGAACAATTGAGAGGACGGCATGAAGCTTGCACCATGAATCTTTGAGAGAACGGATAAGATTGGGAGGAAAACTCTTCCTCAGTCTTCAAAGCTGAGAATAAACAACAAGGAAGACCACCATGAATTTTTGAGACATTCCAGAATAATTTGTAGAGAAAGGTTGAGCCTGCGATGAGAAGAATTTGAAAGCGATCTTGGAGAAGGCATTTGACTGATGAAAATTCATTCTTACGTCAAACTTTGAAAAGATTGAAGAATAACTCCGGAAAATTAGAAGAGTCAGGTAAGATCCTGGAAAAAGACCTGTGGGTTAGGGCCCACTAAAAGATACATCGTTGAACGATTTTTCAAGAGATATTGCACTGGTTGAATTAAATGGCTTGAATGAGATAACAACCTCGAAATAGCTTGAACGGAATAAGAATGGAACACAAGACTTCTGAGATATCTTCCACACTCCGGATATGAATATAGAGAGGTGAATAAATAAGTGAGCCTTGGATAAGAACTTCCAACATGGAAATCATGTGAATTGAATAAGGTGAAATGATGAATACCGAAAGCTTGAATTTAGTCCACCGGAGAAGAAAAGAGAACAAAGAATGAAGAACTTGTAGAACATCTTCATGAGAACCACCGGGTAAGAACATTGAAGGAAAAGAATGAAGAGACTTCACATCAATAAAGTGGATACTTGATTAAGAAATTTGAGTCTTTGAAGAAAAGGGTGGAATGGTGGGAAAAACAAATGCAACTTGGGACGGATGAAACGGACAATCCTCAGGCTTCTCAATGGTGCCCGTATGGAATAACTTGAAGAGAAGTGCACCGATTGAAAAGGATTGACACAAAAATCTCGATGATCAAGAAGGATTAGTACTCCCATAGAAATAAGAGAACACCGCCTAGAAAAAGGCATGGAATCAACACTTGACATTGAAGCAACTCGAATACCACAACTCAAAACAAAACAAAGGATTGGCTTGTAGAATAAGCCGGAAACAAACATATGATAGAGATTTCCCCAAATCCCATATCATGCATCTATCGAAAAGATATCCTGTGTAACTACTTGAATTCCCACATATGAACTTCCGAAATTCTCAGTTATGCAATCCGGTACAAAAAGTACAAGGAGCAAAATATCATCACACAACTCCTAGCAGAATTCTACGCTCCAAATGTACTGCCTCCATCAACACATAACCAAGAACCTCGGAAACTGTGTACCTCAGACCTTCAAAAAACATCTGATATACTAGTTGTGGCAATACATCTGATCGCTCTCCCCAGTACTGGGTGGCGCCAAACTACTCTCACCACAAAGAGTATAGAAGCGTTTTCGATGTCGGCGTCCTCTGGTATTCCGGAACTGAAACGATAACAACTGTGACGAAAACACCTTGGAGCTCAACTCCCCAGGAAACTGCCACAACCCCTAAATGACAGGAGGCACCAAGAACAGAGTTCCTGTAACAATGATATCAGACTGATTCCACAATACCCGCGTGATCCTAAAAAAGAATTTGAGTGAAAAAGGAGAGTGATGGATCCAAAGTACCTACGTCATGAGTCCTCACCAGAGCGACGAAGGGGATGAGGAGTAAAAAGAAATCCTATTCTCTGATATATATAGGTAGACTCAAAATAGTTTTTTTTCAAGACTCGACAACGGCAGCGGTTCGATCAATCAAGGGGGCTCCTGCGGTCGGTAAGGCTCTGATACCAACTTGTAGCGCCCAAGATGCGATTCTACCCCAATCACGTGATGAATTCATGATTGGGGCACAACCACATTTCAAGCGCAAAGCAAGGTGGATATCATTATAACATACCATGTACTGAATAGATGAGAATACCAGATAAAGGCTTACACTCGCCACAAGCTACAACATGAATACATCAATACATAGCAACCATCATACAGAAGAGCAGGATCCAACTACAGATGAAATCAAACGAAAAAGAAGAACGACATCCACCCTGCTAATCCTGGGCTCCTGACCCAGAACCTATCCCTTGAACGAAGAAGAAGCAGAAGAAGAACTCCAAACAAGCAAGCATCGCTCTCACGTCAAAGCTTCACTTTACCTGTACCTGCACCTGTTGTTGTAGAAATCTGTGAGCCACGAAGACTCAGCAATCACATTACCATGGGTATCAAGACTAGCAAAGCTTAATGGGTATGGAATGGATAAGTGGTGAGGTTGCAGCAAGCACTAAGCATTTGTATGGTGGCTAACTTACGAGTACAAGAATAAGAAGAGTAACTACGCATGACGGTCGCAACTAGTAATGATCAATAAGTGATCCTGAACTACTTATGAGTCAAACATAATCCCACCGTGTTCTCTTCCCGAACTTCCTCGGAAAAAGACGATCATGATTACGCACGTGGTTGGTGTATTTTAATTCGGATATGGTGTCAAGTTCTCTACAACTGGATATTATTAATTCTAATCTGCCACATAACCACGGGCATGGCTCTCGAAAAGATTAAACCCTGCAGGGGTATCCCAACTTAGTCCATCACAAACTCTCACGATGCACGGAGGAAAATCCTCCATTCCGGGACAACCCGATCAAGCTCGGAATCACGGTTCACAAGACTTTTCGACAATGATAAAACAAATCCAGCAAGACCTCCCGACGTGCCGACACCCTGATAGGAGCCGCACGTATCTCGTCTTAGGCCACGATCGGATGAGCAGTCCGTACAACTAAAACATGTCCTTGAGTGTCCCCGTGGTGGCGCTGCAAGGGGCTCTAGTTTGGACCAACACTCATGAGGAGCACTGGCCTGGGTTGTTGATTAATTATCCTCGGGGTCTGGAAAGTCCCTATGCATGTTTTAGTTGTTATTAGGGAAATGGTAAAACCAAGGTTGGACCTTGCTGGAAGAGTTTTATTCAAAGCGAACTGTTGAGGGGGGCCCATAAACCCCGACCGTGATAGGAACGCAAAATCAAGGAACATAACACTGGTATGACGGAAACTAAGGCGGCAAGAGTGGAACAAAACACCAAGCAAAAGACCAAGCCTTCCACCCTTTACCAAGTATATAGATGGATTAATTAAATAAAAGATATTGTGATATCCCATGATATCCATGTCCCAACATGGAACAACCTGCAACTACACCTGCAACTAGCAACGCTATAAGAGGGGCTGAGCAAAGCGGTAACATAGCCAAACAACGGTTTGCTAGGAAGGTGGAAAAGGCTTAGAGGCATATCATGGCAATTTGGGAGGCTTGATAAACAAGTGGTAAGTAGCGCGACATAGCGATAGCATCGAGAGAACTAGCAAAGCAAAGATAGTAGTGAGATCCAAGGTAACGGTCATCTTGCCTGGAATCCCGCTAGGAAGAAGACTGAATCCTTGAAGTAGACGAACCAACATAGTCGAACGAATCCTCACAATCGCAACGTAACCGGAACTATCGAGAAGAAGCACAACCGGAAAGAAGCAAACGACATGGTAAACAAACATCACATAAACATGGCATGATGCACAATCAAGTATGAGGCATGTCCAGTTTAATAAGGCATGGCATGGCAAAGTGCAACAAACACTACTACATATTAAGTGGAGCTCAATATGCAATGAGTTGCATATTGACGAAACACCACGTTCACTTATTTAGTTCGCTCTCGTTTATGCACATGACAAGATTAAATGTTGGTTAACATGGCAAGAGGTGAAGCACAATTAAACTACACATTTATGCAAGTTTAAACGAGGCCAGAAATAACAAACAACAATTCCAAAAAATCCCCATGTGCATATTTCAAATTTGCTACTGTTCTACCCTATACACAATTTTAGAGTTGTTAAACATGCAAAGTAATGCCACCATGTTAATCTATGCATTTTTCTACACCATTTACATATAAGGTTTATTTAAATCAGAGCTATGATTATTTAGATATGCAATAAACCATTTTAGCATGTCATTATTGCAAATTTAATCAAACAGCAAGTTTAAACTTTTTTAACATGGATGAAAGTAGCATATTATGAAACTAGATGGAATTCTAAGCATTTTAGATATATAAAGCAATTTAATCCGATGCACGGTTGGTGATTTATTAATGCATGAACATGGAGTGTTTTTCTGCAAAATAGTAATTATCAGGATAAATAGATAATTCGTCCCGTGGGAAAAAACATGACACAGGCCAAAACAGAATATGTTGGGCTGCACAGACATGAGCGCAAGATAATATAGGCCACACCAGGCGAGGAAAAGGTGGCTGGAGGCTCACCAGAGGGCCTGACGGGCCGGATCTGGCGTTGGCGAAGTCAACGCGAGCGAGCGACAGGGGATCGGCTCGAGACGGGCGTGCTCTCGGTCAACGGCCCCAGGCGCACGGACAGGCGAGGCAGAAGGCGGTGCTGGAGGTCTCTGGTGGTGCGGCGCGGCAACCTAGAGGCAGTGACGAGGCTGGGAACGCAGGGAGGTGCGGAGTGGCGCTCCAGCAGCAAGGCGGGGGAGGCGAGGCGATGAATACCTTGGCGTGGCATGGCTTGAAGAAGGCCTCACGGTGAAGAACTCCAGGAAGCAGGGAATGGGGTGGTGACGAGCTCCTCGGGAGGCGCGGGCATGGCGCCGGTTGAGGAGGCTGGCTCCCGTCCAGATAGAGCGATGGCTAGATCCTTGGGGCTATCCACGGACGGCTCTGCTGCAAGGGAAAGAGAGAGGCTTGTGTGAGAGAGACAGAGAGAGACCGGAGAAGAAAGGGAGACGGGAAGAAAAACAGGAAGGGCATCGGATGGCCTGGTTGTTGCTGCTGCTTGCCGGCGTCGTGCCGGACGCACGAGACAGGTCCGGGGAGGACGGGGCTCCGCTGGGATGAGGGAGAAGGCACACGGCTGCTGGTGGTCTCGGCGCAAGCAGAGGGCTTGGACGACTCGGTGTGGCGCGGCTGGCTTCGGGTGCAGGAGAGGAGCGAGGCAGGCAGGGGCTTGCGGTGCCGGTGGTTGGCAAAGAAGGCAGGGAGGAGGTGTGGGCGGCGGAAATCAAGGGAGGTGGTCGGAGGCAGGGTGGAGTGGATCGGGCAGATGTGGAGGGTGGTTGGCTCGGGATGATCCCGAGGAAGATGGTGGTGGCGGCGGAATGGAAGGATGGGACATCTCCTAGGATCTAGGGTTCGGTCCGATTAAATAGGTAGGGGATTAGGTGTTGGACTATTTGGTCCCTCCGATTATAATCGGACGGCCTGAGATAATTAGCTTAGGTAGCCCAAATAAGAAACCGAAGATATTTTGGGGATGTTCAAGGATGATCCGAACCCATCGGTCACAACCGCCCGGACCGAGTTCGGGGAAGTTTTGGACAAGGTTGCGAGGGGGAATGCGGGCTATGCCGAGAGACAAGACGATCGTGCATTACCCATGTGGTTGGTCTCTAAACGGTCAACGGCGAGAACAAAGAGGACCGGCAACTACGAACGGATGCAAGTTTTATGAAAACATGCGAATGCAATGCTCATGATGACATGATGAAATGTAACAAACAAATAAAACACACACCGGCAACGAAATACATGGAAGGCTTCTGGAGTGTCGGTCTCGGGTCGTCACACGTGCTCTCTAGATCCATAGATGGATCTTGTTTGACCTGCTCTAATGGCGAGGTCATGTCGTAGATCAAATTCATACTTTGGCTGTGCCGGCTCCTTGCCTCTACGGTGAGGAGGGGCGGGTGGATATTCGGCCTCTAAAGTCGGCCTATCCCGTCCTCGAGGGGGGCGGTCGGGCTGGTCTGCCTAAGTACGTCCCGGGGGTGTGGGCTCAAGAGCCTCATCATCGAATTGTGGTAGCATTTTACGCTTAGGGTAGCTTTTGGTTTGCCGCTCATAGTCGTACCCTTCTTCGGCTGCTAGGACTTTTGTCCATCTGTCGTTGAGGATGTCTTATTTGGCTTTTATCTGTTGCTGCTTCTTTTCAAGCTTGGTACGGTGGTGATTAGTTACCGTTTAAACCACTCTTGGTCAAGTGGATCCTCAGGGATGATGAAATCCTCGGCTCCTAGGCTGACCTCCTCCTCAAAGAGGGGGAGGTAGTTGCTGTCTTCAGAGTCATTGAGGTCATCGGGATTATACTGATCTCCATGTTCCTCTAAGTTATCGGGTTGTTGCTCGGGGGCAGCGGGGTCACCGAGGTCTTCCATATTGTCCGGGGTGTCATTTTCTCTGGTACCCGTGTTGCTTTCCCTGCCCCTACGCCCCTTGGATCGTAGGCGTTGTCTTTGGCGTTTGGGTGGCTCTTCGCTAGGCTTGTTGCTGTCTTTTCTGGGGGTGGCATGACTGTTCTTCCCGTTGGTGCCATCACCCTTATCATTGGGGGTGTCCACCATATAGACATCATAGGAGGAGGTGGCCGTCCATCGTCCGATGGTGGGAGAGGCAGTGGCAGCATGGGCCATGGCTTCGATATCTTCGTCCATGTCTTTGGCCTCCTCAGAGGCGTAGTCCAGCATGTCGGTTAAATCTTCGACAGTGGCTATTAAGTGGGTGGTGGGTGGGATGTAAAATTCCCTGTGGCCCGCCTCAAGACCCCGCCGAGCGTAGGTCGAGGATGGGCCATCTACGATGGTCATCATCTGCATCAGATCTAGCACCTCGTTTAACTAGGCAAGACTAGTCGGATTAGTACATGAGATTTCTTCGGAGTCGACCTCCGGCGTGATGGTGGGGTGAAGGGTGAGTCCGGCCAGGGCTGACTCCCGGTCTTCGGACACCGAAGCTACGTCAAGGCTCAAAGCCAGATCCGAGGTAAGGAGGGTGAGTCTGGCCGGGGTTGACTCCCGGTCTTCGGACGCAGTGGTCGCATCTTGGCTTGAAGCTAGGTGCGAGGTAAGAGCCGATCCAGAGATCAGATCGGGAAGAGATCCCAAAGTCAAAGCTTCAAGGCTTTCGGGCGCCTTAGACAAAGCTGAGAAGCCGGTGAATATCATATCGCCCCGAGTGTCAGTGACGTACTCTAGGTTACCAAACCTGATCCGGTTCTCAGGGGCGAAGTTGTCGACCTGGTCGAGATGACTGGCTGAGTTGGCATGCCGAACGATGCCGTCGGACGCGAAAAGCTGGCCAGGGACGAAGATGTCCCCTGTGTTGATGCCATCTCCAATGATCAGGCGAGCCATCGATCCTTCAGCGATCCAACAGCGGAACTCTTAATGAAAGCAACAATGTTGGTGTCAAAACCGGATCTTGGGTAGGGGGTCCTGAGCTGTGGATTTTGGATCGATGGGGAACAAGGGACGCAGGACACGATGTTTACCTAGGTTCGGGCCCTCTCGAAGAGGTAAAACCCTACGTCCTGCTCTATTATATTGAAGTGTATAGGATGATTACAGAGTCGATCTACCACAAGAACAAATGAACTAAACCCTAGGCAAGTAGGATGATGGTTTTTTGTTCTATACCTACAGACTAAAACCCTCTGGTTTATATAGACACCAGGGGTATTAGGGTTACACATGGTCGGTTACAACGAGGGAATAAACATGCCGAATCTTCTATCTTGACTTGGAGGACACACCAAGATTTCGAGGATTTCCTGTCTGGACACGGAGTCGCCTTATAGCTCATGCCTTGTGGTAATCGTACAGCGGCCCACCTGTCCAGCCCATAAGAGATAGGCTGGCAGCCCGAGGACCCCCTAGTCTAGGACTCCCTCACACACGGCTACTAAAAATTTTACTAGGCAGGAGTAAAATGCCAGGGCTATTGCAAATTTGGATGAAGGGATTGAGCAACAAACATTGCACATGGTCCTAAAATAACAACCGTGTGCTATCAAACAGAAAAACACTCCAGTCGGGTAGATATTTTTGAGGGATGCAGGTGGGAGCAGGAACAACAAACATCACACATGGTCGAAACATAATAACCGTGTGTTATCAAACAGAAAAAACCTACAGGCGGCTAGATATTTTTGATGGATGCAGGAGGGAGCGGAAGCAAACAACATCGCACATGGTCCAAACATAATAACTATGTCCTATCACACAGAAAACCCCTCCAGCCGGGTAGATATTTTTGAGCGATTTAGGCTAGAGTGGGGGCCACAAACATCGCACACGATCGAAACATAATAATCGTATCAAACGGAAAACCACTCCAGGCAGGTAGATATTTTTGAGATTGCGAAGGAAGCCTCGTGGAGCCCAATGTACTATGCTGATGTGAGTGACAGGGGCACGGGCGTGGCACACGGGTAGTCTGAGGGAACCGTGTCTGTTGCATCATTCGACTTGTCTAATGTTTATAAATTTGGCAAAAATAACGCGGGAAAGCGTCAGAATGCGAACACACTTGCATGTGGACCAAAAATATGTATGAAAAGGGCGGTTTGATGTTCAAATACCCAATGCACAACTTTGATGTGGCACATGTCTCACAAAGCGCACAGTAATGCTAGTCCCCCCCCCCCCACTTCGTGTTGGCGGGAGGGGAATCCTAGCTATGAACGCATGCCCCTAAATAGCTTGGTCTAACATCTTAGCCTACCGTAAGACTTACCTATAGGAGTCCATCATGGTCAAACCCCGGTCCCCTTTCGCTTCCAGTCAAAGGTGGACCATGTGTGGGCCCACAAATGTGTGCTCGTGGAGCGAGATGGGTGAGACCAGATATGAACCACCTGCGGTTAGCCCAACTATATGTATGAAAAGGGTGGTGTGATATTTAAATACCCAATTCACAACTTTGATGTGGCACATGTGCCTCGCAAATTAACCGGACATTCTCGACCCCACGGAGGTTCAGGAAGTGTGACGTAGTCCGCCCCCCACCCCCACACACATACACTTTGAGTCGGTGGGAGAGGGCATCTCACCAAGACATACCGTAACACGGACCAAGAAGAATCCACCTTGGTCGTATAAACTCTCTCTTGTTGTTGGCCAAAGTGATGGACGTCCACGTGACCCCACAGATGGGCTAGCTCGCTGATAACGATGCAAGGGAGTAGTGCCCAAGACAACCACTGCCTGCATGTGGCCCAAACATATGTATGGAGTTTTGTGTGATGTTTGAATACCCAATGCACAACTTTGATGTGGCACCGTGCTTTGGAATCGGAAAGTCCCCACACGGAGCAAGGGTTCACAACGCATAGTATGTATGTCACCCCACTTCGAGCCGGTGATGGGGATTCATGCGTATGTACATATGCGCTCAAACTCAGGTATGGAATATCACCATGACCTACTACGGTAACACAAACAAAATAAGAATAATCCACCATGGTAACATGTCTCATTGTCGGTCAAAGTGATCATGGACGTCCAGGCAGGCACACGAATATATAGGCTTGCCGCTGATAACCACGTGAGGGAGAGTATTATTCGAAGACAACCACTGCATGCATGTGTCCCAAACATATGTATGGAGGTGATGCATGCATGTTTGAATACCATGCACAACATTGATGTGGCGCCTGCGTCGAAAATCGTACAGTCACGACACGGAGCGAGATCAGTTCATGACACGTCGTGTGCTGTCCCCCCCCCCCCCCCCACTTCGATCTGGTGGGAGGGATTCATGCATACACATGCATGTGCTCAAACTATATTATGTAATCTTAGAGCATGACCTATACCCTAATACAAACCAAAAATTAATCCCCTCCTAAGTCAAATTAACCTCTCACGCTGTCAATCAAAGTGATGAACCAAGTGAGCCCATAGATGGAAAGCATCGATATAGCCGATAACTGCGTGAGTGAGTGCCAGAGGACAATTGCCATTGCTTGCATGTGGGCCAAACATATGTATGGAGGTGTGCGTGGTTGTGATGTTTAAATACCCAAAATGCACAACTTTTATGTGGCAGCTGCCTCAAAAACCGTAAAGTCCCCACACGGAGCGAGGTTCATGAGGTGTAGTACATGCTGGTCCCCTTCCCCCTCTTCGACGCGTACTATATACTCCTACTGTAACACAAACCAAAAAAATCCTCCTTGATGGCCAAATTAACCTCTCTCGCTGTAGGTCAAAGTGATGCATGCAAGGACGACGACCTCGCGGGCCCATAGATGGAGACGTGAGTGAGTGTCCTAGGATAACCACCGCATGCATGGATTTGGCCCAAAGGGGTGTTGTGTGATGTTTGCATACAGATTTATTTAAATTAGAAAATCATATTAATACCTAATTGCTACGGGTACCCAAAAGTGTACCCACACTTTTGCACGTGAGGCTGACATGTGGGACCAGTGGTCAGAGTCAACAGCCCAGTCAACGTTGACTAGTCAATGGTGAACAGTACCGTGGGTCCCGCATGTCATTGACTTGGATATTTTTAGTTTAACTTAGCATTTTAATTCAACAGCGGGTCCCACACGTCATTGACACCCTATTATAATTAGAAGGGGTTAACAGGGAGGTTAATCCCCTAATTAAGGTGGTCGGCCCCACTGGCAGTGGCCCACCTCGGTCACTCAGGCTCGGCACGCCCGCACGCACGCGAGCGCACAGCACACGGCGGCGACCGAGCCAAGGCAATGACGGGCTCCGGCGGGGGGGGGGGCCTCCGGCGGCCGGAGCGGGCGCGGTAGTGGCGGTGGAGGCAGGCTCGGCGGCGGGCGGCACGAAAGCGGCGGCGCGCGGGCGCTGCTGTGGCCGGGGGCGGAGGGGCGAGGCCGTGGAGGAGCAGGGGCCATGCGGCGTGGTGGCGATGCGGGACGGCGCGCGAGGGTCAGGCGGGGCGGCGAGGGGCAGCGGTCACTGCGGCGAGGAGAAAGGAGAGGACGGAGGCGCTCACAGCCGTTGACGGGGAGCGGGGGCGGCGAGGCGTGGCGGTGACCCGCGAGGAGGAGGTCGGGGAGGTTCCGATGACAGCGTCGGGGCAGCGAGGCGACGGCGCGGCATCAGTGACGGGCGGCGCGGGGCAGCCGAGGTGCAGGGGAGGCGCTGGTCAATGCTGGCTCGAGGCGGCGGCCTGCGTGTGGTCGCCCGTGACGGCAGGCGGCGGGGCGCTAGTGCTGGCGAGGGGGGCGACGGGGAGGGCGGCGCCGACGTCGGGGCCAACCGCCCCGATCCAGATCGGTTCGGGGGGAAGAGGAGCAAGGGGGGTTCGAGGGGATCGTGCGAGGGGGAGTGGGGATCGGGCCTAGGGTTCCGGTCGGGAGTGGGGGGTTAAGGGGGGAGAGAGGTGGGCTGCTGGGCCGGCTTGGTTGGGCCGACAAGGCCCAGGGGGGAGGCAGGGGCCTTTTCCCTGTTACTTCCGATCATTTTTCTTTTTTTTGCTTTTGTTCATTCTTCTCTTCACTGTTTTTACTTTACTTGTAATAAAAAAATGTAGAGGTAGCTCCTAAACTAGTATAACTAAATATACTACAGCCACATTAATTCTTAACCAAAATAAAATAGTTTAATATTTTATAAAATTCAAAAGGCATTTTATTATTTGTTTTTGTTACTATTTTATTTATTTTTGAGCATCTAACTATTTTATCAAAATGTGGTTTCTCCACCATAATTACTCACGATTTATTTGACCCATTCGAACATTTCAGTCTTAACCTTTAAAAACTTTATTTGTTTGACTAGATTTTGAATTTGACTTTTGAACGGGATTTGAATCATCGTGAGGTTAGCAACAGTAATAGAGGTGACATGGCATCATTAACAGAGGTTTACTGTAGCTTAATTATCCGGGCGTTACACTTCTCCTCCACTACAAGAAATCTCGTCCCGAGATTTAAGAGGTGGAAGAAGGGGGAAAGATCTGGTTACGAAATTCTAACGAATCTTCTCCGTCTTGGTTGCTCTTCTCGAAGAGTTCGATTCATTACATTGCTGTCTTCATTTCTCTGCTTCAAGTCATCATGATGAAGCCGGCATCCTTTCTTCAGGATCTCCATCGTACTTAGGGAAAAGTTAAGTGGAAAAACTCGGGAAGGACGGAGTTCAACACATGTTAGGTACCTAGGGGCTAGGTATAGAGGCATCTCTCGAGTTGACATTCAAGAAAGTCATCGAGGGTAAAGTAAGAAGGTGCAATAAGAAGTTTCAAGCAGATAGGCAATCGTTCGTTGCCTGAAACGGAATGTGAGAGCGGTTAAGACCAATGGGAATAAGTGTTGTGTCTGATACCAAAATTGATGATCTCTCGGAAGGTGGCTCATGAATTACATACGAGGCCATGCGCGAGGAACAACCTTGGGAACAGGGGTATAGGAGAGTCAGGTTTCGATCCTATGGAACTGTGGGTTATGGGCCCACCATGTGGGTTAAAAGTAGGAAGGGCGGTGACGTCTTGCACGATCATGTAAGCAAGGTGTGTTAGAGGATAGCCTATCAGTTATGTCGGCAACAACATCGGTACCAAGGGAGAGGGACGAAGAGAACCTTTTTCCTGCTCGTTGAACGAGGCGGACCAATAGGCAAGGTTCTCGTCCATCGGGGGTTACCGGAATGTCATCAACAAAAGCAACAGGGTCTTACTAACACGGTTGTACACCAAGGTGTTTACATAAGCAGAAGAATATTACTGCTTAGATCATATAGATCACAAGAAAGGTTAAACAAAACAATGGAAAGGAAAATGTGATTATCAGGTTAAACAGAACAATGGAAAGGAAAATGTGTTTAAACACCTATATCAGGAGTATATCCTTCCCAAGGGCAAACAGAGCATGATATCCACGACCAGATAGAAAGTAGAAAACCACTCAGGTAAGGGGAAAGGAATTTCATGACATTACCCATACAACGGTGTTTGGATAATTGAGCAAGAAACATTTAGTATTGGCCACAAATGTTCCTGTTGAAAATCGGAGTACCATATACATGCTTCGAGATAGCATTGACATGGTCTTCAAGCAAAGGTCAGACTTTGGATACACGAAGGATTCATCAGGAACAACTTGTAGAATAAGTCTTACCATTTCCTCATGGAAGAATGGTTAACCTTGCTAAAAAGGGAACTATAACACTAGGTCCTGCGGCCAAGTGTGCTAGGCATGATACCACCTTACCAGGGTCATATACGAAGACCAACGTCATAACTCTTGGAAATATGTTCCAACCATCATATCTGACCGAGTTTTAGATCTGATTGGGGTCAGGATACCTCAGACCCAGGATGCTTGAGAAGGAAGGGGTGCAACACAATTTGACGAGATGGCGTTGCAAGATTCTCGGGTAATGAACTATGGAAGCAAGTCCCGAATCATGAGTTCATCATTAAACCAAGGAGAGGATGAGGAGGTGGTTGATGGACTCAGCGACCATTCATCGAGATTCCCTAAAAGATGGATTTCCAGAATTATGTGAATTAAGGAGATAACATTTATCAGATCAAATGATGTAACGATGTATGCTCGAGGAAAACATACACAATCTAACATGGGTTGAAAGGTGCAACCGAGATATGGTTTAGGTAGCATGATCAATATTAGAATGGTGATTCACTAACCAATAGTCCAAGAATGAACTGTCGATCATTAACTTCGAATCAATAGGGTTGCTAGAACTATAGAATCCAAACGGCATCGTTCACTTGTTGGTATCCCGGTTAGAATCAACACGGGGACCAAGAAAAGAATGTAGATGGTGAGAAGTATTACTATACCAAGAATTCTCAGGAGGTGGTGAAATTCCCATGACATTCTCGACATAACAGATGGTAAGACTCCAAGGTAGAACATAACATAAGTTGGATAGCAAGGAACTCGAGGTACAACACAAAACAAAATCAAGTTTTGTGTTGGAAGGAATGCAATAATGTTGTCAACGATTAACACAAATCATCGAGGGGCAAGGATGGCCTTTCTCATCATGAGTTCGATAGATATCTTGGAAGAGCTCAGAATGTTGATGATGATCACGACACATTTGTCGAGAGATTTCATGAAGATGTAATCGATCGGCGATGACATCAAGCCAAAGGAATGATGAAGCGAAAGGTTAATGAAACCACGGGTACGACACAAACTCGGAATCAAGCTTGCTGTTCTAGGCAAAAGATATGACGATGAAGATCGATGTAAGTTTAACTCATCGTCGAAATTGTGCTCCGAGAAGCAGTACTAGGTAGCATAGTTAAGATAACGATGTAGCCGATTAGGCTAAGAATGACATGAGTTGAAAGTTAAATTCCCCAGTAGTACATTACTAGGAGTATTGGATCACAGGGTGGATTCGATTCACTTATCGATGTTCTCAGTTGACAAACAACCCAAAACCCGTGGAATACTAAATTAGTGAGAAGGAATACTTGACGAAGTCTCAGAAGAAGTATTGCAGTCCCGTGATATTATCGAGATACCAGGGGGTAATACTCGAAAGGAGATCAGAATAGAAACTGAGCTGGATCGTTGACTTCCGATAGCGGATACTTTAATCTCATCAAAAATAGACGAGGCACTGGAATGGTTTCCTTTCAGAAATATATTAAATAAAGTTAGCATGGTCGGAACCATAGCTGCAAGGGATCCAATTCAATGACACTAAAAGAATTATTCAAATGATTAAATATTCTTGCAAGAAGCTTTCATGATAAGCTCCACATCGAGTCCATGGGCAAGAACACAAAGGTTCGGGGTTGACTCCCATTTCTTCAATGCATAACATTTCATTCGCTTCTCGTCTTCGAAGAAGTTGTAGAATTGAAAAGTATCTGCTAAAACACCAGAAGAGAATGTCTTGTGTAAACTTTCGGGTTCACACGGTTTAGGGAAGGTATATGTTCATCCCATAGGGCATCTTAGGAACATATAACGCTTCAGGAGTAAATTATACAAGCTCGAAAGCAGAGTATGGTTGGGAACGCAGAGGATACAATTTACCAAATGCATTATGTATCACGGAAGAATTCACAAGGCAGTTAAATATGAAGGACAATGTCGACAAATAATCCGACGAAGGATCGGATGTCCATAGCGGAGCTGATGTGAGCATCGGCACACAACCAGATGAAGAAAGAATGCAAAGGCATCGGATTATAGGACATCTGAATAATTTGATGCTTAGATAGCAAAGTAATTATGAATTCCAAAACGAAGGATCAGAAGCAGACGCTCTGATCAAGGATGGGTTATTTGAATAGACTTAGGGGCACAATCGTTGACAATTTGGTTGGTCGAGAACCAGCTCATGTTCAAAAGGACGTCTGAGCCGGAAGATAATTAGAAAGGATCAACTGATGAATGCGTGCATTCGCACTCATGTTGAATCAATAAGATGAAAATGACGGTGTCAAAGGATACTAATGAATATTGCCAGTCATATGGAAAGAATCCATAATGCAAGCAGACAAGTATTTGCAGAGCAATAAGCTGCTAAGGATTTTTGGAAGATTGAATAGTATTCTAATGTATCTTGGGAATCATATGGACAAAGGGGGAAGAACGGATACTCGGTAAGTGCGAGGAATTATCCGTAGGGGGTATTCATGAGGCAAGAACGGCAAGGCAGTAAGCTCAAAGGATTGTCGGAACAACGAAGAGCAGTTCGGGGCATCTTGTAATAACAAGATCAATGGGATTGAATGTAAGTGTGGAAAGTGTATGTAGTTATCCATAAGGATTTAACAGCGGTAGGGAATTTGCAAAGGCGGTGGACACAGGTGTCTCGGGGAAAATTCGAATAGCATCTTCGGAACCTCCTGGTGAAGCAGTCGATCATCTGGAATGAAGGGGCTCTCCGGCAGGAAGTGGTATCGAGAACCTAGAGTTATAATTAGTAAAATCATTTAACCCGAATAGAAGAGAGATCAGAATCCCAGAGTATAGACGAGGAATAAAAGATCCTAATACCACCCAATTGGCGATGTGGGCCCGTAAGCCACACAGCCAAGTTAGCAAAATAGTTTTCTTTGTCTAGACTCAACTTCGGCCAAGGAGTTGGAAAGGGGGTTTCCAACAGGCAGTTGGCTCTGATACCAACTTGTGACGCCCCCGATTCAATCGTACACTAATCATACACGCAAATGTGTATGATCAAGGTCAGGGACTCATGGGAAGATATCACAACACAACTCTAAAAATAAATAAGTCATACAAGCATCATAATACAAGCCAGAGGCCTCGAGGGCTCGAATACAAGTGCTCGATCATAGACGAGTCAGCGGAAGCAACAATATCTGAGTACAGACATAAAGTTAAACAAGGTGCCATAAGATGGCTAGCATAAACTGGGATACAGATCGAAGAGGCGCAGGCCTCCTGCCTGGGATCCTCCTAAACTACTCCTGGTCGTCGTCGGCGCCCTGCACGTAGTAGTAGGCACCCTCGGTGTAGTAGGGGTCGTCGAAGGTGGCGTCTGGCTCCTGGGCTCCAGCATCTGGATGCGACGTCCGAGAAGAATGGAAAAAAGGGGGGAAAGATGGAGCAAAGCAACCGTGAGTACTCATCCAAAGTACTCGCAAGCAAGGATCTACACTACATATGCAATGGTATCAATGAAATGGTAGTATCTGTGAACTAAACTGCAGAATGCCAGAATAGGAGGGGGATAGCTAGTCCTATCTAAGACTACGCTTCTGGTAGCCTCCATCTTGAAGCATACAGAAGAGAGTAGCTGGTAAGTTCACCAAGTATCATCGCATAGCATAATCCTACCCGGCGATCCTCTCCTTGTCGCCCTGTGAGAGAGCGATCACCGGGTTGTATCTGGCACTTGAAAGGGTGTGTTTTATTAAGTATCCGGTTCTAGTTGTCATAAGGTCGAGGTACAACTCCGGGTCGTCCTTTTACCGAGGGACACAGCTATTCGAATAGATAAACTTCCCTACAGGGGTGCACCACATTACCCAACACGCTCGATCCCTCTGGCCGGGCAAACTTTCCTGGGTCATACCCGGCCTTGGAAGATCAACACGTCGCAGCCCTACCTAGGCCTAACAGAGAGGTCAGCACGCCGGTCTAAATCCTATGCGCGTAGGGGTCTGGGCCCATCGCCCATTGCACACCTGCACGTTGCGTGGGCGGCCGGTGAGCAGACCTAGCAACCTCTATTACAAAGGAAGTTGTGTTACGCGGTCCAACCCGGCGCGCGCCGCTCAGTCGCTGACGTCTAGGAGGCTTCGGCTGATACCACGACGTCGAGTACCCATAACTGTTCCCGCGTGGTGGTTAGTGCATATAGGCTCGTAGCCAGACTCAGATCAAATTCCCAATCTCGTTAAGCGTGTTAATTGATATAACCGCGGACGCCGACCAGGACCAGGCCCACCTGTCTCCTAGGTGGTCACAACCTGCCCTGTCGCTCCGCCACAAAGTAACACTCGGGGGCCGTCGAGAACCTAGGCCCACCTCTGCCTGGATGGAACCACCTGCCCCTTTAGCCCCCATCTCCAAACAGTAACATAAGTATGTAAAAGTATATAATATAAACCCGTGATCACCTCCCGAAGTGATCACCGCCCAGTAGTATAGCATGGCAGACGGGCAAGAGTGTAGGGCCACTGATGTAATTCTAGC
This sequence comes from Thinopyrum elongatum, assembly GCA_011799875.1. Lineage (NCBI taxonomy): Eukaryota > Viridiplantae > Streptophyta > Magnoliopsida > Poales > Poaceae > Thinopyrum > Thinopyrum elongatum. Next base: position 325,146,351 of record CM022300.1, read on the forward strand.
AACCTATACTAAGCATTTAGGATTGCAGGTAAGGTATCAACAGTAGTAGCAAAGACAAGCTATGCAGAAGAATAGGATTAACCGAAAGCAGTAACATGCTACACTACTCTAATGCATGCAGTAGAGAGAAGGAATAGGCGATATCGGGTTGATCAAGGGGGGGCTTGCCTGGAAGCTCGGCAGAGAAGGAAGGGTCGTTGACGACGTAGTCGTACACAGCAGCATCGTCAGCAGTCGCGGTGTCTATCGAGAGAGAAGGGGGGGGAGAAACAATAAATACAAGGCAAACAAGGTAACACAATACAAGACATGGTAATAGGCTGTGCCGGATGTGACCTAACGCAGTGCTACATGACAAAGGTGAAGGGGGAATTCAACCGGGAATGTTCTCCCGGTTCCAGACATTTGTCAAACAGATGACCGGAGGGGGACGGTTGCAAGTTCGCTATGTTAGGGACGTGTGACGGACGAACAGACTGCGTAATCGGATTCGTCTCGTCGTTCTGTGCAACTTTCACGTACAAAGTATTTTCATCCGAGTTACGGTTTATTTTATATGATTTACGGAAGTTTTATTGATTTTCAGGAATTACAGATTTATTTAAATTAGAAAATCATATTAATACCTAATTGCTACGGGTACCCGAAAGTGTACCCACACTTTTGCACGTGAGGCTGACATGTGGGACCAGTGGTCAGAGTCAACAGCCCAGTCAACGTTGACTAGTCAATGGTGAACAGTAACGTGGGTCCCGCATGTCATTGACTTGGATATTTTTAGTTTAACTTAGCATTTTAATTCAACAGCGGCTCCCACACGTCATTGACACCCTATTATAATTAGAAGGGGTTAAAAGGGAGGTTAATCCCCTAATTAAGGTGGTCGGCCCCACTGGCAGTGGCCCACCTCGGCCACTCAGGCTCGGCACGCCCGCACGCACGCGAGCGCGCAGCGCACGGCGGCGACCGAGCCAAGGCAATGACCGGCTCCGACGGGGGGGGGGGGAGGGGACTTAAGGAGGGAAGAAGAGGGAAATGATTGGGAACCGATAGTGGCGGTGGAGCCAGGCTCGGCGGCGGGCGGCACGAGAGGGGCGGCGCGCGGGCGCTGCTGTGGCCGGGGGCGGAGGGGCGAGGCCGTGGAGGAGCAGGGGCCATGCAGCATGGTGGCAATGCGGGACGGCGCGCGAGGGTCAGGCGGGGCGGCGAGGGGCGGCGGTCACTGCGGCGAGGAGAAAGGAGAGGAGGGAGGCGCTCACAGCCGTTGACGGGGAACGGGGGCGGCGAGGCATGGCGGTGACCCGCGAGGAGGAGGTCGGGGAGGTTCCGACGACGGCGTCGGGGCAGCGAGGCGACGGCGTGGCATCGGTGACAGGCGGCGCGGGGCAGCCGAGGTGCAGGGGAGGCGCTGGTCAACGCTGGCGCGAGGCGGCGGCCTGCGCGTGGTCGCCCGTGACGGCAGGCGGCGGGGCGCTAGTGCTGGCGAGGGGCGCGACGGGGAGGGCGGCGCCGACGTCGGGGCCAACCGCCCCGATCCAGATCTCTTCGGGGGGAAGAGGAGCGAGGGGGGTTCGAGGCGATCGTGCGAGGGGGAGTGGGGATCGGGCCTAGGGTTCCGTTGGGGAGTGGGGGGTTAAGGGGGGAGCGAGGTGGGCTGCTGGGCCGGCTCGGGTGGGCCGACAAGGCCTAGGGGGGAGGCAGGGGCCTTTTCCCTGTTACTTCCGATCATTTTTCTTTTTTTTGCTTTTGTTCATTCTTCTCTTCACTGTTTTTACTTTACTTGTAATAAAAAAATGTAGAAGTAGCTCCTAAACTAGTATAACTAAATATACTACAGCCACATTAATTCTTAACCAAAATAAAATAGTTTAATATTTGATAAAATTCAAAAGGCATTTTATTATTTGTTTTTGTTACTATTTTATTTTTTTTTGAGCATCTAACTATTTTATCAAAATGTGGTTTATCCACCATAATTACTCATGATTTATTTGACCCATTTGAACATTTCAGTCTTAACCTTTGAAAACTTTACTTGTTTGACTAGATTTTGAATTTGACTTTTGAACGGGATTTGAATCATCGTGAGGTTAGCAACAGTAATCGAGGTGACATGGCATCATTAACAGAGGTTTACTGTAGCTTAATTATCCGGGCGTTACAAATAGCCAATGCACAACTTTGATGATGCACCTGCCTCGGAAACCGGAAAGTCCCCACACGGGGTGAGGTGTTCATGATGCGTACGTAGTATATGATGGTCCCCTCCCACCTCTTTGACGCGTACTATATACTCCTACCATAACATAAAAAAAGAATCATCCTTGTTGGTCAAATTAACCTCTCTGGTTGTAGATCAAAGTGATGGATGACCTCGCTGGCCCACAGGAAGCGTCACACGCGAGTGATTGTCCTAGGACAACCGCTGACTGCATGTGGCCCAAACATGTATGTATGAAAGGGTTGTGTGATGTTTTAAATAACCAATTCACGACTTTGATGTGGCACCTGCCTCACAAAACGGTCAATCCCACAAGGTGGCTCACGACTCGCAGTGTACTGCCAGACACCCCCTAGACACACATACACACCGCACATCCACTGCCACTACGAAGCATGTTAAAAATTTCCGCGGTGAACATATGTGACCAAAGAAGTGTCGTGTTAAAATTTGAAAAAAAATATCAGAGATCATTTAGACATTTTTGTACATTTATTGATTTCCTAGGGATATAATGTGCAAAAATCATATTGGAGCTACATGCACATGTGATAGTGCACCAAAATGGATTGGAAAATAATATGTGTGTCCCTGGGTGCATGTTTAGTCCCCATGCAAGAAATTTCAAACATTGAGAATCTTGATTTTTGAAATCTAGTAAATCCAAAACTTAGTTGAAATTCATGAAACTTATCGCGGTGTCATATGGACACCAATAGACTTTGATATTATACTTTTCTGTCAAATTTGAGACAAGTTTTGATGCAATCTTCTTACAAGTGGTAGATAATTAATAGTTGGCAACCAATATCGGAAATGGATTATTTATTCGAACCGTGGGTGTTAGACCAACAATGTATGTGCCATGCTTTCATTAAGTAATATAAACTGGCAGAATTAATCATCAAAAAAGAAAAACAATATACGTGTCGCCACGCGTCCCGTGTGAGCAGGCGTGAGTTGATGGGACACATGCGAGCTATCTGCCGCGCAGGTAGACCGAGAGGCATGCGTATAGGTGTGTGAATTGACGGGAGGCATGTTCGCTGCATAGTGTCACCGGGAGGCATGTGAGTAGCTGTGTGAAATGACGGTAGGCATGCTAGCAGTCAGGCTCACCAGGAGGCGAGCCAGCCCTTTGACCGCCGCGCGACTCGCTACCCTGCTCCATATTAATGGCACACCTGAGCCACTGGTCATAATAGGCAGCCGCACCCCCCATTCTCGCTACACACACAATCCTCTCTCTCCGCCTGCATCCTTGACACCGCTCTTAGTCGTCACCGCCGTCAGTGTATGTGGATGCCGTCGAAGCACACCATCAGAGGGAGTGGCGACGCCAGGCTGCTGAAGCACCTGAGCACGGCTTGAAACTAGAGACAGAGGTTGTCGTCACCATCGACGAGGTCTCACGTGACCTTGACATCGTCGATGGCATCGTGCTTCCACAGCCGGAGCCAGAGGTCCACAGGGACTCGAGCGACGACTCCGACGAGCACTCCGGTGACGACGGAGAACCGATTAGTCATCTATACCCATTTATGTGGCAAATAGATCCCAGGGTTTCTCTGGTTAGTCCTGTCTCCCCCTTTTTGGAATAGAAATCCTATGGTTATGTTCTATCAATCCATCAAAACTGAGTAAGTTTCATTAGATTCTTGTAGTGTATTGATTGTTTGACTGGTACAAATGATAAGTGATACGCCTCCAACTTATCTATAATTTATGAAGTATTCAAGCCATGTTTACAACAATTTTATATGGTTTTGGTATAATTTGATTAGAACTAACCCGGACTGACACTGTTTTCAGTAGAACTACCATGGTGTCATTTTTTGTGCAGAAATAAAAGTTCTCGGAATGGGCTAAAAATTTACGGTGATTTTTTGTGGACCAAAAGAGACCCCCGGAGTTTGGTGGGAGGACCAGAAGACCCATGAGGATAGCACAAGCTCGCTAGGCATGCCCTACTCCTCAGGGAGGGGCGACCGAGCTTGTCGCTTCCTCGTGGGCCCCCTTGACGTCAAACCTACGCCAAAAATTCCTATAAATACCAAAACCCCCAAAAAGAACCCTAGATGAGAAGTTCCGCCACCGCAAGCCTCTGTATTGACGGAAACTCAATTGGGATCCTGTTCTGGCACCCTGCCGAAGCAGGAAACCATCACCGGAGGCCATCTTCATCATCCCGGCGGCCACCATGATGTGGAGGGAGTAGTTCACCCTCGGGGCTAAGTGTATGTACTAGTAGCTATGTGTTTGATCTCTCTCTCTCGTGTTCTTGATTTGACACGATCGTGATGTACCGTGAGCTTTGTTAATATATTTGGATCTTATGGTGTTCTTCCCTCTCTACCTTCTTGTGATGAATTGAGCCTTGCTCTTTGAGGTTTCGTTATGTTGGATTGAATATTGGATTTGAGAACACTTGATGTATGTCTTGCATATGGACACCCGTGGTGACAATGGGGTATTATATTGATTCACTTGATGTATGTTTTGGCACTCAACTCACGGATTCCCAAGGTGACATTGGGGTAATCTATGCATAGGGGTTGATGCACGTTTTCGTCCTACGTTCTCTGATGGAAACTTTGGAGTGATTCCTTGTTGCACATTGATGGATTCTTATATGATCCAATTATGTTTTCATTGTTGAGAGATCTTGCACTAGTGAAAGTATGAACCCTAGGCCTTGTTTTCAAGCATTGCAATACCGTTTTTGCTCACTTTTGCTACTTGCCACCTTGCTGTTTTTATATTTTCAGATTACAAAAACCTATATCTACTATCCATATTACACTTGTATCACCATCTCTTCGCTGAACTAGTGTACCTATACAATTTACCATTGTATTGGGTGTGTTCGGGACACAAGATACTCTTTGTTATCTGTTGCGGGGTTGTTTGAGAGAGACCATCTTCATCCCTCACCTCCCACGGATAGATAAACCTTAGGTCATCCACTCGAGGGAAATTTGCTACTGTCCTACAAAACTCTACGCTTGGAGGCCCAACACGAGTCTACAAGAACAAGTTGTGTAGTAGACATTAAGCTCTTTTCTGGCGCTGCTGCCGGGGAGGTAAGTGCTTGAAGGTATAGCTTTATATCTTGCAATTGAATCTTTTAGTTTCTTGTTTTATCACTAGTTTTGTTTATAAAAGAAGGCTAAAAATAGAGGTTTCCTCATCTTTATAATATCTTTCGTGAAAATAATGGAAAGGAAAATTGTGCTCAATTGATAGAAGAACAATCCAATAAAGTGTTTGGCATAAAATCTTTGAATGATGATCTTGATTGCAATGTTGCTAGTATGAATTCTTTGAATATCCATGCTGTTAATGATATGCAAAGCCATAAGTTTGGGGATGCTATGTTTGATGAAGATGATATTTTTAGTCCCTCAAGTTTTGATGAGCAAATTTATTATGATGATATCATGCCTCCTATTTATGATGATTATATTGATGAAAGTGGGCTTGGAAGAGTGTCAACTCTAGGTAATGATCCCACTATTTTGGAGGGTGTCGAATCATATTGTAATAATTATGAAAGTGGATTTGGAGAGGTCATGACTTTATTTAATGATGAATCCACTATTTTGGAATAGGTTTCAATTGATTATGACAACAAAGTTCCTATCTATGATGATTATGGTGATGACATGTATGCTATAAAGGGTAATGATAACCATGAAACTTATCATCATGATTTTAATGTTCAATTTGCTTATGTCAATCAAGTATCTCATGATAGTTATTTTGTTGAATTTGCTCCCACTACTATTAATGAGATGGAAATTGCTAATGTGGAGAGTAATAAAAATGTTATGCTTGTGGATCATGAAAATAATTCTTTATGTGATAGTTTTATTATTGAATTCATTCATGATGCTACTGAAAAATATTATGAGAGAGGAACTTATGCTTTTACATATCTCAATAATATCAAGTTTCCTCTCTATGTGTTGAATGTTTTGAAGCCATGCTTGTTTTGCCTTCCCATGCTAGTTGATTCTTGTTTCCATAATTTGTTTGCTCACAAAATCCCTATGCATAGAAAGTGAGTTAGGCTTAAATGTTCTAGTCATAGTCTTTATGATGCTCCCATTATGTTTCAATTCATGTCCTTTATGTGAGCATCATTGAAATCATCATGCCTAGCTAAAAAGACATTAAAGAAAAGCGCTTGTTGGGAGAAAACCCAATACTTAAACCTACTATTTTTGTGTGTCCACATGATTAAGCTACTGTAGTACTCATGTTTTATAGCTTTTGTTTCAATAAAGTGCCAAGTAATGCCTTTGGTATAGTGTTGATGATAGTTGACTTGATTATGTGCAAAAACAGAAACTTTTGCACCCAGTAACAGAAATGTTAAAAATAACTGGAGCGTTGAAAAATTCTGAATGTTTTACACATTACTCATATACAAATTTACTACGTTTTCCTAATTTTTCAGAATTTTTGGAGTTACATAAATATAGTCATTATTCAGATCTTTACAGACTGATCTGTTTTTGACAGATTCTATTTGCAATGCATAGTTTACTTGTTTTATGGTTTCTATGGCTTATATTGCTTAATATAAATTTTGGAAATTATATATTACATTAGGAATTATGTGGAAACAATTATAAATCTTGTCTTTTACAGTACCAAAGTGAATGATTTGTTTTACTATACTAACCCATCTCACGAAGTTCCGTTAAGTTTTGTGTGATTGAAGTTTTCAAGTTTTGGGTGAGATATCGATATGAGAAGAATGAAGAGTGTCAAGAACCTAAGCTTGGGGATTCCCAAGGCAACCCAAGGTAATATTCAAGGAATACCCAAGCAACTAAGATTGGGGATGCCCCGGAAGGCATCCCCTCTTTCCTCTCCAACATTATCGGTAACCTCACTTGGAGCTATATTTTTATTTGTCACATGATATGTGTTTTGCTTGGAGCGTCATTTTATTTTATTAGGATTTTCTTGATGTTATTTAGAGTAATGTTTTGCATCTTTTATTTCAATAAAAATGGCAAGTATAGCCTTTACCATGCTTATTTTGCAAGTCTATATGTTGTTGTTTGAAAACAGAAAGTTTGTTGTTATATTTTGAATATTTGTGAATAGTCAGAACATGATAAAATCTTGAAATGTTTACACGGACAGATATAACAAATTTTTACAGTGTGGCAATTTTTCAGAATTTTTGGAGTTAGGGAAGTATGAATATTATTGCACTCTTTATGGAATGTCCTGTTTAGACAGATTCCTGTTATGTTTGCATATGTTTGCTTGTTTAATGATTCTATTTGAGGATAGGAGTATTAAATATGTAGAGTCATTTAGTATGCAATGTTAAATTATAATTTTAGTGATTTGCCACAGTAGAAAATGATAAGGTTTTGCATTGATTTATACTAACTTATCTCACGAGTTCTTGTTAAGTTTTGTGTGGATGAAGTTTTTAAGAATTAGGGAAACCGTGATATGAGAGGAATTAAGGAGACAAAAGAGCTCAAGCTTGGGGATGCCCAAGGCATACTTAGTTAATATTTCAAGAATTCTCAAGCATCTAAGCTTGGGGATGCCCCGGTTTGCATCCCACCTTTCTTCTTCAACAATGATAGGTCAGTTTTCGTTGAGCCTAAGTTTTTGCTTCTTCACATGATATGTGCTATCCTTGGAATGTCATTTTATTTTGTTTTGCTTTCTGTTTGAATAAAATACTTAAGATCTAATTTTTTTAGGAGAGAGAGTCTTCACATAGCTACTTAATTATTTAACTACTCATTGATCTTCACTTAGATCTTTTTGGAGTAGTTTGTCATTTAGTCTCGTGCTTCACTTATATCCTATGAGTAAATGGTTGAATGAATTGAATATCATAAATTTGAAATTATATATGTTTCATATGCTTATCCCATGGGGAGTAACTTCACATATAAGAAGTATAGGTGGTAAAATTTATTGAAAGTTAGCAAACACAACATTGGTCACTTGAATAATTCATGAAAGAATATTGAAGGAAGAGAGATTTCACATATAAATATACTATCTTGGACATCTTCTATGATTGTGAGCCCCATTAAGAATATTTTCAAACTTGAGAAAATTAGTTGAAGTTGGACAAGGAAGACAATGTAATGAGTTATGTTTGGGTATATTTGTATAGAAGTTATATTGTTATGGATCCTCCAACATGTGGTGCTTGCTTAAGATCTTTTGCTAGCCAAAAATTCATACTAAGTAGAGATACTACTTGTGGATCCAAAAACCCTTAAACCCTGTTTCTTGCCATAAGTGTCCGCCATATCTACCTATGGATTAATTAAGATACTTCAAGTAAGTTGTCATCGGTGCAAAAAGCAATAAAAATTTCTCCAAAATATGTATGATCTTTTATTGTAAGGGAAAATAAGTGTTGTACGAACTTGTGATGGTAAAGAAATAAAAGCGATGGACTGCATAATAAAGTTTGCTATCACAAAGGGCAATATAACGTGACGTTCCTTTGCATTAAGGGTTTGCACATCCAAAAATAAAAAGCTCATGACAACCTTTGCTTCCCTCTGTGAAGGGCTTATCTTTTACTTTTATGTATTTACTTTTATGAAAGAGTCGATAGTATTCCTTCTCATTTCAACCTCAATTATTCTCTAGTTGGCAAGTATCATGTGGTGGGGAAATATCCATGCATATATGGCCATTCAAATATATCTGATCATGAATTAATATTACTGACAATTATCTAGATGATAAATAAGTTTGGAGGCGAAACATTAAGCCCCTATCTTTCTCTTTGTTCGATGGATGCTATTTGTTCTAAAAATATGCTTCGAGTGTTAGCAATCATGGAAGAATATATGATAGTTGCGTATGTGGAATTTGCTAAATCCAAGCTCTTACATAGACCCTTCCTGAAAATAAGATGAATTGCAATTGTTTGATGACTGAGAACATAGTTTGTTAGTTTTCAAGAAAGTTTATGGTCTATACTTTAACATGTGAATAGCTTGCTTCTTAATCATGAGAATTCTTATGATATGAGCTACTATCTATGATATATAATGATGCTACAAAAAGAGTTTGGAATTATCATTGATCAAACTTGTGCACTTGCTAGCATTCACACTTCATAAATTATTTCTTTTATCATTTACCTACTCGAGGACGAGAAGGAATTCAGCTTGGGGATGTTGATACACCTCCAACGTATATATAATTTATGAACTATTCATCCCATGTTTACAATAATTTCATATGGTTTTGGTATGATTTGATTAGAACTAACCCGGACTGGCGCTGTTTTTAGCAGAACTACCATTGTGTCATTTTTTGTGCAGAAATAAAAGTTTTCGGAATGGGCTGAAAATTTATGGTGATTTTTTGTGAACCAAAAGAGACCCCCAAAGTTTGGTGGGAGGACCCGAAGACCCATGAGGACACCACAAGCTCGCTAGGCGCGCCCTCTGCCCAGAGAGGGGCGACCAAGCTTGTCGCTTCCTCGTGGGCCCCCTTGACGTGAAACCTACGCCAAAAATTTCTATGAATACCAAAAACCCCGAGAAGAAACCTAGATGAGAAGTTCCGCCGCCGCAAGCATCTGTATCCATGAAAACTCAATCGGGACCCTGTTCCAGCACTCTGCGGGAGGGGGAAATAACACCGGAGGCCATCTTCATCATCCCAGCAGCCACCATGATGAGGAGAGAGTAGTTCACCCTCGGGGCTAAGGGTATGTACTAGTAGCTATGTGTTTCATCTCTTTCTCTCTCTCATGTTCTTGATTTGGCACGATCTTGATGTACCGCGAGCTTTGTTAATATATTTGGATCTTATGGTGTTCTTCCCTCTCTACCTTCTTGTGATGAATTGAGTCTTGCTCTTTGAGGTTTCGTTATGTTGGATTGAATATTGGATTTGAGAACACTTGATGTATGTCTTACATATGGATACCCGTGGTGACAATGGGGTATTATATTGATTCACTTGATGTATGTTTTGGCACTCAACTCGCGGATTCCCGAGGTGACATTGGGGTTGTTAGAAGGGATAGAGAGGGATTGGTGCAATCGTTCTTTATTGCTTGAGCCCCGTGGGCATATATATAGGAGTACAATGATCAACTTGGAGTACAAAACAAGCCAGAACAAATTCTAGTCTATCTCGTGTTTCCTAACTAAACATAATACTCAACATCCCCCCGCAGTCATAACGGTAGCGATGCAGACGATGGGACTGGAGAAGAATCCGAACGCAAGCCGATGGACACCCCCCATAGTCGTAAGAGTCGATGCATCACGGGAGTCGTGGCTGGAGTGGAAACTGACGAGGTTGCTCAAGCAAGGCGGTAGCCCTTTGTGCCGTTTGTCGAAGTAGCCGAGAGCGTAGGGTGGTGTAGCCATGGTCGAGGTAGCTGTGCGATGAATGTCGTGGTTGATGTCGAGTTGGTGTACCCGGTGTCGAAGATGTCGCTGTGGAGCCACGGGCGCAAGGAGGCACCGAGTTAGTCATGGGCACAGTGGTGTTGAAGTAGTGTGCGCCGGGTAGATGACGGTGTTGACGAGGCGTCGCGCCCGGTTTGCCAAACCCAGGGACATGTCGTAGACGAAGGCACGCGTTGGTGTTGCCAGCATCGGGCGTGCGTAGGCGGACGAAAACGAAGCTGACGAAGCGCTGCACCAGGCTTGCCAGGCCCGGGGAGACATCGTTGACGTAGGCACGCATCGGTGTTGCCAGCATCGGGCATGCGTAGATGAGGGACCTGCACGAGTTGTATGCCATGTCGAGGAGTCGGATGGGTTAGCAGAGAAGGAGACTCGATGACGGTTGTGGCGCCAATCGGCGTGGGGCCGATGTCACCAACGGCAGTGGGAGTAGACGAAGTGGTCGGAGAAGATGACGACGACGTTGGTGACGAGCTGGTGCTGGATGAAGACAAAGGAGGTGAATGGGTGGCGGCTACGGGGGCAGCAGCGGCTGCGGCCGAAGAAGAGCAGCGGCGGCGGCCTGACAGCGGTGGCGGGTGACTAGGTGAGGAGCACGGCGGCGATGCTCGAGGTAGGCGAGGAACCCGATAGCGTGACGAAGACCAGCGCGGACAGTGGTGTTCCCGCACCGAGAGAGATGGCGTGATGCATACCACAGGAGGTCGACGCGCGGTGACGGTGGAGTGGACCGTGGGCTGTGGCTCTACGTCCCGAAGGGGCGACACAACGGCGGTGGGCAGGTCGGGGCGACAGCGGGAAGACCTCGGGGCGGCGGCATGGACCGCGGGCCGCGGCGCTACGGCCCGAAGTGGTTGCGCAGCGGCGGAATCTGGGTCGATGCAACTATGGGAACGGTCTCGGGACGGCGGCGTGGACCGTGCTCCACGCTCGCTTCGGTCCGATGGGGCAAGTCAGCGGTAGCGCGAGGGTCGGTGCAGCCACGGGGATGACCTGGAGTGGACGGCCTCGGGGCGGCGGTGGACTATGGGCCGCGACACTACGGCCCGAAGGGGTGACACAGCGGTGACGCGGGTCGGTGCAGCCGGGAGAAGAACCACGGGGCGGTGGCGCTGCGGCCCGGCGGGGCGACGCAGCGGCAACCTGTTGCTCGATCGGTAGAGGGGCACGCTGAACTCTGGACGATCTTCACGGGGCATGCAAAGGCGCACGCAACCAACGGGCTAGGTCAGTCGCATGGCGTATATGAGGTAGATCATGGCGGCGGGCGGGTGATCAATCCGATCGCACGCGAGGTCGGGGACGCCGCTCCGTGGACGCTGGGTGGTGGCAGAGTTCGAGATGAATCCGGCGATGACGGTCAGCAGGGCGGCCGTACAGGGGCGGCGTAGATCAAAGAGCAGGCCGGCGCGCGAACGGCTGCAATGATGGGCCGCCGCATGGTGTGAGGCCGCCGGGTGGGGGCGATGCAGGATTCCCAGTCAGAGTCGGGCGGCGACAGCCGGCGTAGATCGACGGGCGAGCTGGCACGCGAACGGCGGTTGATGGACCGCCGCATCGCGTGAGGCCGCCGGGTCGGGGCTACGGGCGAGCAGATGCATGGTCGACGGCCGTTAGGGGAAGCTTGTCGCCCGAGGCCGCCGGGTTGGTGAAGAGGCCGGCCGGTCGCGCCGGTGATGGAGTAGAGATGCACGCGGTCGACGGCGGTGGCCGGCGACGCAAACCGATCAAGCTTAGATCGGAAAACCAAAAAAAAAACACCGATCAAGGTGACCGGTGGGAGAGAGAAAACCCGGAGCAATGGCTTGGGAAAAAGACTCTATAGGGCATCCGGTCAACACGACCGGCAGACGAACCCTAGGTACGGGCGGCGTGGCCCCCGGCGGCGGTCATGGAGGCCGACCGCCCCGGGGGCGGCGCGCGGGGCGAAATTGGTGGGCGGCGGCTAGGGTTTGGATCGGTTAGACTGTTACCATGTTAGAAGGGATAGAGAGAGATTGGTGGAATCGTTTCTTTATTACTTGAGCCTCGTGGGCATGTATGTAGGAGTACAATGATCAACTTGGAGTACAAGACAAGCCAGAACAAATCCTAGCCTATCTCGTGTTTCCTAACTAAACATAATACTCAACAGGGGTAATCTATGCATAGGGGTTGATGCACATTTTCGTCCTACGTTCTCCGATAGAAACTTTGGAGTGATTCTTTGTTGCATGTTGAGGGATTGTTATATGATCCAATTATGTTTTCATTGTTGAGAGATCTTGCAGTAGTGAAAGTGTGAACCCTAGGCCTTGTTTTCAAGCATTGCAATACCGTTTTTGCTCATTTTTACTACTTGCTACCTTGCTGTTTTTATATTTTCAGATTACAAAAATCTATATCTACTATCCATATTACACTTGTATCACCATCTCTTCGCCAAACTAGTGCACCTATACAATTTACCATTATATTGGGTGTGTTGGGGACACAACAGACTCTTTGTTATCTGGTTGCAGGGTTGTTTGAGCGAGGCCATCTTCATCCTACGCCTCCCACGGATTGATAAACCTTAGGTCATCCACTTGAGGGAAATTTGCTACTATCCTACAAAACTTTGTGCTTGGCGGCCCAACATGAGTCTACAAGAACAAGTTGTGTAGTAGACATCAATAAGCAATTAATTGCTTCATCTGTACAAATTATTTCTGCTAATAATCCAACTAGGGTTAGTGTCCGTGCTAATAATTCCTTGACAGATCTTGACAATTGATTTTGAGTGCCCTACATGTATGTTTGTGCCAAAAAACTTCAAGATTGGTATCTACATAGATGATTGTGCTAAAAAAATCGAACCATAATCTTTGGATATGTCTTAAAAAATAGCCATAAAATCCTAATCCTACTTTATGGCATGTAAAAATTGATTTGATGCGAAATTTTTGCAACTGCCAAATGTTTGCTAGAGATGTGTTTGTATTCCATTGTTCATTTGCCAATCTCACAAAAGGTTGCCAGGTGTTGCAACTTTTGATTTTTCCAAATGTTGGTAGCAAACCAATCTGACTCTTAATTTTATTGCAGTAAGTTGTGTGCTCTCTATTTATGCATTTCTTTCATCAAGATCACTTGATGATTTAGGGTTCACGCTGTCACAGGATATATTATGTTTCATAAACTCTGCCTGCTGAATTCACATATTATAAAATATACTGACGCCACATTTTTTACTATATGTATAGGTGCTATCTGAGGATGTCGACAGCGAGGATGAAGATGGCCAGAGGAGGTACAAGAGGCAAAAGCTCAGGGAGCTTTATGCGGGAAATCATAACAGGCGTATTAGGACCTAGGATGGGCGCTTCCGATGCCCATTTTGCAACCAAAAGTTTCATGACGCTTATGAAAGTGTTCTAGCACATGCAAGAGGACGAGTCATTGGCTCCTTCAGGCAGAAGTATTCTTACAGGATGGTGCACGCCACATACGCTGAGTACCTGGAGAAGCTTCACCTTCGTGTGGGCCTGCCGACAGATGAGATGTGGGATTGAACTATATATGGCTATGTAGTGTCTTAATTATAACTGTGCTTGAGTATGCTTAATATCGGTTGAACTATATATGGTTGAACTATGCTTGTGTACGCTGATTATCTATGCCTGAGTATGCTTATATCTATGTTTACTTATGTCTAAATGTGGGATAGGGATGCAATCAGTTTGGTTGATGGAATTTAATGCATATTAGGGTGAATGTTTAGCGTGGGTAAAAGTTTCAGATTCAACCGATGAAGGAAATGTGGACCCACCCTAAAGCTTGGTTATTTTCCCAAATTGGAACCGTATGCGATGACTTTCATTTTCCCAATTTTTTAAAAAAGATGTTTGATACGTCTCCAACGTATCTATAATTTTTTATTATTCCATGCTATTATATTATCCATCTTGGATGTTTTATATGCATTATTATGCTATTTTATATCATTTTTTGGGACTAACCTATTAACATAGTGCCTAGTGCCAGTTGTTATTTTTTCCTTGTTTTTTGTCTTTTACAGAAAATCAATACCAAATGGAACAAAACTTTTTGACGATTTTTCTTGGACCAGAAGACACCTAGGAAGCTTCAGGTGGAGGCTAGAAGAGCCACGGATTGGCCATAAGCCTGGAGGGCGTGGCCCCCAAGCTTGTGGGCCATCCGTAGCTCCCCTAACCCTAATTCCAGCTCCATAAATACCCAAATATTCCTCGTATACCAGAGGCACACCAAAAATACTTTTTTGCTGCCGCAACTTTCTGTCTTCGTGAGATCCCATCTGGGGACCTATTCTGGTAATCTGCCGGAGGGGGATTCAATCACGGAGGGCCTCTACATCGACCTTGCTGCCTTCCGATGATGCGTGAGTAGTTTACCACAGACCTACGGGTCCATAGCTAGTAGCTAGATGGCTTCTTCTCTCTCTCTTTGATCTTCAATACAATGTTCTCCTCGATGTTCTTGTTGTTCTATTCGATGTAATCTTCTTTTGCGGTGCGTTTGTTGAGATCCGATGAATTGTGGATTTATGATAAGATTATCTATGAATATTATTTGTGTCTTCTCTGAAATCTTTTATGCGTGATTAAGATAGCTTTGTATTTCTTTCCGATCTACTGATTTGGATTGGCAAACTAGATTGATTTATCTTGCAATGGGAGAGGTGCTTTGTTTTGGGTTCAATCTTGCCGTGTCCTCACCCAGTGACAGAAGGGGTAGCGAGGCACGTATTTGTATTGTTGCCATCAAAGATAATATAATGGGGTTTATACCATATTGATTGGATCTATCCCTCTACATCATGTCATCTTGCTTAAGGCGTTACTCCGTTCTTGTTAACTTAATAGACTAGATGCATGCTGGATAGCGGTTGATGTGTGGAGTAATAGTAGTAGATGCAGGCAGGTGTCGGTCTACTTGTCACGGATGTGATGCCTATATTGATAATCATTGCCTTAGATATCGTCATAACTTTGCACCTTTCTATCAATTGCTCAACAGTAATTTGTTTACCCACCGTATGCGTTCTTTCAAGAGAGAAGCCTCTAGTGAAAACTATGGCCCCCGGGTCTATTTTTATCATATTATTTTCAGATCTATAAAACCAAAAACCCAAAAATACCTTGCTGCAATTTGTTTACTTTTATTTATCTTTTATACCTATCTCTATCAGATATCATCCTTGCAAGTAACCGTGAAGGGATTGACAACCCCTTTATCGCGTTGGGTGCAAGTATTTGTTTGTTTGTGTAGGTGCAAAAATTAGTGACTTGTGTGTTCCGCCTACTGGATTATTACCTTGGTTCTCAAACTGAAGGAAAGACTTATCTCTACTTTGCTGCATCACCATTTCCTCTTCAAGGGAAAGACCAACGCAAGCTCAAGAAGTAGCAGGAAGAATTTTTGGCGCCGTTGTCAGGGAGGATCTACATCAAACCTACCAAGTACCCATCATAAAATCTCATCTCTTGCATTTACATTACATTATTCGCCATTTGCCTCTTGTTTTCCTCTCCCCCACTTCTAAAACGTTTTCAGAAAAATACAAAAATACTTGCCTTTTCGTTTGCCTTTATGTCTTACTTGGTTTGTTTGCTGGTTTGCTTGGTATAATTGTATGTTTATTGAAAATTAGAAAACCAAAAGCATATGGATCCTCATCCACTTGCTAATCTTTTCAAAAGATCCAATTATGATGAACCAATTGCTAGTGAGTTGAGTGCACTGGTTTATCTTTACGACGTTTTGCTTGAAACTCGTGAATCTAAAAATTGTGATGAAGTGCTGAAAGAAGAAATTTATAAAGTGATTCACGATAGCTCCTTGAATGAAAAGCATGATTGCAGTGATGTTATTATAAATTCTATTAATGTAAATTGTGCTAAGAATATGCAAAAGCCCAAGCTTGGGGATGCTAATTTTGCTATGTCCACTACTTATTGCAATGATCATGATTGGGGTGATAATGCTTCTCATGATCTTGAAAATTTATTTAAGCCTCATGATGAATATGTTTGCCATAATATTGAATGTGGGTTTGGAAGAGTGTCAACTTTATCTAAAAATAAACCCACATATTTGGAGAATGATCAATCTTATGAATTTTTTCATAAAAGTGGGCTTGGAGAGGTTATGATTTTATTTGATGATAATCCCACTACTTTGGAAGAGTGTCAAGTTTCCATGCATGTGGATCATGTAGAGAATATGTTATGTGACAACTATATTGTTGAATTTGAATATGATCCCATGTGTAATTATTATGAGAGAGGAAAATATGGTTGTAGGAATTTTCATGTTACTAATTTACCTCTTGTTATGTTGAGATTGCTATGGTTTCTTTCTTCTTCCTTGCATGTGCTAGTTTTTGCTTGTCTTGATAAATATTTTCCCTATAAAATTCCTATGCATAGGAAGTATGTTAGACTTAAACTTGTTTTTAACATGCTATATGATGCTCTCTTTGTGCTTCTATTTTTTGTCTTTCATGTGAGTATCATTAAAATTATCAATGCCTAGCTAAAAGGCTTTAAAGAAAACCACTTGTTGGGAGACAACCCAATATTTTTATTTTCTGTTTTTATGATTTTATGCAACCTCTGTTATGATTGCATTTTAATGTTTTAATTAGTGTTTGTGCCAAGTAAGACCTTTGGGATGCTTTGGAAGATCGTTAATTTGATTTTGCTGAAAAACAGAAACTTTTGTGTCCAGTAGCAGAATTGTTAAAATTTGCTGCAATGTGGAAAAACACTGAATTTTTTAAAAAAGATTCATATACTAATTGCCTATGCTTTCATAATTTTTTAGAGGTTTTTGAGTCATAGAAGTATGACTATAATTCGGGTCTTTACAGACTGTTCTGTTTATGACAGATTCTATTTTTGATGTGTTGTTTGCTTATTTTGATGGATCTATGGGTATTATCGGGGGTTATGAGCCATGGAGACGTTAGAATACATTAGATATAATGCAAATATAAAATTGGAATGAGTTTACAATAGTACCTAAAAGTGGAGGTTTGTTTTATCATACTAACGGATCTCATGCGTTTTTTTGTTGAGTTTTGTGTTGTGAAGTTTTCGAGTTTTGGGTGAAGTTTCGATGGACTATGGAATAAGGAGTGGCAAGAGCCTAAGCTTGGGGATACCCAAGGCACCCCAAGGTAATATTCAAGGATAACCAAGAATCTAAGCTTCGGGATGCCCCGGATGGCATCCCCTCTTTTGTCTTCAATCCATCGGTAAATTACTTGAGGCTATATTTTTATTCACCACATGATATGTGTTTTGCTTTGAGCGTCTTGTATTATATGAGTCTTTGATTTTTAGTTTGCCACAATCATCCTTACTGTACACACCTTTTGAGAGGGACACACATTATTCGTGAATTTATTAGAATACTCTATGTGCTTCACTTATATCTTTTGAGCTAGGTAGTTGCTCAAGTGCTTCACTTATATCTTTTTAGAGCACGGTGGTGGTTTTATTTTGAAGAACTTGATGAACTATCATTCTTCACTTATATTATTTTGATAGTCTTAAAAATAGTATGGCAATTTGCTTAGGTTATGAATTTAGTCCTAATATGATGGATATTCAAGAGGGATATAATAAAAACTTTCATGAAGATCATTGAATATATGAGAAGTTTGATTCCTTGCATTTGTTTTGAGATATAAAGATGGTGATATTAGAGTCATGCCAGTTAGTAATTGTGTTTTAGTAAGAATATTTCTGTTAAGGTTTGTGATTCCCGAAGCATGCATGTATGTTCTCTCGTTACGCGATGAAGTTCGAGCATGATTTATTTTCGATTGTCTTCCTTATGAGTGGTGGTCGGAGACGAGCGATGGCATTTTCCTACCAATCTATCCCCATAGGAGCATGCGTATTATTATTTTGCTTCGATCGCTAATAAACTTTTGCAATAAGTATGTGAGTTCTTTATGACTAATGTTGAGTCCATGGATTATACGCACTCTCATCCTTCCACCATTGCTAGCCTCTTCGGTACCGTGCATTGCCCTTTCTCACCTTGAGAGTTGGTGCAAACTTCCCCGGTGCATCCAAATCCCGTGATATGATACTCTATTTTACACATAAGCCACCTTATATCTTCCTCAAAACAGCCACCATACCTACCTATTATGGCATTTCCATAGCTATTCCGAGATATATTGACATGCAACTTCCACCGTTCCGTTTTATTATGACACATACCATCATTGTCATATTGATTTGCATGATCATATAGTTGACATAGTATTTGTGGCTTGGCGACCGTTCATATTTTTTATACATGTCAAGCTAGGTCATTGCACATCCCGGTACACCGACGGAGGCATTCATATAGAGTCATATTTGTTCTAGTATCGAGTTGTAATTCTTGAGTTGTAACTAAATGGAAGTGTGATGATCATCATTATTAGAGCATTGTCCCATGTGAGGAAAGGATGATGGAGACTATGATTCCCCCACAAGTCGAGATGAGACTCTAGACTTAAAATAAAAAAAGAGGCCAAGGAGCCCAAAATTAAAAAAAAAGGCCAAAGAGCCCAAAATAAAAAATGAAAAATGAAAAATGAAAAAATGAAAAAATGAAAAAAATAAAAATGAGAGAAAAAGAGAGACGGGACAATGTTACTATCCTTTTCCACACTTGTGCTTCAAAGTAGCACCATGTTCTTCATGATAGAGAGTCTCCTATTTTGTCACTTCCATATATTCTAGTGGGAATTTTTCATTATAGAACTTGGCTTGTATATTCCAATGATGGGCTTCCTCAAATTGCCCTAGGTCTTCGTGAGCAAGCGAGTTGGATGCACACCTACTTAGATTTCTTTTGAGCTTTCATACACTTATAGCTCTAGTGCATCCGTTGCATGGCAATCCCTACTCCTTGCATTGACATCAATTGATGGGCATCTCCATAGCCTATTGATTAGCCTCGTCAATGTGAGACTTTATCCTTTTTTGTCTTCTCCACACAACCTCCACCATCATATTATGTTCCACCTATAGTGCTATATCCATGGCTCACGCTCATGTATTGCGTGAGAGTTGAAAAAGCTTGAGAGCATTAAAAGTATGAACCAATTTCTTGGCTTGTCATCGGGGTTGTGCATGAGAAATATTTTCTTTTATGAAGATGGAGCATGACAAGATTATATGATTTTGTAGGGATAACTTTCTTTAGCCATAATATTTTGAGAAGACATGATTGCTTTATTAGTATGCTTGAAGTATTATTGTTTTTATGTCAGTATTAAACTTTTGTTTTGAATCTTATGGATCTGAATATTCATGCCACAATAAAGAAAGATTACATGATAAACATGTTAGGTAGCATTCCACATCAAAAATTCTGTTTTTATCATTTACCTACTCAAGGACGAGTAGGAATTAAGCTTGGGGATGCTTGATACGTCTCCAACGTATCTATAATTTTGTATTGTTCCTTGCTACTATATTATCCACCTTGGATGTTTTATATACATTATTATGCTATATTATATCATTTTTTGGGACTAACCTATTAACCTAGTGCACAGTGACAGTTGCTGTTTTTTCCTTGTTTTTGTCTTCTAAGAAAATCAATACCAATCGGAGTCCAAACGGAACGAAACTTTTTGACGATTTTTCTTAGACTAGAAGACACCTAGCAAGCTTCGGGAGGAGGCTAGAAGAGCCACGGATTGTCCACAAGCCTGAAGGGCGCGCCCTAGGGTGGGGCCGCCCCCCAAGCTTGTGGGCCATCCGTAGTTCTCCTAACCCTAATTCCAGCTCCATAAATACCCAAATACACCCCGTATACCAGAGGGCACACCAAAAATACTTTAACACCGCCGCAAGTTTCTGTCCTCGTGAGATCCCATCTGGAGACCTGTTCCGGTACTCTGCTGGAGGGGGATTCGATCACGGAGGGCCTCTACATCAACCTTGTTGCCCTTTCGATGATGTGTGAGTAGTTTACCACAGATCTACGGGTCCATAGCTAGTAGCTAGATGGCTTCTTCTCTCTCTTTGATCTTCAATACAATGTTCTCCTCGATGTTCTTGGAGTTCTATTTGATGTAATCTTCTTTTGCGGTGCGTTTGTTGAGATCCGACGAATTGTGGATTTGTGATAAGATTATCTATGAATATTATTTGAGTCTTCTCTGAACTCTTTTATGCATGATTAAGATAGCTTTGTATTTCTCTCCGATCTATTGATTTGGTTTGGCCAACTAGATTGATTTATCGTGCAATGGGAGAGGTGCTTTGTTTTGGGTTCAATCTTGCGGTGTCCTCACCCAGTGATAGAAGGGGTAGCGAGGCACATATTTGTATTGTTGCCATCAAGGATAAAAATTTGGGGTTTATACCATATTGATTGGATCTATCCCTATACATCATGTCATCTTGCGTAAGGCATTACTCCGTTCTTGTTAACTTAATACACTAGATGCATGCTGGATAGCGGTTGATGTGTGAAGTAATAGTAGTAGATGCAGGCAGGAGTCGGTCTACTTGTCACGGACGTGGTGCCTATATTCAAGATCATTGCCTTAGATATCGTCATAACTTTGCGCTTTTCTATCAATTGCTCAACAGTAATTTGTTTACCCACCGTATGCGTTCTTTCAAGAGAGAAGCCTCTAGTGAAAACTATGGCCCCGGGTCTAGTTTTATCATATTATTTTCAGATCTATAAAACCAAAAACCCAAAAATACCTTGCTGCAATTTATTTACTTTTATTTAATTTTGCACTTTTATTTATCTTTTATACCTATCTCTATCAGATCTTATCCTTGCAAGTAACTATGAAGGGATTGACAACCCCTTTATCGCGTTGGGTGCAAGTATTTGTTTGTTTGTGTAGGTGCAACAATTGGTGACTTGTGTGTTCCTCCTCCTGGATTGATACCTTGGTTCTCAAACTGAGGGAAATACTTATCTCTACTTTGCTGCATCACCCTTTCCTCTTCAAGGGAAAAACCAACGCAAGCTCAAGAAGTAGCAGGAAGAATTTCTAGCTCCATTGTCGGGGAGGATCTACATCAAGCCTACTAACTACCCATCATAAACTCTCAACTCTTGCATTTACATTACATTATTCCTCATTTTCCTCTCGTTTTCCTCTCCCCCACTTCTAAAACATTTTCAGAAAAATACAAATTTTTTTTGCCTTTATGTTTTACTTGGTATAGTTGCATGTTTATTGAAAATTAGAAAGCAAAAAGCTTATGGATCCTCGTCCACTTGCTAATCTTTTTAAAAGATCCAATTATGATGAACCAATTGCTAGTGAGTTGAGTGCACTTGATTATCTTTATGAAGTTTTGCTTGAAATTCGTGAATTTGAAAATTGTGATGAAGTGCTAAAAGAAGAAATTTATAAAGTGATTCACGATAGCTCCTTGAATGAAAATCATGATTGCAATGATGTTATTATAAATTCTATTAATGTCAATTGTGCTAAGAATATGCAAAACCCCAAGCTTGGGGATGCTAGTTTTGCTATGTCCACTACTTATTGCAATGATCATGATTGGGGTGATAATGCTTCTCATGATCTTGAAATTTTATTTAAGCCTCATGATGAATATGTTTGCCATAATATTGAAAGTGGGTTTGTAAGAGTGTCAACTTTAGGTAAAAATAAACCCATATATTTGGAGAATGATCAATCTTATCAAATTTTTGATAAAAGTGGGCTTGGAGAGGTTATGATTTTATTTGATGATAATCCCATTACTTTGGAAGAGTGTCAAGTTTGCATGCATGTGGATCATGTAGAGAATATGTTATGTGACAGCTATATTGTTGAATTTGAATATGATCCCACATGTAATTATTACGAGAGAGGAAAATATGGTTGTAGAAATTTTCATGTTACTAAATTACCTCTCTTTATGTTGAGATTGCTATTGTTTCTTCTTCCTTGCATATGGAAGTTTTTGCTTGTCTTGATAAATCTTTTACCTATAAAATGCCTATGCATAGGAAGTATGTTAGACTTAAACTTGTTTTTAACAATCTATATGATGCTCTCTTTCTGCTTCATTTTTTGTCTTTCATGTGAGCATCATTAAAATTATCAACGCCTAGCTAAAAGGCTTTAAAGAAAAGCGCTTGTTGGGAGACAACCCAATATTTTTATTTTCTTTTTTTATGAGTTTATGCAATTATACCTCTGTTATGATTGTGTTTTAATGTTTTAATTAGTGTTTGAGCCAAGTAAGACCTTTGGGATGCTTTGGAAGATCGTTGATTTGATTTTGCTGAAAAAGAGAAACTTTTTCGTCCAGTAGCTGAATTATTAAAATTTAATGAAACGTGCGAAAACTCTGAATTTTTTTACACAAGATTGATATAAGAATTTACTCAGTTGTCCTAATTTTTCAGTAGTTTTTCAGTTATAGAAGTATGACTATAATTCAGGTCTTTACAGATTGTTCTGTTTTTGTCAGATTCTGTTTTTGATGTGTTGTTTGCTTATTTTGATGGATCTATGCATAGTATCGGGGGGTATGAGCCATGGAGAAGTTAGAATACAGTAGATATAATGCAAATATAAAATTGGAATGAGTTCACAACAGTACCTAAAAGTGGAGGTTTGTTTTATCATACTAACGGATCTCATGTGTTTTTTGTTGAGTTTTGTGTTGTGAAGTTTTCAAGTTTTGGGTGAAGTTTCGATGGACTACGGAATAAGGAGTGGCAAGAGCCTAAGCTTGGGGATTCCCAATTCACCCCAAGGTAATATTCAAGGATAAGCAAGCATCTAAGCTTGGGAATGCCCCGGATGGCATCCCCTCTTTTGTCTTTAACCCATCGGTAAATTACTTGAGGCTATATTTTTATTCACCACATGATATGTGTTTTGCTTGGCGCATCTTGTATTATATGAGTCTTTGCCTTTTAGTTTGCCACAATCATCCTTGTTGTGCACACCTTTTGAGCGGGACACACATTAATCGTGAATTTATTAGAATACTCTATGTGCTTCACTTATATCTTTTGAGCTAGGTATTTGCTATAGTGCTTCACTTATATCTTTTTAGAGCACGGCGGTGGTTTGATTTTGAAGAAATTGATGAACTCTCATGATTCACTTATATTATTTTGATAGTCTTAAAAATAGTATGGCAATTTGCTTAGGTTATGAATTTAGTCCTAATATGATGGGTATTCAAGATGGATATAATAAAAACTTTCATGAAGATCATTGAATATATGAGAAGTTTGATTCCTTGCATTTATTTTGAGATATAAAGATGGTGATATTAGAGTCATGCTAGTTAGTAATTGTGATTTAGTAAGAATATTTGTGTTAAGGTTTGTGATTCCCGAAGCATGCATGTATGGTCTCTCGTTATGCAATGAAGTTGGAGCATGATTTATTTTTTATTGTCTTCCTTATGAGTGGCGGTCGGGGATGAGGGATGGCCTTTTCATACCAATCTATCCCCTTAGGAGCATGCATATTAGTACTTTGCTTTAAAGGATAATAAACTTTTGCAATAAGTATGTGAGTTCTTTATGACTCATGTTGAGTCCATGGATTATACGCATTCTCACCCTTCCACCATTGCTAGCCTCTTCAGTACCGTGCATTGCCCTTTCTCACCTCGAGAGTTGGTGCAAACTTCGCCGGCGCATCCAAATCCCGTGATATGATACTCTCTTTCACACATAAGCCACCTTATATCTTCCTCATAACAGCCACCATACCTACCTATTATGGCATTTCCATAGCCATTCCGAGATATATTCCCATGCAACTTCCACCATTCCGTTTTATT
This sequence comes from Thinopyrum elongatum, assembly GCA_011799875.1. Taxonomy (NCBI): domain Eukaryota; kingdom Viridiplantae; phylum Streptophyta; class Magnoliopsida; order Poales; family Poaceae; genus Thinopyrum; species Thinopyrum elongatum. The sequence goes on from CM022300.1 coordinate 325,170,824, forward strand.
ATGACACATACCATCATTGTCATATTGCTTTGCATGATCATATAGTTGACATAGTATTTGTGGCTTGGCCACCGTTCGTATTTTTTATACATGTCCCGATAGATCATTGCACATCCATGTACACCGCTGGAGGCATTCATATAGAGTCATATTTGTTCTAGTATCGAGTTGTAATTCTTGAGTTGTAAGTAAATTAAAGTGTGATGATCATCATTATTAGAGCATTGTCCGATGTGAGGAAAGGGTGATGGAGACTATGATTCCCCCACAAGTCGGGATGAGACTCCGGACTTAAAATAAAAAAAGAGGCCAAAGAGCCCAAAATAAAAGGCCAAAGAGCCCAAAATAAAAAAAGAGAAAAGAAAAAAAATGAAAAATGAAAAAAATGAGAGAAAAAGAGAGAATGGACAATGTTACTATCCTTTCCACACTTGTGCTTCAAAGTAGCACCATGTTCTTCATGATAGATAGTCTCCTATTTTGTCACTTTCATATATTACTAGTGGGAATTTTTCATTATAGAACTTGGCTTGTACATTCCAATGATGGGCTTCCTTAAATTGCCCTAGGTCTTCATGAGCAAGCGAGTTGGATGCACACCCACTTAGTTTTTTTTAGCTTTCATACACTTATAGCTCTAGTGCATCCGTTGCATGGCAATCCCAACTCCTTGCATTGACATCAATTGATGGGCATCTCCATAGCCTATTGATTAGCCTCGTCAATGTGAGACTTTCTCCTTTTTTGTCTTCTCCACACAACCTCCACCATCATATTCTATTCCACCTATAGTGCTATATCCATGGCTCACGCTCATGTATTGCATGAGAGTTGAAAAATCTTGAGAGCATTAAAAGTATGAACCAATTGCTTGGCTTGTCATCGGGGTTGTGCATGATAAATATTTTTTGTTATGAAGATAGAGCATGACAAGATTATATGATTTTGTAGGGATAACTTTCTTTAGCCATAATATTTTCAGAAGACATGATTGCTTTATTAGTATGCTTGAAGTATTATTGTTTTTATGTCAATATCAAACTTTTTTTTTGAATCTTGTGGATCTGAATATTCATGCCACAATAAAGAAAGATTACATGATAAACATGTTAGGTAGCATTCCACATCAAAAATTCTATTTTTATTATTTACCTACTCGAGGACGAGTAGGAATTAAGCTTGGGGATGCTTGATACGTCTCCAATATATCTATAATTTTTTATTGTTCCATGTTATTATATTATCCTCTTGGAAATATGCCCTAGAGGCAATAATAAAGTGGTTATTATTATATTTCCTTAATCATGATAAAGGTTTATTATTCATGCTAGAATTGCATTGATTGGAAACTTAAAGAAATGTGTGGATACATAAACAAATACCGTGTCCCTAGTGAGCGTCTACTAGACTAGCTCGCTGATCAAAGATGGTTAAGGTTTACTAACCATGAACATGAGTTGTCACTTAATAACGGGATCACATCATTAGGAGAATGATGTGATGGACAAGACCCATCCGTTAGCTTAGCATATGATCGTTCAGTTTATTGCTACTGCTTTCTTAATGTCAAATACATATTCCTTCGACCATGAGATCATGCAATTCCCGGATACCGGAGGAATACCTTGTGTGCTATCAAACGTCACAACGTAATTGGGTGATCATAAAGATGCTCTAAAGGTATCTCCGAAGGTGTCTGTTGAGTTGGCGTGAATCGAGATTGGGATTTGTCACTCCGTATGACGGAGAGGTATCTTACATCACAAGAAGCTTGCAAGCAAAGTGACTAAGGAGTTAGTTACAAGATGATGTATTATGGAATGAGTGAAGAGACTTGGCGGTAACAAGATTGAACTAAGTATGGAGATACCAATGATCGAATCTCGGGCAAGTAACATACCGACAGACAAAGGGAAATACGTATGTTGTCATAAAGTTTTGACCGATAAAGATCTTCGTAGAATATGTAGGAACCAATATGGGCATCAAGGTCCCGCTATTGCTTATTGACCAGAGAAGTGTCTCGGTCATGTCTACATCATTCTCGAACCCGTAGGGTCCGCATGCTTAACGTTCATTGATGATATAGTACTATATGAGTTATGTGAGTTGGTGACCGAATGTTGTTCGGAGTCCCGGATGAGATCACGGACATGACGAGGAGATCCGGAATGGTCCAGAGGTAAAGATTGATATATAGGATGATAGTATTGGGTCACCGAAAAGGTTTCAGGAAGTACCAGGTATTTATCGGAGTGCCGGAAGGGGTTTCGGAAGGCCAGCGGTAATTGGTGGGCCTTATGGGCCAAAGGGGGGAGCACACCAGCTCACTAGGGGGCTGGCGCACCTCACCACCCCTGCCCATGCGCCAAGGAAGGAGGGAAGGAAGGGGGAGGCGCCCTAAGGCAGCCAGCCCCACTTTCCTTCCCCCCATGTCCATATATGGAAGGGGGCGCGGCTAGGCAGGCGCCTAGGGCAGGCGCCGGCCACTTGGGGCATGCCCTAGGGCTGCCTCCTCTCCCCCCTCCACCAATATATATGAGAGGAGGGAGAGGGGCAACACACAGCATGATCCCCAAGCCGTGTGTGGCGCCCCTCTCCCTCTAGTTCGTCCGTGGTCATAATTTTCGTAGTGCTCAGCGAAGCCCTGCGGAGATAGTTGCACCACGACCGTCACAACGCTGTTGTGCTGCCGGAACTCATCTACTACTTCGCCCGACTTGCTGGATCAAGAAGGCGAGGACGTCATCGAACTGAACATGTGCTGAACACGGAGGTGCCGTGCGTTCGGTACTTGGCCAGGTGGATCATGAAGGTGTACGACTACATCAACCACACGTTGATAAACGCTTCTGCTTAACGGTCTACGAGGGTACGTAGACATACTCTCCCCTCTCGTAGCTATGCATCTCCATGGATAGATCTTGCGTGTGCGTAGAAACATTTTTGTTTTCCATGCAATGTTCCCCAGCAGTGGCATCATGAGCCAGGTCTATGCGTAGATGATATGCACGAGTAGAACACAAAGAGTTGTGGGCGGTGATGTTCATACTGCTTACCACCAACGTCTTATTTTGATTCGGCGGTATTGTGGGATGAAGCGGCCCAGACCAACCTTACAGGTCCACGTACATGAGACCGGTTCCACCGACTGACATGCAACTTGTTTTGCATAAAGGTGGCTGGCGGGTGTCTGTTTCTCCTACTTTAGTTGAATCGAATTTGACTACGGCCGGTCCATGAAGAAGGTTAAAACAACAAACTTGATAATCACTGTTGTGGTTTTGCGTAGGTAAGAACGGGTCTTGCTAGTTGCACGTAGCAGCCACGTAAAACTTGCAACAACAAAGTAGAGGACGTCTAACTTGTTTTTGCAGGGCATGTTGTGATGTGATATGGTCAAGATATGATGTGATATATGTTGATGTATGAGATGATCATGTTTTGTAATAAGTTCATGACTTGCATGTCGATGAGTATGACAACCGACAGGAGCCTTAGGGTTGTCTTTAATTATTGTATGACCTATGTGTCAATCACTAAGCACCATGTAATTGCTTTACTTTATCGCTATGCGTTAGCAATAGTTGTAGAAGCAATAGTTGGCGAGACGACCCCGACGCTACGATGGAGATCAAGGTGTCGTGCCGGTGATGATGGAGATCATGACAATGCTTTGGAGATGGAGATCAAAAGCACAAGGTGATGATGGCCATATCATGTCACATATATTTTGATTGCGTGTGATGTTTATCCTTTATGCATCTTATTTTGCTTAGAACGACGGTAGCATTATAAGATGATCCCTTCACTTAATTTCAAGATAAAAGTGTTCTCCCTGAGTATGCACCGTTGCTAAAGTTCATCGTTTTGAAGCACCTCATGATGATCCGGTGTGATAGACTCTACATTCACATAGAACAGGCGTAAGCCAGTTTTGCACATGCAGAATACTTGGGTTAACCTTGACGAGCCTAGCATGTACAGACATGGTCTCAGAACACTGGAGACTGAAAGGTCGAACGTGAGTCATATAGTAGATATGATCAACATAGGGATGTTCACCATTGATGGCTACCACATCTCATGTGATGATCGGCCATGGGTTAGTTGATTTGGATCATGTATCACTTAGACAACTTGAGGGATGCTGATTTAAGTGGGAGTTCATTAGTAATTCGATTATTTGAACTAAAAATTTATCATGAACTTAGTCTTAATAGTTTTTGCATATCTATGTTGTAGATCAATGGCCCATGCTACCGTTCCCTTGAATTTTAATGCGTTCCTAGAGAAAGCTAAGTTGAAAGATGATGGTAGCAACTACACGGACTGGGTCCGTAACTTGAGGATTATCCTCATTGTTACACAGAAGAATTGTCCTTGATGCACCGCTAGGTGACAGACCTACTGCAGGAGCTACTGCAGATGTTATGAACGTCTGGCAGGCTCGATCTGATGACTACTCAAAAGTTCAGTGTGCCATGCTTTACGGCTTAGAACCGGGACTTCAAAGACGTTTTGAACGCCACGGAGCATATGAGATGTTCCAAGAGCTGAAGTTGATATTTCAAGCTAATGTTCAGATTAAGAGATATGAAGTCTCCAACAAGTTCTATAGCTGTAAGATGGAGGAGAACAATTCTGTCAGTGAACACATACTCAAAATGTCTGGGTATCATAACCAGTTGACTCAGCTGGGAATTGATCTTCCAGTTGAGAGTGTTACTGACAGAGTTATTCAGTCACTGCCACCAAGCTACAAAGGCTTCGTGATGAACTATAATATGCAAGGGATGACGAAAATGATTCCTGAGCTCTTTGCGATGCTGAAATCGGTAGAGGTAGAAATCAAGAAGGAGCATCAAGTGTTGATGGTTAATAAGACCACTAGTTTCAAGAAAAAGGGCAGGGGAAGAAAGGGAACTTAAAGAAGAATGGCAAACAAGTTGCTGCTCCCGTGAAGAAGCCCAAAGCTGGACCCAAGGCTAAAACTGAGTGCTTCTACTGCAAGGGAAATGGTCACTGGAAGCGGAACTGCCCCATATACTTGGCAGATAAGAAGGATGGCAAAGTGAACAAAGGTATATTTGATATACATGTTATTGATGTGTTCCTTACTAATGCTCGTAGTAGCGCCTAGGTATTTGATACTGGTTCGGTTGCTCATATTTGTAACTCGAAACAGGAGCTACGGAATAAACGAAGATTGGCTAAGGACGAGGTGATGATGCGCGTCGGGAATGGTTCCAAAGTCGATGTGATCGCCATCGGCACACTACCTCTACATGTTCCTTTGGGATTAGTTTTAGACCTCAATAATTGTTATTTGGTGCCAACGTTGAGTGTGAACATTATATATGGATTTTGTTTATTGCGAGATGGTTATTCATTTAATTCAGAGAATAATGGTTGTTCTATTTATATGAGTAATATCTTTTATGGTCATGCACCTTTGATGAATGGTCTATTCTTGTTGAATCTAGATCGTAGTGATACACATATTCATAATATTGATGCCAAAAGATGCAAAGTTGATAATGATAGTGCAACATACTTGTGGCACTGCCGTTTAGGTCATATTGGTTTAAAGCGCATGAAGAAACTCCATGTGGATGGACTTTTGGAATCACTTGATTATGAATCATTTGATACTTGCAAACCATGCCTCATGGGTAAGATGACTAAAACTCCATTCTCCGGAATAATGGAGCGAGCTAATGACTTATTGGAAATAATACATACCGATGTATGCGGTCCAATGAGTGTTGAGGCACACGGCAAGTATCATTATTTTCTGACCTTCACAGATAATTTGAGTAAGTATGGGTATATCTACTTGATGAAACACAAGTCTGAAACATTTGAAAAGTTCAAAGAATTTCAGAGTGAAGTGGAGAATCATCGTAATAAGAAAATAAAGTTTCTATGATCTGATCACGGAGGCGAATATTTGAGTTACGAGTTTGGCCTTCATTTAAAACAATGTGGAATTGTTTCACAACTCACGCCACCTGGAACACCACAATGTAATGGTGTATCCGAACGTCGTAACCGTACTTTATTAGATATGGTGCGTTCTATGATGTCTCTTACCGATTTGCCTTTATCATTTTGGGGTTATGCATTAGAGACAGCCGCATTCACGTTAAATCGGGCACCGTCTAAATCCGTTGAGATGACATAGTATGAACTATGGTTTGGCAACAAACCTAAGCTATCGTTTCTTAAAGTTTGGGGATGCGATGCTTATGTCAAAAGGCTTCAGCCTAATAAACTCGAACACAAATAGGAGAAGTGCGTCTTCATAGGATACCCTAAGGAAACTATTGGGTGCACCTTCTACCATAGATCTGAAGGCAAGATCTTTGTTGCCAAGAATGGGTCATTTCTAGAGAAGGAGTTTCTCTCAAAAGAAGTGAGTGGGAGGAAAGTAGAACTTGATGAGGTAATTGTACCTTCTCTCGAATTGCAAAATAGCACATCAGAGAAAACCGTTACCGTGATGCCTACACCAACTAGAGAGGAAGCTAATCATGATGATCATGAAACTTCAGATCAAGTTACTACTAAACTTCGCAGGTCGACCAAAACAGGTTCCGCACCAGAGTGGTACGGTAATCCTTTCCTGGAAGGCATGTTGTTAGACAACGGCAAACCTACGAACTATGAAGAAGGTATGATGAGCCCAGATTCCGACAAATGGCTTGAATCGATGAAATCTGAGATAGGATCCACGTATGAGAACAAAGTGTGGACTTTGGTGGACTTGCCCGATGATCGGCAGGCCATTGAAAATAAATGGATCTTCAAGAGGAAGACGGACGCTGATGGTAATATCACTGTCTATAAAGCTCGACTTGTCGCGAAAGGTTTTCGACAGGTTCAAGGGGTTGACTACGATGAGACTTTCTCACCCGTAGCGATGCTTAAGTCTGTTTGAATCATGTTAGCAATTGCCTCATTTTATGATTATGAAATCTGGCAAATGGTCGTCAAAACTGCATTCCTTAACGGATTTCTTAAAGAAGAGTTGTATATGATGCAACCAGAAGGTTTTTTCGATCCTAAAGGTGATAACAAAGTATGCAAGCTCCAGCGATACATCTATGGACTAGTGCAAGCATCTCGGAGTTGGAATATACGCTTTGATGATGTGATCAAAGCATATGTTCTTATACAGACTTACGGTGAAGCCTGTATTTACAAGAAAGTGAGTGGGAGCTCTATAGCATTTCTGATATTATATGTGGATGACATATTATTGATTGGAAATGATATAGAATTTCTGTATAGCATAAAAGGATACTTGAATAAGAATTTTTCAATGAAAGACCTCGGTGAAGTTGCTTATACATTGGGCATCAAGATCTATAGGGATAGATCGAGACGCTTAATAGTACTTTCACAAAGCACATACCTTGACAAAGTTTTGAAGAAGTTCAAAATGGATCAGCTAAAGAAAGGGTTCTTGCCTGTATTGCAAGGTGTTAAATTGAGTAAGACTCAAAGCCCGACCACGGCAGAAGATAGAGAGAGAATGAAAGTCATTCCGTATGCCTCAACCGTAGGTTCTATAAAGAATGCCTTGCTGTGTACCAGACCTGTTGTGTGCCTTGCCAAGGGGGTACAATAGTGATCCAGGAGTGGATCACTGGACAGCGGTCAAAATTATCCTTAGGTACCTAAATAGGACTAAGGAAATGTTTCTTGGTTATGGAGGTGATAAAGAGTTCGTCGTAAAGGTTTACGTCGATGCAAGCTTTGAGACCAATCCAGGTGACTCTGAGTCTCAATCTAGAGTAGCTCCATGCAGAGCACTGTAGACATAGAAATTTGCAAAATACATATGGATCTGAATGTGGCAGACCCGTTGACTAAACCTCTCTCACAAGCAAAACATGATCACACCTTAGTACTCTTTGGGTGTTAATCACATGGTGATGTGAACTAGATTATTGACTCTAGTGTTAGTCACATGGCGATGTGAACCATGGGTGTTAGATTCATTACTATGTAATGTAGATTATTGACTCTAGTGCAAGTGGGAGACTGTTGGAAATATGCCCTAGACGCAATAATAAAGTGGTTATTATTATATTTCCTTAATCATGATAAAGGTTTATTATTCATGCTAGAATTGTATTGACCGGAAACTTAAATACATGTGTGGATACATAAACAAATACCGTGTCCCTAGTGAGCCTCTACTAGACTAGCTCGTTGATCAAAGATGGTTAAGGTTTCCTAACCATGGACATGAGTTATCACTTGATAACGGGATCACATCATTAGGAGAATGATGTGATGGATAAGACCCATCCGTTAGCTTAGCATATGATCGTTCAGTTTATTGCTATTGCTTTCTTAGTGTCAAATACATATTCCTTCGACCATGAGATCATGCAACTCCCGGATACCGGAGGAATACCTTGTGTGCTATAAAACATCACAACGTAACTGGGTGATCATAAAGATGCTCTACAAGTATCTCCGAAGGTGTCTGTTGAGTTGGTGTGAATCGAAATTGGGATTTGTCACTCTGTATGACGAAGAGGTATCTCTGGACCCTCTTGGTAATACATATCACAAGAATCTTGAAAGCAAAGTGACTAAGGAGTTAGTTGCAAGATGATGTATTACGGAACGAGTAAAGAGACTTGCTGGTAACGAGATTGAACTAGGTATGGAGATACCAACGATCGAATCTCGGACAAGTAACATACCGACAGACAAAGGGAAATACGTATGTTGTCATAAAGTTTCGACCGATAAGGATCTTCGTAGAATATGTAGGAACCAATATGGGTATCCAGGTCCCGCTATTGGTTATTGACCAGAGAAGCATCTCGGTCATGTCTACATCATTTTTGAACTCGTAGGGTCCGCATGCTTAACGTTTGTTGACGATATAGTACTATATGAGTTATGTGAGTTGGTGACCGAATGTTATTCGGAGTCCCGGATGAGATCACGGATATGACGAGGAGCTCCGGAATGGTCTGGAGGTAAAGATTGATATAAAGGATGATAGTATTTGGTCACCGAAAAGGTATCGGGAAGTACCGGGTATTTATCGGTGTGCCGGAAGGGGTTCCGGAAGGCCACCGGTAAGTGGTGGGCCTTATGGGCGAAAGGGGGGAGCACACCAGCCCACAAGGGGGCTAGCGCATCCCACCACCCCTGCCCACGAGCCAAGGAAGGAGGGAAGGAAGGGGGAGGCGCCCTAAGGCAGCCAACCCCTCTTTCCTTCCACCCATGTCCATATATGGAAGGGAGGCGTGGCTAGGCAGGCGCCTAGGGCAGCCGCCGGCCACTTGGGGCATGAACTAGGGCTGCCTCCTCTCCCCCTCCACCTATATATATGAGACGAGCGAGAGGGGCAAAACACACCACGATCTCCAAGCCGTGTACGTCGCCCCTCTCCCTCTAGTTCGTCCTCGCTCATAATTTTCATAGTGCTCGGCGAAGCCCTGCGGAGATAGTTGTACCACCACCGTCACCACATCGTCGTGCTGCCAGAACTCATCTACTACGTCACCGGACTTGTTGGATCAAGAAGGTGAGGACGTCATCGAACTGAACATGTGCTGAACGCGGAGGTGTCGTGCGTTCGGTACTTGATCGGGCGGATCGTGAAGGTGTACGACTACACCAACCGCGTTGATAAACGCTTCCGCTTAACAGTCTATGTGGGTACATAGACATACTCTCCCCTCTCGTAGCTATGCATCTCCATGGATAGATCTTGCTTGTGCATAGAATTTTTTTTTGTTTTCCATGCAACGTTCCCCAACATATCTATCTTGGATGTTTTATATGCATTATTATGCTATTTTTTGTAATTTTTTGGGACTAACCTATTAAACTAGTGCCCAGTGCTAGTTGTTGTTTTTTCCTTGTTTTTGTCTTGTACATAAAATCAATGCCAAATGGAGTCCAAACGGAACAAAACTTTTTGACCATTTTTCTTAGACTAGAAGACACCTAGGAAGCTTCGGGAGGAGGCCAGAAGAGCCACGGATTGGCCACAAGTCTGGAGGGCGCACCCCCCAAGCTTGTGGGCCATTCGTAGCTCCCCTAACCCTAATTCCATCTCCATAAATAGCCAAATATTCCCCGTATACCAGAGGGCACACCAAAAATACATTTCTGCCGCCGCAAGTTTCTATCCTCATGAGATCCCATCTAGAGACCTGTTCCGGTACTCTGCCGGAGGGGGATTCGATCACGGAGGGCCTCTACATCAACCTTGCTGCCCTTCCGATGATGTGTGAGTAGTTTACCACAGACCTACGAATCTATAGCTAGTAGCTAGGTGGCTTCTTCTCTCTCTTTGATCTTCAATACAATGTTCTCCTCGATGTTTTTGGAGTTCTATTCAATGTAATCTTCTTTTGCGGTGCGTTTGTTGAGATTCGATGAATTGTGGATTTATGATCGGATTATCTATGAATATTATTTGAGTCTCCTCTGAACTCTTTTATGCATGATTAAGATAGCTTTGAATTTGTCTCCAATCTATTGATTTGGTTTGGCCAACTAGATTGATTTATCTTTCAATGGGAGAGGTGCTTTGTTTTGGGTTCAATCTTGCGGTGTCCTCACCCAGTGATAGAAGGGGTAGCGAGGTACGTATTTGTATTGTTGCCATCAAGGATAAAAAGATGGGGTTTATACCATATTGATTGGATCTATCCCTCTACATCATGTCATCTTGCTTAAGGCATTACTCCGTTCTTGTTAACTTAATACACTAGATGCATGCTGGATAGCGGTCGATGTGTGGAGTAATAGTGGTAGATGCAGGCAGGAGTCGGTCTACTTGTCACGGACATGATGCCTATATTCGTGATCATTGCCTTAGATATTGTCATAACTTTGCACTTTTCTATCAATTGCTCAACAGTAATTTGTTTACCCACCGTATGCGTTCTTTCAACAGAGAAGCCTCTAGTGAAAACTATGGCCCCGGGGTCTATTTTTATCATATTATTTTTGGATCTATAAAACCAAAAACCCAAAAATACCTTGCTGCAATTTATTTACTTTTATTTAGTTTTGCAGTTTCATTTATCTTTTATACCTATCTCTATCAGATCTCATCCTTGCAAGTAACCGTGAAGGGATTGACAACCCCTTTATCGCGTTGGGTGCAAGTATTTGTTTGTTTGTGTAGGTGCAACCATTGGTGACTTGTTTGTTCCTCCTACTAGATTGATACTTTGGTTCTCAAACTGAGGGAAATACTTCTCTCTACTTTGCTGCATCACCCTTTCCTCTTCAAGGGAAAAACCAACGTAAGCTCAAGAAGTAGCAATGTTAATCACACACGGTTGGCTCTAGCAAACTGTTACCTCCGAAAAGGAAAATCCTCACCATCCAATTCAAAATGTAAAAACTAAAACCCTCACCATCCCCATGTCATAAAACCCTTATCCTGCCCGCCACCCCCTCCGGTCCCCATTCACACCTGCACTAGCTCCTCGCGACTCTGCATGTGACCGCCTATCACTGCAGCAACCACTTACCTCGACGCATGTCGCCGTCGCCAGCTGCCGGCAAACCCCACCGCATTTCACCACTGCCGCTTGCTGCCGCCTATTGCCATCGACTTTCTCGACGCTGCTCGCCGTTGACCCAGCTCTGCCCGATTGGGGAATCCATGTTATTGAGGGTTTTTTCTCATGGGCAACCAGGTAACTAATTTACTGAAATATTCACTCATCTCTTATCCCAATCCGTCTCCCCCATTTAATCACCCGGCTGAAATCATCATGAATTCATTTTTCTTCGAGTTGATTTGAGGGTTTTCTTTCATTCATAGAGTGTACAGTGCATGGACACATCAGGCCTTTGTGGCCTCGGCCAGACAGCCGTGGAGTTCCATCTCACCGTACCAGATGACTTCAGGAGGTGCTCGGTATGTTCAATCTCACCCTACCTCGATTGGCAAGGCCTACTTTCCTGAACATATACTATATATTGTTACATTTGGGTACAAGGTGCCACATGCAGCATATACGTCAAAGGGTATTTTCTTCTTTCTACATTAGTGTCATGGGAAACCACGGCCACCTATGGGGCCATCAGCCCCTTGTGGTTTGGCAGGGGGGATGAGCACATTGCACAAAGAGCAGAGAACGTAGCGCAGCATGGCAGAAATCACACGGGCAGTTTTACCCAGGTTCGGGCCGCCGCAAGGCGTAAAACCCTACTCCTGCTTTGGTAGGTTGATGGTGGATTGTGGTGGAAACGCAGCGCTCTTGCCCGGTAGGGTTGCCTCAGGGCGAGGGCAGCTACGCACGTACGAGTGTACAAGGGTCCGAATCCTTTCTATGGTTGCCATGGCCCTCCTTTTACAGATCAAGGGGTCACCAAAGTGGCAAATCAGTCATTGTGTACTGATTAGATACCGAATAGTGCTATCATACCTAACAATGCAGTCAGAGCAGAGCGCATTAAATGCGCCGCTTAGTGTCACATCATGGCGTGCCTGGCAAGCCTTGCCAGGCTGTTCGGCCACCTCCTCGCTTGTCTGCTTGACATGTCACTGGACGGTTGTCATTTGGAGGTGATTTCCGTAGGAAGTGGCTGCCACGTGCCAAATAACAGCTACTTAGTCACTTGGGAGCTTGACACCGCACCGATCGATGACTTGCGTCGCTGTGAGGTGGAGTGGTGGAGCATTGGCGGGGTAGTTTGCCCTCGTAGCGCCCGGCAGGCCTGCCGGGACGGTCTTGAGGCTCGACTTCGGGGCCACCTCATCCTTGCTAGGCTCGCCTGCCCGGCAAGGGAGGTTTCTCCTTAGTGGTGTCTTGCTCATTTAGCTTGTCTTGGTCCTCTTGATCTGCCCTTTGATTCCTCAAAGAGCTGATCTCTCCTTGCTTGGTCTGGACTTGGACGTTGTGAGCTTGCCTTTTCAGGCCTGTGCACGGTCTTGGCAACAAACCCAGGGTTTGTTGCACTGACAGGAGCCCCCGGGCCTGGCTCGAACGCGCTGCCGGGCATCGTCGGGATAGGCCCTATCCAGTGCATAGGCAAGAGGGGAGCAATTGCTTGTTCCTTGAGATCTTCTTTGCTTCTTCATTAATCTGAACCCAGGTCAGTTTCCGGTTCTCCCGCGCATCGCGTCACGCCAATTGTGGTGGGGCCATCCTTGTAATGGCCCGTCAATGACTTTGACGCACGGGTGAGTAACTGCCAATTCACTCTTCCCACCATGCCCTTATCCTTTGGCCATGTATGTTGCATGCATTGAGTGGGGTAGGTAACGGAGGCGCGTGGTGCGGGAGAGCGTCAAGGCAGGGGCTCGGCCTTCTTGGATTGGTGGAGATGGACGGTGGTTACCCGTCGAGGGATCAGCTCCCAGCCCCCAGTCCGCCTATATAAAAGGAGGGCGAGGGGAAGCGGAAATGCCCATCCATGCACCTTTTCTTCTCGTTTCCTTGTTTATTCTTGCAATGCTGAGAGGGAGAGACCGGGGCCATGTTCCAGGCTCAAGCTTGGGGTTGATGACGCCGAAAGCATGTGTAGGTGCCTGGGGAGTAGAAGGGCATGGTCGCGCCTTTGCTGAGACAATACCCCTCTGTCGTCTTCGCACATGCCTCAAGAGGGCGTGCAGGCGGCGCGGCAGTAGCGCCGGGGGTAGCGACTCCGGTGCGCTCGTCGCCGGGCCGCTCGGGGCTTCAATTCCAGTGAGGGGCTATGTGAGCGACACCACGCCGGAGCCCATAAAGTGTGGTAGTCACCCGTGCCTATCCCCTATTTCCCTGTGACGCCGAGCGGAGACTGCGGGAGTGGTTCGCCATTGGTAACGGTAGTTCCCTTCCTTCGGGGGTACTTCCTACCTTGTGTATGAGCGGGTTCCTTGTGCCCGCATATGCTCCTTCAAGGGACGGCATCCTTCTAACTTCGGGTTGATGGAGACGACCATGCTCTCTGTGGAGTCTCCCGTAGCACCCGGTGCCCGTCCTTGCTGCCGTGGCGGGGGCTTGAGCGGCAGCAAACGCGCCTCTTCGAGCGACAGTGACGAGGAGGGTGGCGGCAACCCATGACGCATCAAGAGCGGGGATGACCACTCCGACGTGGCGTGATTGCCGGTAGCACCATCGCCTCCGGCTGGGCTTCGGCAGCGCCACCATCTGCACCTGCCCTCCGGTTTCTTCCTCTAGCCCGGGAATGGCGCCCTCCTGATCCTGGGGAGGCACTAAATCCCAGCCAGGCCTTCCCTCCGTCTTCTTCGTCTCCCCCTGCAGTTGCAAGGAGGGGGGGGGGGACAGAGCAAAGGCATCACGGGCATTTATCTTTTTTCAATCTAAAATATGTAGGCACTTGCCAAACTTTAGTCTAAATAAAGTAATTTTCTTTATCCATGTTGGTGTTCTGTAAGATCTGTACTTGTTCATCAGCATATTAATGAAAAAGACAAGCTTTGTTGGGCACTTGTGCATGCATCATACCCATGCAGAGGTGAAATGCCTCTATACGTTCAAGTAAACAAGTTATCTCCGGCAAGCTATCCTGCTAGTACCCTTGAATTGTTGCTGTGGGGCTAAACCTACCGGGCACAAATCGCAAAGAGGGACCAGCCCCCACCAAGCCTTCTCCGCCAAAGGCCACTGCGACCATCTTGACCGAAGGAACATTCGAGTCAAAGGATGGGAGCACCTAAGTTTCGAAGGTGACGAGGTTTTCATATGCACAAGTTTCTACTTACAGAACATGTAAGGATAAGAAGAGAATTTATCTGTTTGGCTTGCCGAGGATCATCACATAGGCTCATCTTCATTTCTTCTTTTTGGGACCGAGTCCACGGCAAGAACCTTGCAACTCAATGCAGATGAAAACAATGCCTCATGCGACCTCATCTATATGATCATACTATGCTCATGATATGCTTATGCATGCATGCAAGTTTTGTGGCCCCCCCAGCGCTTCGTTTGTTTCTGTTGCTCAGGGTCTGCGCCTAGCTTTGTACAAGGGGTTACATGCAACAGCGGCAAGGCCTGTACAAAAGGGTGGCTGTCGGTCAGGGCCCGACAGCCGCACCTTACTGGTAGAACTTACGGAGATGCTCAATGTTCCATGAGTTTTGCAACTGAATGCCATCTCTGGTCTCCAGACGGACTGCACCAGGTCTGGTGACTCGTACTACCCAGTAAGGGCCTTCCCACTTCGGCGTCAACTTGTTTGTACCCTTGGCGGACTGAACACGCCTAAGGACAAGGTCACCTTCCTCAAAACCCCGGGCACGAACCCTGCGGCTATGATAGCGACGCAAGGCTTGTTGGTAGCGTGCAGCACGCGTAGCGGCCCGGAGACGGTTCTCCTCAAGTAGCATAGCGTCGTCACGCCGGTGTCGTTCCTGCACTACTTCATTGTAGGCAAACACTCGAGGAGATCCGAATATGAGTTCCGTGGGGATAACTGCTTCTGCCCCATAGACTAGGGAGAAGGGAGTCTGCCCGGTAGCTTGATTTGGTGTCATTCTGAGGGACCAAAGAACCACCGGCAGCTTGTCGATCCATCGCCTGCCACACTTCTGCAGTCTATCAAAGGTTCTTGTCTTGAGACCTCGCAGCACTTCAGCATTCGGCCTCTCAGCTTGTCCATTGCTTCTGGGATGGGCGACAGAGGCAAATGAGATCTTGCTTCCGTGGGAATGAACATATTGCATGAAGGCGCGGCTCATGAATTGGGTGCCATTGTCGGTGATGGTTCGGGCAGGCACCCCGAAGCGGCACACCAATCCTTTCAAGAACTTGATAGTTGACTGTGCGGTCACCTTTCTCACGGGCTCCACCTCTAGCCAATTTGTGAACTTGTCGATAGGGACGAACAAGAACTCAAAGCCCCCGGTAGCACGGGGGAAGGGGCCCAAGATATCGAGCCCCCAGACCGAGAACGGCCATGACAAAGGGATCGTCTGAAGAGCTTGGGCAGGCTGATGGTTGTTCTTGGAGTGGAACTGGCAGGCTTCACATTTGGTGACGAGCTCAACTGCATCTTGGAGGGCTATGGGCCAATAGAAACCTTGCCGGAAGGCTTTTCCAACCAGAGCCCTTGATCCAATGTGTGAGCCGCACATACCCTTGTGTACCTCTGCCAATAGTTCCTTTCCTTCCTCCCGGAAAATGCACTTCAATTTCACACCGTTGGGCCTCCTTCTGTACAGCGTGTCGTCAATGAACTGATACATACTGGCCCTCCGGGCTACTCTTTTAGCTTCTTCTTGCTCTTCGGGGAGTTCTCCAATATGGAGGAAATGGACTATGTGCCGTGCCCAGGTTGGGGCCAGGGGCTTGGCAACAAGGACCAGCGACACATCCGCATTCGCAAGAGCACACTTCTCAACCGTAGGGACCGGTGGTCTTGCAGGATGGTGCAGCTCACTGATTGAAGGGGGATTGTTCCCGCCAAGCTCTCTGCCGGGAGCCTCGGGAGGCTCTGCCGGGTGAGGCTTGCCGCAGTCCAGTTTCCTCCTCTTCCTGGCCATTGTTGCCGGGGATACGGAGGGCTGAGTCAGATGGAGAACAAAAGTCCCTGGTTCCACAGGGAGTTTTTGCACAGCGCTCTTTGACAGATGATCAACAATGCTGTTTTCTGCAAGGGGCACGTGCTCTATTTGCAATCTGTCAAAGAGCTCCTCCAACTTTCTCACTTCCTCGACGTATGCCTTCATCAATGGACTTTGGTAATCCTTGTTGACTTGTCTCACCACAAGTTGTGAATCTCCGCGGATGATCAGCTTCTTGATTCCCAGTTCTGTTGCAATCCTGAGCCCGGAAAGGAGCCCTTCATACTCTGCAGTATTGTTGGTAGCCTCCTCCTGGGGAAAGTGCATCTGGACGACATACTTAAGGTGCTCCCCAGTGGGGGCAACAAGAAGCACGCCAGCCCCTACACCTTGTAGGGAGAAGGCACCATCGAAATACATAATCCATTCTTGGGGGGCTTCCTTGCCCGGGATGATCGTCTCCAATACTTCTTCATCAGGAGTTGGTGTCCACTCTGCGATGAATTCTGCTAGTGCTCTGCTCTGAATAGTTGACGTGCTTTTAAACTTCAAACCAAAGCTGGACAACTCCAAGGCCGATTCCACAATCCTGTCGGTGGCCTCAGGGTTTCGGAGTATGCGCTGCAAGGGGAAGTGGGTGACAACTGTGATCTCGTGGGCTTGGAAGTAGTGGCGCAGTTTCCTTGAGGCCATGATGAGGCCAAAAATCAACTTTTGCACGCCAGAGTACCTCGATCCAGCTCCTTGTAACAGAGAGCTGACGAAGTACACTGGGCGCTGCACCACTTTCTTCCTTGCCGCAACCATAGAACTGCTTCCGCTGCCCTGCCTTTCTTCGCTCTGGACTGACTCTGTTCTTGCCGGGACGGGTTCGCTTTCCTCTTCAGAGGGGGCAGTGGTTGTGGCTGCCGCGTCATCCACTTCCCGCTGCACCACCAGTGCCACACTAACCACTTGATTGGTTGCCGCTAAGTATAGCAGCAATGGCTCTTGTGGTTTGGGAGCGACCAAGATGGGCACAGAGGAGAGATAGGTCTTCAAATCTTGCAGTGCAGCGTCTGCCTCTGGAGTCCACTCCACGGGTCCTGCTTTCTTCAAGATTTTGAAGAACAGCAGGGCGCGCTCGGCAGACTTGGAAATGAACCTGCTCAGTGCAGCCACACATCCAGTCAAAGCCTCACGTCCTTGACTTCTTGGGTGCTTGAATTTGCTCGATAGCCTTGATCTTGTCGGGGTTGGCCTCTATCACTCGATGAGACACAAAGAAGCCAAGTAGCTTGCTGGAGGGAACTCCAAACACACACTTTTCCGGGTTCAACTTCAAGTTGATCTTTTCCAGATTAGCAAAGGTTTCTTTCAAATCCTGGATGAGGATTGATCAGTCCTTGGTCTTGACCACGATATCATCCATGTAAGCTTCAACGTTTCTGTGTAGCTGGGACTCAAAGCCAATCTGTACTGCTCTTGCAAAAGTGGATCCGGCGCTCTTTAACCTGAAGGGCATCTGTACAAAGCAGTACATGCCACATGGGGTTATGAATGCGGTCTTCTCTTCGTCTTCCATGGAAATGAAGATCTGGTGGTATCCGGAGTAGGCATCCAGAAAGGAAAGCAACCGGAAGTGGAATCCACAATCTGGTCGATGCGCGGCAAGGGGAACGGGTCCTTCGGGCATGCCTTGTTTAGATCTGTGAAGTCTATGCAAAGCCTCCATTTCCCATTCGCCTTGCGCAACACCACTGGATTTGCTAACCATGTGGGGAATGTAACACTCCCCTCACCAAACCAGCTGCTTCAAGCTTCTTGATCTCCTCGGCAATAAATTGTTGCCGCTCCAAAGCTTGCTTTCGGACCCTCTGCTTGACGGGCCGGGGATGCGGGCAGACATCAAGGTGGTGCTCGATTACCTCCTTGGGAACACCGGGGATATCAGCTGGTTGCCAGGAAAACACATCGATATTCGCCCACAGGAAGGCAGCAAGCGCGCTTTCCTATTTGTCATCAAGGGTGGCACTGATAGTGAAGGTACCATCAGCACCAGCCAGCCCTGCCGGGACCTTCTTCACAGCAGGTGCAACAGCTTTGGATCTCTTGCTATTGGAACTCTCCGGCAAGTCATCAACAGGCGCAGCATACTCCGGAGAGGCATGCTTCCCGGATTCCTTGCTGGCATCCTTGCTAGCTCTCTTCATTTTCTTACTTTCCTTGGCGGGAGCAGTGGTTTCTGCAGCCTCAGTAGCGACCGCCTCCCGGTACATCTTGTCCACGCATATGACTGCGTCCTTCTGATCTCATGAAATGGAAATGACTCCTATCGGCCTTGGCATCTTCAAGGTGTTGTAGGCATACTGGGATGCCGCCATGAACCTGGCCAGAGCTAGGCGACCAAGGATTCCGTTGTACGGCAAGGGGAGGTCAACCACGTCAAACACGATCTTCTCAGTCCGGTAGTTTAACTCCCCTCCGAACGTCACTGGCAGCATGATCTTTCCCTTAGGACGACTCCTGCCGAGGTTGATTC
Source organism: Thinopyrum elongatum (assembly GCA_011799875.1). Lineage (NCBI taxonomy): Eukaryota > Viridiplantae > Streptophyta > Magnoliopsida > Poales > Poaceae > Thinopyrum > Thinopyrum elongatum. Next base: position 325,189,864 of record CM022300.1, read on the forward strand.
CTTGCAATATGCCAGTAACCTTGAGCTCCCCATCTACTATCTGAAGTTTGCTGATGACCTTTGGAGATATCAGATTCAACCCGGCCCCACAGTCAACCAACATCTTTGTGACTTTGAGGTTGCGTATTGTTGGTGAGACCAACAACGGCAAGTACCCTACCGCGGTGGTGCGGTCAGGGTGATCCTCTTCATCAAAGATGATGGGCGTGCGGGACCACTTGAGCAGCTTCCGAGAATCTACCGCTGGCTCCACGGCATTGACTTCATGCACCCACTGTTTAAGTTGGCGGTGAGAGGAGTGCAGAGATGCACCCCCGTCAATGCACAGGGCGTCAGTGGCTTTCTGGAACTCCTGCTCACTGGTTTCCTTTTCATCTCCTCCATCACTCTCATCATTGCAATCCTCCTTCTTACGGCCTCTGGCGGGCTTCCCTTGGGACTGAGGAGCCTTCCCGGGGCGACTTACTCCGCCGCCTCGGCCCTTCCCACTAGCACCATCCTGGTTTTTCTCTTTATCATGCTTCTCATACTCAGCCCTCTGCTTCTTGACGATCTGCTCAACCTGATGACACTCTTGAAGGTCATGGCCCTTGGTCCTATGGATCTTGCAGTACGGCCCATCACCCTTCCCAGCCTTCTCGGCAGCCGGGGCCGCCCGGCAGTCAGTGCACGCGGCAACCTCCTTACCGGGGGCCTCGGCCTTGGCCTTCTTGCCGGTACTAGGTGTGCTTGATCCTTCGACGGCCATCACAACTTTCTCCTTGTGCTTCTTATTGAGTTTCTTGTTCTTCTTCTTCTGACTGGTGACCTCGTCGTCATTGTCTGAATCGATGTCAACGCCATCCTCTTCACCAGGAAGTCCCCTTCCCTCCTCTATGCGAGCACACTTATCCACCAGAGTGTATAACTCATTCACAGTCTTGGGCAGCCGCATGTTCATTTTGGAACGTATCCTGCGGTTGCGCACGTTGGACTGGAATGCGGCTATCACAGCTGCCGGGTGGATATCTGGGATGTTCCTGTGCACTCGACTGAACCTTTGCATGTACTTCTGCAGAGTTTCTCCTTCCTTCTGTGGGAGGAGCTGCAGATCGTTGGGCCGCCCTGGCTCTTGGTGGCCGCCCATGAAGGCACCAACAAACTCATGGCATAGGTCAGCCCAGGTTGAAATGGAGTTCTCCGGCAGGTGCATTAGCCAAGGCCTCACATTTGGCTTGAGTTCCAAAGGGAAGTAGTTGGTGAACACCTTCTCATCTCTTCCCTCGGCAGCCTGAACAGCGATGGTGTAGATGATCAGGAACTCTGCCGGGTTCAATCTCCCATCGTACTTCTCTGGTATCTCTGGCTTGAACGTGCGGGAAGAGGGCCAACGGACTTGCCACAATTCACGAGTGAAGGCGGGGATCCCAACCTTGAAAGGTATGTACCCACCCTCACCGGGTGCAGGCTCATCGACATCGGGGCCATTGCACCTATCAGACTGGCGGTGGGTGTTGCGGCGCTGCTCGATGGTGACGCGCGCGTTTTCCCCTCGCCTGTGTTCCTGGGCCTGCCACTGGTCTCAACGTGCTCGAGGGCCGAACAAAGCCATCGAGACGTCGTCGGGTTCTTGATCACGTGGCTCCGGCCGTGGCCCCAGCGCAGGCTGCCACAGAGGGGACTGCACCATGTGGGTGGCCCCTTTGGCACGACCAGGAGCGCGGGCCGTTGTCATCGCGTGGGGAGGCCATGGCGGGCCAGCTCGCTGTGATCCTCCCACCTCGGCAAAACCAATCAGGCTCTGAATGGTAGCTCTCCACTCATCCATCTGATCAGCTGTCGGTAGAAATCTCAACAACAGCTGGGCCCGCGCCATAGCCTCCGAAGTGGTGCTTGGCATGGATGACAACGTAGACCGTAGCGTCGCCTGGCTCCTCATGGTGCGTCGTGTTCTTGTCGTCATGAGCCCGTCGCCAGGGGGGATAGTGATGAGGTGGAGGTGCTTGAGGGCCAGCGTCTCTGTTTGGCGCATCAGTTGGGGCAGCTCATTCCAGGAGTGGCGCACGCCCTGCGGCCGCGCCCGCGGCGTGCGAGGTCGGAGAGTTGCGATTCGCCCCAGAGCGAGTGCCACCATTGTGGCTGTGCCCTTCAGCTGGGTGGAGAGGTGAAGATGGAATGATTTCTCCACCCGTACCTCGTGGAACATGGCCGCTGGGATGCTGTTGGTGCTGTCCTTTCCCGGTGCCTTCTGCCCTCGTTTCAGCTGCAGGGGAGGTGGGGACGACGCCGCCTACACCGGCCACGTCCCTCGCAGCGTCCATGTCTCCGTGCGTCCCCGTAGCCCCCGCGGCATCGGCGGCCGCGTGTGACGGGGCCTTCGAAGTGGACAGATGGGATGCAGCACCGGGCTTCTTCTTGGGCATCGTGGATGATGGAGCCGTCGATGAAGAAGATGATGAAAATGCATATGCTTCTCGGGTTCGCGCAAGCGCAGCCCCCTACCTGGCGCGCCAAAGATGTAGTGGGAAACCACGGCCACCTATGGGGCCATCAGCCCCTTGTGGTTCGGCAGGGGGGATGAGCACATTGCACAAAGGACGGAGAATGTAGCGCAGCACAGCCGAGATCACACGGGTAGTTTTACCCAGGTTCGGGCCGCCGCGAGGCTTAAATCCCTACTCCTGCTTTGGTGGATTGATGGTGGATTGTGGTGGAAACGCAGCGCTCTTGCCCAGCAGGGTTGCCTCAGGGCGAGGGCAGCTACGCACGTACGGTGTACAAGGGTCCGAATCCTTTCTATGGTTGCCATGGCCCTCCTTTTATAGATCAAGGGGTCACCACAGTGGCAAATCAGTCATTGTGTACTGATTAGATAGCGAACAGTGCTATCATACCTAACTCTGCAGTCAGAGCAGGGCGCATTAAATGCGCCGCTTAGTGTCACATCATGGCGTGCCCGGCAAGCCTTGCCGGGCTGCTCGGCCACCTCCTCGCCTGTCTGCTTGACACGTCACTGGACGGGTGTCATTTGGAGGTGATTTTCGTAGGAAGTGGCTGCCACGTGCCAAATAACAGCCACTTAGTCACTTGGGAGCTTGACATCGCACCGATCGATGACTTGCGTCGCAGTGAGGTGGAGTGGTGGAGCCTTGGCGGGGTAGTTTGCCCTCGTAGCACCCGGCAGGCCTACCAGGACGGTCTTGAGGCTCGACTTCGGGGCCACCTCGTCCTCGCCAGGCTCGCCTGCCCGGCAAGGGAGGTTTCTCCTTAGTGGTGTCTTGCTCATTTAGCTTGTCTTGTTCCTCTTGATCTGCCCTTTGATTCCTCAAAGAGCTGATCTCTCCTTGCTTGGTATGGACTTGGACGTTGCGAGCTTGCCTTTTCAGGCCTGTGCATGGTCTGGGCAACAGACCCAGGATTTGTCACACCGATAGGAGCCCCCGGGCCTGGCCCGAACGCGCTGCCGGGCGTCGTCGGGGTAGGCCCTATCCAGTGCACAGGCAAGAGGGGAGCAGTTGCTTGTCCCTTGAGATCTTCTTTGCTTCATTAATCTGTGCCCAGGTCATTTTCCGGTTCTCCCGTGCGTCGTGTAACGCCAATTGTGGTGGGGCCATCTTTGTAATGGCCCGTGAATGACTTTGATGCACGGGTGAGTAACTGCCAATTCACTCTTCCCACCACGCCCTTATCCTTTGGCCACGTATGCTGCATGCATTAAGTGGGGTAGGTAACGGAGGCGCGTGGTGCGGGAGAGCGTCAAGGCAGGGGCTCGGCCTTCTTTGATTGGTGGAGATGGATGGTGGTTACCCGTCGAGGGATCAGCTCCCAGCCCCCAGCCCGCCTATCTAAAAGGAGGGCGAGCGGAAGCGGAAATGCCCATCCACACACCTTTTCTCCTCGTTTCCTTCTTTCTTCTTGCAATGCTGAGAGGGAGAGACCGGGGCCAGGTCCCGGGCTCGAGCTTGGGGTTGATGACGCCGAAAGCTTGTGTAGGTGCCTGGGGAGTAGAAGGGCGTGGTCGCGCCTTTGCTGAGACAATACCCCTCTCCCGTCTTTGCACAGGCCTCAGGAAGGTGCGCGAGCGGCGTGGCGGTAGCGCCGGGGGTAGCGACTCCGGTGCGCTCGTTGCCAGGCTGCCCGGCAAGGGTGGTTTCTCCTTAGTGGTGTCTTTCTCATTTAGCTTGTCTTGATCCTCTTGATCTGCCCTTTGATTCCTCAAAGAGCTGATCTCTTCTTGCTTGGTCTGGACTTGGATGTTGCGAGCTTGCCTTTTCAGGCTGTGCACGGTCTGGGCAATAGACCTAGGGTTTGTTGCACCGACAATTAGGCAAATTAATGATGTATTGTTCTTTCGATTACTCATATTTGCATGACATCATGGATACACTATCTGTCTAATTATAAATTTTTTGTTCTTTGATTTCAACTGTTGTACTACTCTATCAATTACTCCATATTTGCATGTTACCATATTATTTAACAATTTTACCATTTTCTATAGTACATCCTGTCGGAGTCTAGGATCTGCATACACGAAATTCTCCAAGAACTAGGGTTCGAACTCTGCGGGGCTTAGCTTGGCAACCTACGACCCGTCGGGGACTATGGTGAGATCACGACAAGCACGCTCACTCACACCGGACATGACGGGGACACATGAGCTACCCAGGTTCGGGCCACTATGCGGTGTAATACCCTACTGCTGCTTGTGAGGGATTGCTGTGTAATTGAGCGCTTGAGGCTCGAGGTACACGAAGCGTGGGGGAGAGAATGGCTCGATCCCCCTACATGGAGGCAGCCCTGCCCCTGCTACTTCTTGAGCTTGCGTTGATTTTTCCCTTGAAGAGGAAAGGGTGATGCAGCAAAGTAGAGATAAGTATTTCCCTCAGTTAAGAACCAAGGTATCAATCCAGTAGGAGGCACAAGCAAGTCTCCAATCTATGCACCTGCTCAAACTAAAAAACACTTGCACACAACGCGAAAAAAGGGTTGTCAATCCCTTCACTGTCACGAACAAGAGTGAGAGCTAATAGAGATGGGTATAAAAGATAAATAACAGAGCAAACTAAAGTAAATATAAATAAATTGTAGCAAGGTATTTTTTGGTTTTTTGGTTTATAGATCTGAAAAGATATGATGGAAAATAGACCCGGGGGCAATAGGTTTCACTAGAGGCTTCTCTCTAGAAACAAAACATACGGTGGGTAAACAAATTACTACTGAGCAATTGATAAAAAGTGCAAAGTTATGCCGATATCTAAGGCAATAATCATGAATATAGGCATAAGGTTGGTGACTAGTAGACTGAAATGATTCTGCATCTACTACTATTACTCCACATATCGACCGACTCCTGCCTGCATCTAGAGTATTAAGTTCATAAGAACAAAGCAACGCTTTAAGTAAGATGACATGATGTAGAGGGATAAACTCAAGCAATATAACATAAACCCCATCTTATTATCCTTGATGTCAACAATACAATACGTGCCTCGCTACCCCTTCTGTCACTGGGTGAGGACACCACAAGATTGATCCCAAAACGAAGCACCTCTCCCATTGCAAGAAAAACCAATCTAGTTGGCCAAACCAAACCGATAGTTCAAAGAGAAATACAAAGATATCTTAATCATGCATTAAAGAGATTAGAGAAGACTCAAATAATACTCATAGATAATCTGATTATAAATCCACAATTCATCAGATCTCAACAAACACACCGCAAAATAAGATTACATCGGATAGAACTCCAAGAACATCGAGGAGAACATGGTATTAAAGATCAAAGAAAGAGAAGAAGCCATCTAGCTACTAGCTATGGACTCGTAGGTCTATGGTAAACTACTCACGCATCATCGGAAGGGCAGCAAGGTTGATGAAGAGGCCCTCCGTGATCGAATCCCCCTCCTGCAGGGTGCCGGAAAAGGCCCCAAGATGGGATCTCATGGGAACAGAGGCTTGCGGTGGCGGAAAAGTATTTTGGTGGACGCTTCTGATGTTTGGGGAATATTTCTGAATTTATAGAGGTGGAATTAGGGTTGGAGGACACCCGAGGGGCCCACAAGCCCTCAGGGCGCGCCCTAGAGGCTTGTGGCCTCCTCGAGACTCTTCTAGCCCTCTCCCCAAGTCACGAAGGTGTCTTCTAGTCCAAGAAAAATCATCGTAAAGTTTTATTCCGTTTGGACTCCGTTTGATATTCCTTTTCTGTAAAAGTCAAAAACAAGGAAAAAAACAGAAACTGGCACTGGGCTCTAGGTTAATAGGTTAGTCCCAAAAATAATATAAAATAGCATATTAATGCATATAAAACATCGAAAACAGATAATATAATAGCATGGAAGTATAAAAAATTATAGATATGTAGGAGACATATCAAGCATCCCCAAGCTTAATTCCTGCTCGTCCTCGAGTAGGTAAATGATAAAAATAGAATTTTTGATGTGGAATGCTACCTAACATATTTATCAATGCAATCTTTTTATTGTGGCAAGAATGTTCAGATCCATAAGATTCAAAACAAAAGTTTAATATTGACATAAAAACAATAATACTTCAAGCATACTAATAAAGCAATCATGTCTTCTCAAAATAACATGTCCAAAGAAAGTTATCCCTACAAAATCATATAGTCTGGCTATGCTCCATCTTCATCACACAAATTATTTCATCATGCACAACCCCGATGACAAGCCAAGTAATTGTTTCATACTTTTGGTGTTCTCAAACCCTTTCAACTTTCACGCAATACATTAGCGTGAGCCATCAATTGATATCGATGCAAGTGAGTAGGGATTGCCATGCAACGGATGCACTAGAGCTATAAGTGTATGAAAGCTCAAAAAGAAACTAAGTGGGTGTGCATCCAACTTGCTTGCTCACGAAGACCTAGGGCAATTTGAGGAAGCCCATCATTGGAATATACAAGCCAAGTTCTATAATGAAAAATTCCCACTAGTATATGAAAGTGACAAAATAGGAGACTCTCTATAATGAAGATCACGGTGCTACTTTGAAGCACAAGTGTGGAAAAAGGATAGTAACATTGTCCCTTCTCTCATTTCTTTCATTTTTCTTGTTTGGGTTTCTTTGGCCTCTTTTTTTATTTGGGCTTCTTTGGCCTCTTTTATTTTTTTTATAAAGTCTGGAGACTCATCCCAACTTGTGAGGGAATCATAGCTTCCATCATCATTTCCTGACATGGGACAATGCTCTAATAATGATGATCATCACACTTCTATTTACTTACAACTCAAGAATTACAACTCGATACTAGAACAAAATATGACTCTATATGAATGCCTCTGGCGGTGTACCGAGATGTGCAATGATGAAGAGTGACATGTATAAAAAATATGAATGATGGCCAAGCCACAAATACTATGCCAACTACATGATCATGCAAAGCAATATGATAATGATGGTGCATGTCATAATAAAACGGAACGGTGGAAGTTGCATGGAAATATATCTCCGAATGGCTATGGAAATGCCCTAATAGGTAGGTATGGTGGCTGTTTTGAGGAAGGTTATATGGTGGGTTTAATGCACCGGTGAAAGTTGCGCGGTACTAGAGAGGCTAGCAATGGTGGAAGTGTTAGAGTGCGTATAATCCATGGACTCAACATTAGTCATAAAGAACTCACATACTTATTGCAAAAATTTATTAGACATCGAAACAAAGTACTACACGCATGCTCCTTGGGGGATAGATTGGTAGGAAAAGACCATCGCTCGTCCCCGACCGCCACTCATAAGGAAGACAATCAAAAAATAAATCATGCTTCGACTTCATCACATAACGGTTCACCATACGTGCATGCTACGGGAATCACAAACTTTAACACAAGTATTTCTACCAATCCACAATTACTCACTAGCATGACTCTAATATCACCATCTTCATATCCCAAAATAAATGCAAGGAATCAAACTTCTCATCTTATTCAATGCTCTTTATATGAAAGTTTTTATTATATCCCTCTTGGATGACCATCATATTAGGACTAAATTCATAACCTAAGAAAATTACCATGCTATTTAAAGACTCTCAAAATAATGTAAGTGAAGCATGAGAGTTCAACAATTTCTATAAAATAAAGCCACCACCGTGCTCTAAAAAGATATAAGTGAAGCACTAGAGCAAAACTGCCTAGCTCAAAAGATATAAGTGAAGCACGTAGAGTATTCTAATAAATTCACGATTAACGCGTGTCCCTATCAAAAGGTGTGTACAGCAAGGATGATTGTGGCAAACTAAAAAGCAAAGACTCATATCATACAAGATGCTCCAAGCAAAACACATATCATGTGGTGAATAAAAATAATGCCTCAAGTAAATTTACCAATGGATTGAAGACAAAAGAGGGGATGCCATCCGGGGCATCCCCAAGCTTAGATGCTTGGTTGTCCTTGAATATTACCTTGGGGTTCCTTGTGCATCCCCAAGCTTAGCCTCTTGCCACTCCTTATTCCATAGTCCATCAAATCTTTACCCAAAACTAGAAAACTTCACAACACAAAACTCAACAGAAAACTCATAAGATCTGTTAGTATAATAAAATAAATCACCACTTTTGGTACTGTTGTGAACTCATTCTAAATTTAAATTGTTTTTATATATAATATATTCCAACTTCTCCATGGTTCATACCCCCCCCCCCCGATACTACCCATAGATTCCTCAAAATAAGCAAACAACACATAGAAAATAGAATCTGTCAAAAACAGAACAGTCTGTAGTAACCAGAATATTAATCATACTTATGTAACTCCAAAAATTCTGAAAATTTAGGACAACAGAGGCAATTAATATATCAATCATATTTCAAAATTTCATAATGTTTCCACACACCAGTTAATTTAAACAATTCTGTTACTGGACGCAAAAGTTTCTGTTTTTTAGCAAAACCAAATCAACGATGTACCAAAGCATCCCAAAGGTCTCGCTTGGCTCAAACACTAATTAAAACACACACAAAAAATTACTACAGAGGTAATAATGTGTATTTTCATACAGAAAATACAATATTGGTTTGTCTCCCAACAAGCGCTTTTCTTTAAAGCCTTTTAGCTAGTCGTTGATAATTTTAATGATGCTCACATGAAAGATAGCAATTGAAACACGAAGAGAGCATCGTGTAGCACGTGAAAAAAAAGTTTAAGTCTAACATACTTCCTATGCATAGGAATTTTATAAGCAAAAAAATTATCAAGACAAGCAAAAACTAGCATATGCAAGGAAGAAGAAAGAAACAATAGCAATCTCAACATAACGAGAGGTAATTTAGTGACATGAAAATTTCTACAACCATATTTTCCTCTCTCATAATAATTACATGTAGGATCATAATAAAATTCAACAATATAGCTATCACATAAAATTTTCTGTACATGATCCTCATGCATGCAAAGTTGACACTCTTCCACAATAGTGGGATTATCACCAAATAAAGTCATGACCTCTCCAAGCCCACTTTTATCAAAAATTTCGTAAGATTGATCATTATCCAAAGTAGTGGGATCATTATTACCTAGAGTTGACACTTTTCCAAACCCACTTCCAATATTATTGCAAACATATTTATCATGAGGCTTAAATAAATTTTCAAGATCAAAAGAAGAATCACCCCAATCATGATCATTACAATAAGTAGTGGACATAGCAAAATTAGCATCCCCAAGCTTAGGGTTTTGCACATTATTAGCACGATTGACATTAATAGAATTTATAAGAACATCATTGCAATCATGCTTTTCATTCAAGGAGCTGTCGTGAACCACTTCATAAGTTTCTTCTTTTAACACTTCATCTCAATTTTCAGATTCACGAATTTCAAGCAAAACTTCATAAAGATAATCTAGTGCACTCAACTCACTAGCAATAGGTTCATCATAATTGGATCTCTAATAAAGATTAGCAAGTGGATGAGGTTCCATAAACTTTTTGTTCTTTATTTTCAATAAATACACAATTATACCAAGTGGACGAGCAAACAAACCAAGTAAGACATAAAGGCAAACGAAAAGACGAACGGAAAGAAGGCGAATAAAAAGGCAAATATTTTTGTGTTTTTCTGAAAATCTTTTAGAAGTGGGGGTGAGGAAAACGAGAGGCAAATGGCAAATAATGTAAGTGCAAGAGATGAGTGTTTGTGATGGGTACTTGGTAGGCTTGATGTAGAACCTTCCTGGCAACGGCGCCAGAAATTCTTCCTGCTAATTCTTGAGATTGCGTTGATTTTTCCCTTGAAGAGGAAAGGGTGATGCAGCAAAGTAGAGATAAGTATTTCCCTCAGTTAAGAACCAAGGTATCAATCCAGTAGGAGGCACAAGCAAGTTTTCAATCTATGCACCTGCACAAACTAACAAACACTTCCACACAACGCAAAAAAGAGGTTGTCAATCCCTTCACTGTCACGAACAAGAGTGAGATCTAATAGAGAAGGGTATAAAAGATAAATAAATGAGCAAACTAAAGTAAATATAAATAAATTATAGCAAGGTATTTTTGGGTTTTTTGTTTTTTAGATCCGAAAATATATGATGGAAAATAGACCCGGGGCCATAGTTTTCACTAGAGGCTTCTCTCTTGAAAGAAAACATACGGTGGGTAAACAAATTACTGTTGAGCAATTGATAGAAAAAGCACAAAGTTATGACGATATCTAAGGCAATGATCATGAATATAGGCATCACATTCATGACAAGTAGACCGAAACGATTCTGCATCTACTACTATTACTCCACACATCGCCGACTCCTGCCTACATCTAGAGTATTAAGTTCATAAGAATGGAGCAACGCTTTAAGTAAGATGACATGATGTAGAGGGATAAACTGAAGCAATATGACATAAACCCCATCTTTTTATCGTTGATGGCAACAATACAATACGGGCCTCGCTACCCCTTCTATCACTGGGTGAGGACACCGCAAGATTGAACCCAAAACTAAGCACCTCTCCCATTGCAAGAAAAACCAATATAGTTGGCCAAACCAAACCTATAGTTCGAAGAGAGATACAAAGATATCTTAATCATGCATAAAAGAGTTCAGAGAAGACTCAAATAATATTCATAGATAATGAGATCATAAATCCACAATTCATCAGATCTCAACAAACACACTGCAAAATAAGATTACATCGAATAGAACTCCAAGAACATTGAGGAGACACCTGGTATTGAAGATCAAAGAGAGAGAAGAAGCCATCTAGCTACTAGCTATGGACCCGTAGGTCTATGGTAACTACTCACGCATCATCGAAAGGACAGCAAGGTTGATGTAGAGGCCCTCCATGATCGAATCCCCCTTCGGCAGGGTGCCAGAAAAGGGCACAAGATGGGATCGCACGGGAACAGAGGCTTACAACGGCGAAAAAGTATTTTCGTGGACGCTTCTGATGTTTGGGAAATATTTTTGAATTTATAGAGGTTGAATTAGGGTTGGAGGACACCAGAGGGGCCCACAAGCCCTCAGGGCGCCCCCCTTCGGCGCGCCCTAGAGGCTTGTGGCCTCCTCGGGACTCTTCTGGCCGTCTCTCCATGTCACGTAGGTGTCTTCTGGTCCAAGAAAAATCATCATAAAGTTTTAATCCGTTTGGACTCCGTTTGATATTCCTTTTCTGTAAAAGTCAAAAACAAGGAAAAAACAGAAACTGGCACTGGGCTCTAGGTTAATAGGTTGTCCCAAAAATAATATAAAATAGCATATTAATGCATATAAAACCTCCAAAACAAATAATATAATAGCATATAACTATAAGAAATTATATATACGTTGGAGACGTATCACCCCGTATGTAGTGCCTTGGTCCTCTTCCATGAAAATTTGAGCAGGAAAGGGTGGCCACAGGGCGGCAATGAAAGGGGGACAAGCGACAAGGCTTATCCTGACTAAAAGTGGTCTTTGCCTGCTAAAGTTGCCATCCTGACGCGGTGGTGTGCTCGGCGGGGACCTCCGCCCTGGCGCGCCGATCCATCCTGATCTTCTTACACCAAAGCGGAAGGCTTTGGGACTTGCTTTGGGGGAGGCAGACGCTCCTGCTCCCTTAACACCACAAAGGAAACTGGTCTTGGTCATGCCCTGCCGCCTTTATCCTGACAGCGGGACGTCATCCACGTGATGGACTCGGAGCCCCGCGGCTAGCGTCGTATGACCTGCTTCGTGAGGTGGCCTCGCGAGGCAACCTGGTACTTGTCGGTCTAGGCAGGGCTCCGTCTGGCAGCAAGAGGCCTCGCGTGGCGGCCCCCTCCGGAGCGGCTGAGGCAGGACCATCCTTCGTGGGCTGGCCCAAGTGTCGCCTCCTGGGCCGGAGGTAGACAGGCATTGGTACCCAGGTTCCCAATGGCTGACAGTAGCCCTCCGGGCCCGCGGTGTGTATGTTCTGCCTGTTAGGGACGAAATGACGCGGGACCCATTGAGCTGCCGGGCCCAGAGGTGACGCGTGGCGGCTTTTACAGAGCCGAACGCCCCAACTTCCCCATGATGCCTCGGTAACCGCCGTCCTAGCGATAAAGCCTGCCCGCGCAGGGCGCAGGCACATCATTGCTTCCCTATCTCCATCTTATCCTCCGTCTTATGCGTGAGCAGCTCCTCTATTTCTTCTTCCTCCAACTTCCAATCACTCTCCGCCACCATGGCCCCGGCAAGAAACCCGCGACCGCCAAGGCCTCCTCCAGCAAGAATACCCCGGCGGGGGAGCCCGGTCCAGCCCTGCTGCACTCCACCATTATCAGTGAGAGCGGAATGGCCAAGGCTCAGCCTCTGGTGGCCACCAAGAATTACGAGGGAGGAGCCATCGAGATCTAGCCGGGATCACGCCTGCGACGCAACCTAGGACCCACGGTGGTTCCCATCTTCTTCCACTCGCTATTCGTCGGGTTGTGCCGCCCTTCTCTGATTTCCTCCTTGCTATCCTGGAGCACTAGGAGATTCGTCTACTCTACCTTCATCCCAATTTCGTCCTTGTCCTTGCCATCTTCGTGTACCTCTGCGAGGCCTTCATGGGAGTGATGCCGTCCGTGGCGCTCTTCTGGACATTTTACAGCTTGCGGGTTTTTTCCTCGGGAAACCATCGCTCGGGCGGCGCCTCCTTCCGCATCGACGATGAGATGGGCAAGTTCATCATCGACATGATGATCCTAAGGAAGGTGGAGAACTTCAAGTCATGCTGGGTTTATGTTGATGCCACGCGGGCCAGCCCTCTCCTGGCAATCCGGACCGAGCCGGCCAAGAAGACTCCCCACTGGGAGCACAAGGAGCTCAGTCGTGCTGTCCTGGGGTCGATCTTGGAGAGGCTGGAAGAGCTGGAGGAGGCCGGGCACACGGCAGCCATGGTTGCCAAAGAGTTCATCTGCCACCGCATCACGCCCCAGCAGAGGCGCTCGAACCCGGTGTGGGAGATCATAGGATCTGAAGACCGAATTCGGCTAGGACAGGACCGCCTTCAGGTCGGAGTGGTGACCGAAGCCTGGAAGGTCTTATTCCCAGGGGAGGCAGAGGAGATGTCCTTCAATGCGCGCCCACTTTATCGCTGGGCCAACAAGGGTGAGCTTGTCACGACGATGCCCGATTCGACCACTGGGGTCTGATCCGGACAAAGCTTGAGGAGCCTCGCGAGGATTCCCCGGAGGCGGAGTCTGCCTCGGGCGATCGAGGCGCCACAGACTCCAAGGAGGAGAGAAGCAAGGAATCACCCCTGCCAACGCGCCGATGGCTCCGGCTAGGTGGGAACAATGACGATGATGCGTTTCACGTTGTGCCCGCCAAGCCCGCGCAGGCGAGAGGTGGAGGAGAGGGCGCTGCGGAGGCCAACGAGCCTCTTGAGGAATGGGCAGAGGAGAGTGATATGCCCACCAACCCTAACGGGCCCCGCGACGCGCCCTCTGGCGGTGGCCTGGGCGAGCTTCACGAAGGAGGCAGCGGTGCCAACAGGGGGCGAAAGAGGAGATGCTGGAATCCCAACGACGAGTAAGTTCCCCTGCCTCTGCCTTTCAATTCCTGCTCCCTGCCCGCGGCTACCTTGCTAAGTCTTAGCCCACACAGGGACTCCGAGTTGGCCACCGAGGAGTAGAAGAGAAAGAACAAGAAGGCCAAGGTTGAGAGGCCCTCCTCTCCTTGGAAGGCCGCATCGCCCGCAGTACTGATGCACTTGCCGACGAAGCTGGCGGGGGGCTCGAGGAGGCCGAGCTCCGCCCTGAGTGCGAGGCGGTGGACGGCCAGGAGGCGCCTGTCAAAGGACGCACGAAGGAGCCCCCACTGAGCGGGGTGTCATCCAAGACCCCTGAGGTGGTGCTCCCCGAGGCGGCCTCCGCCACGGGGGTCGACCTAGTAGAGAAAGGAGGCGAGGCACCGACTTCTTCTCAGTTTATCGCGCCCTCTGCAGGTGAGGTCCTTGCCGCCACTGTGGGAACTGTCTCTAGGCCCGCGCACCTAGCCCCCGAGGCACCAGGGGCGGACCCTGAGCACGTGGTGACACTGCCCGCGATGGAGGTGGCCATCCTGAGCCCCCTGTGCCAGACGGCGGCCACGAACCCTGCCGGGGGTGCAAGAGTGGGGCTACCAAGGGGGCTCAAGGTCACGCCATTTCGTACGGTAGCTCTGGCGGGCAACGAGGATGCTCGAATAGGCCACGCCATAGTGCTGGGGAAGGGCAGCGTCGTGCCCTGGGGCGGGGCCATCAACAGCGTCAGGGCGGCTCTTGATGCCCTCAAGGGCAAGCTCAAGGAGGAGGCGGAACTCAACGCGAAGGAGGGACGGCTCCTGGCGGAGGGGTGGAGCTAGCTTCAAGCAGCCATGGAGCTTGACCGCTGGTGGGGCAAGGAGGCGCAAGCGCAGTGCGACCAACTCGCTAAGGATCCCAAGGCGTCCCTCGCGTGGCCCCTCGAGGACGCCCAAGAGGCCATGAGGCGGCGGGAGGAGGCCAAGGCTCACGAGAAGACGCTCCTGGAGCAGTCCACCCTCCACGAGCACCAGCTCCAAATGCGGGAGGAGGCCGCGGAGGCCTGCGAAGGCCAGCTCATGTCCCGCGAGGCGGAGCTCCCGGAGCTTGAGGAGGAGGTCCTGAAACACATGGAGGCGGTCGCCACTAGCGAGGCGAACGCTGAGACTCGAGAGCACGAGCTTGCGTCGTCCGCGTCCAAGCAGGAGGCAGAGCGGGAGCGCCTGCTGGCGAAGGGCCATCAGCTGGCGGCTACCCAGGGTACTCACGACGAGCAGGGGCACCTTGTTGCAAAGTGAGACAAGCTCCAGGCCAAAGTCAAAAACCTCAGGAGGCAGCTGCTATACGTGGACACCACCATCAAGGAGGCGTGCCGCGACCTACTGACTCAGGCGACGACATGGCTCTTCAGCAACCTTCTCCACCTTGACAGCCACTTCGACTTCTTGCAGGTGGTGACCCCCATCCCGGCAGAGATCCACGAAGGCCTCGAGAAGGCGGTGAGGGGACATGTGGCCGGCTTTGTCTGGCAGTACGCTTTTGAGGACGAGGCCAGCGGTGACGGTAGTGAGCCCCCTAACAATGATGGCGAGGGCAACGATGGTGACTTTTGTTTAAGCACTTAATGTTTTTGCATTCTCATTTCTTCTCGAGGTCTTTCTTTCCTTCTTACATTGCCTTTGGGCCCTGCGTCGCAGGGACCCAGCCCCCTAAAGGGGGCTACGATCGTTGCTGGTATGCCTCGAGCGTGCGCTCGGCAAGGCCAGAGGGTGTAGGGCTCTTAGGGCTAGTAGGAGCTCCTGAGGCGCGATGCTCAGGGTCCCCCTTGTCGCGCAGGCGGCTCGTGCCATGTAAATCAAGGTGCCTCGGGAGGGAAACAAGAGGGGCTGAACCCGAGGGGTGTTATCAAAGGCTCGAGAGGTGC
This sequence comes from Thinopyrum elongatum, assembly GCA_011799875.1. Classification (NCBI taxonomy): domain Eukaryota; kingdom Viridiplantae; phylum Streptophyta; class Magnoliopsida; order Poales; family Poaceae; genus Thinopyrum; species Thinopyrum elongatum. The sequence continues at coordinate 325,205,709 of CM022300.1, forward strand.
TTTGAACTTAGCTCTTTCGAGGCATGTAGCTTGGCGCGAGTCCTCCATAGGGCACGGCTCACGAGGCATGGTCGCTCGCAAAACCTTCTGCCCATGGGGCGCTGCTGGCAAGGCATCCTGAGGGGGAACTCCTGAGGCCTTTGGTATCCTGCATCAGAGAGATTGCCAAGTTTTTGTAAGTAATGCAGCGAGGCCTGTTCGCGAGGTCGCCTGTGGGTGTTACGCGAAGAGACAAGAGCACCAAGGACATGGTGAGGTGGCATGCACGGGAGCAGGCCCACGAGCCAAAGCTCGGTCACTTGGGTTTTGCAGTGCTGCTGGGACTGACCCGAGCACATGCACCGTGCCCAGCCCCCGCTCGCATGATACACATGTTGGAGATCGCAAGAGCGCTCCTCCTGAGGCACACTCAGCTGCAAGGACATCGGATGCTTTAGGAAATAATCTTTACTGATGCACGAAGTAGATTCATTACATAACAGAAAGATACATGCTGTCGTGTTCGACATGGGTCAACTGGAGGATGTGTTGGCCGGGGGCCCCTCAGGTAAGTAGGCCGCCGGCGCTAAGCATGGGGCATCCACCAGCACTGAGCATGGGGCTTCCACGAGAGTGGGAGGGAGCTCTCGCATGCCAGTGGCAGCGCTGGTAGAGAGAGCTTTGGAGCGTGTATAGCTCCATGTCGCTCGTATCCGTGGGGTGACGGATAGAGCTTATGAGGATGTCGGGTGTTTCATGTGTTGTGAACCAACTCCGCATCTCCTTTGATCCGGGACCCCAGGCTCATGCGCATCGGCCTCGCGAAGGTGGCTCCCGCACGTTCCAAGCCGAAAGGCATGCGCGCGAGGCGGGGCGAGCCCACAGTCTGGTCGATTCATGGAGGAGGGAAGGGGCTCCTAGGGCGAGCCTTGTTAAGGGCGGTGAAGTTGACGCACATGCACCTATCACTGTGTGGCTTGGCAACGGTGACGGAGTTGGCGATCCACTTAGTGTGGAGGACTTTGCGGGTGATTCTAGCATCTTGCAGCTTCTCAACTTCTTGGGTGATGAACTCTTGCTTCTCGGGCGCCTGACACCATACCTTCTGCTTGACAAGCCGCGCGCTGGGGCACGCGGCTAAGTTGTGCTCGACCACCTCCCTCGGTACACCGGGCATGCCTGATACTATCCAAGTAGACATATCAGCATTCGCCTGGAGGAAGGTGACGAGCTCGCCTTCCTATTTGGGGGAAGGGCCGCAGCCGGCGGCAGGGGAGGGGCATGCGTCGCTCCCATCCAACGACACCTTCTTGATGTTGGCCCGCTCATGGGAGAGCAGGGGCATCTTCTTTGCGGGCGCCGGCTCGGCAGACCCAGACACGTCCTCATCGGTCGGATATGTGGTGGCGGCAGCCTTGTAGGCGTGCTCGAGAGTGCGCATTGCGTCCTTCTCGTCGCAGCAGATGGTGAGGGTGCCGCTGCAGCCGGGCATCTTAACGAGGCCGTGGGCATTGTGGATCATGACCATGAACTTGGATAGTGCTGGGTAGCCCAAGATGTCGTTGTAGGGTAGGCCGTTGTGAGCCAGGTCGAAGTCGGTGGACTCTGTGCGGTAGTTCTTGCGAGTGTCGAAGGTGACGGGGAGGCGCACCTGCCCAGGGGCAGAGTGGAGCCGTTGGTGATGCCCAAGAAGGGCCTGGTCGGCATCAGGCGCTCGTAGGGCAGTTGGAGCGTCATGAATGTCCCCACAAAGAGCACATTGAGGCCCGTGCCACCGTCGATGAGCGTCTTGGTGACGGCCACATTGCTGATGGTGGGAGTACACAGCAGAGGCAGAGCACCCACAGCCTTTGTGGACTTGGGGTGGTCACTGGTGTCAAAGGCAATGGGGAACTCGGAGCACTTGAGGCGGCTGGAGGACTCGGGCGCCGGGTGGGCTGCATTCACCTCGTGAGAGAACTGGTCAAAGTGGCAGTTGCACGGAGGGGCCTGGGTCCCACCAAGGATGCAGGCTACCCTACGGGGCTCTTGGTAGTCCCCGTTAGTGACAGCGCCACCGTCCAGGGCCGCCCCGGCTCTGGCACCCAGCCGTGGCGACGTCATGGAGGACGCGGTCCTGGCGGTAGCGCTGCTTCTCGACGATCATGCGCGCATCTAGGGGCGCCCAGCGGAGGATCTGGCAGCTATCGTCGATGCCGTTCGGCGCGAGCGAGCCGTGGGACGGCTCTGGAGCGCGCGCTGCATGGCGCCATTCGGCTGCGTCACGACCCAGAGGAAAGGGAGGAGGCGCGTCGCGCTGATATGTCTCCATCGTATCTACTTTTCCTAATGCTTTTCCTCTTGTTTTGGACTCAAATTTGCATGATTTGAATGAAACTAACCCGGACTGACGCTGTTTTCAGCAGAACTACCATGGTGTTGTTTTTGTGCAGAAATAAAAGTTCTCGGATTGGAACGAAACTTTTTGGAGAATTTTTATACAATAAAAGAAAAATACGGGAGCCAAGGACCACCGGAGGGTGGCCCCTGGGTGAGCACAACCCACCAGGGCGTCCTGCCCCTCAGGCGTGCCCAGGTGGGTTGTGCCCACCTGGTGGCCCCGCAGACCCTGATTCCAACGCTATAAAATCCTATTTTTCCAGAAAAAATCAGGGAGGAAGAATTATCTCATTTCGCGATACGGAGCCGCCGCCACCTCCTGTTCTTCATCGGGGGGCCAGATCTAGAGTCTGTTCTGGGCTCCGGAGAGGGGGATCTTCGATCTTCATCATCATCAACCCTCCTTCATCACCAATTCCATGATGCTCCCCACCAGGAGTGAGTAATTCCTTTGCAGGCTCGCTGGTCAGTGAGGAGTTGGATGAGATTCATCATGTAATCGAGTTAGTTTTGTTAGGGCTTGATCCCAAGTATCCATTATGTTCTGAGATTGATGTTGCTATGACTTTGCCATGCTTAATGCTTGTCACTTTGGGCCTGGGTGCCATGATTTCAGATCTGAACCGTTTATGTTATCACCATTATATCTATGTCTAGATCCGATCTTGCAAGTTATAGTTACCTACTAAGTGTTATGATCCGCAAACCCCGGAGTGACAATAGTCGGGATACTTTCTGGTGATGACCGTAGTTTGAGGAATTCATGTATTCACTATGTGCTAATGCTTTGTTCCGGGTCTCTATTAATAGGAGGCCTTAATATCCCTTAGTTTCCTTATGGACCCCGCAGCCACGAGAGGGTAGGACAAAAGATGTCATGCAAGTTCTTTCCATAAGCATGTATGACTATTTACGGAATACATGCCTACATTATATTTATGAACTGGAGCTAGTGCCGTATCGCCCTAGGTTATGACTGTTATATGATGAATATCATCGGACGAATTCACCGATCCAATGCCTATGAATTTTCCATATATTGTTCTTGCTAAGTTACTACTGTTGCTGCTACTGTTACACTTGCTACAAAATCATTGCTATCATTGTTACCGTTACTGTTACTGTTACTGCTGCTATCAAAACTATCATACTACTTTGCTACTGATCACTTTGCTGCACATAATTAATCTCCAGGTGTGGTTGAATTGACAACTCAGCTGCTAATACTTACAAATATTCTTTGGCTCCCCTTGTGTCGAATCAATAAATTTGGGTTGAATACTCTAGCCTCGAAAACTGTTGCGATCCCCTATACTTGTGGGTTATCAAGACCTTTTCTGGCGCCGTTGCCGGGCAGCATAGCTATATTTGTTGAGTCACTTGGGATTATTATCAATTTATCACTATGAGGAATCTGAAGAATACCAAGACTAAAATATTTCCCTCTAAGACGAGGGGAGGTAAGGAACTGCCATCTAGCCCTTCACTTGATTCACCTTCTATTTTGAGTAGACTTGCAACACCACCACATGCTATTAATCCTGATACATCGCAAGTTATTGATGATGCTACTTCTATGAATACTACTCTTGATGATGCTAGTACGTTGCTTGATGATGGTGTGCCAGTAGGTGATTTTCTTGATGAATAAATTGCTAGAGCTAAAAATATTGAGGATGTTGAACCCGATGAAATTATTGAAACTGAAAATCTTGAAACACCTATTAGACCTAGCTCTTTTAGATATGAATTGCCGAAGGTACCTGAAGGTTATGTTATGGATGAGGAGACAACTAGAGATTTTCTTGCTTGCAGTGATAGAGATGATCTTAAGAAATTATTATGCAAACTGATGGAGAAATCTTTGAATGCTAGAATGAAGTGTGATCCCAAGTTTACTACTTCACCTATCTTTGTTGATGATAAGGATTATGAATTCTCTATCGACCCAGAGTTAATTACTTTGGTTGAATCTGATCCTTTCCATGGTTATGAAACTGAAACTGTTGTGGCACATCTTACTAAGCTGAATGACAAAGCCACCCTATTTGCTCATGATGAGAAAATTCGGTACTATTATATTCTTAAATTATTTCCATTCTCATTAAAGGGTGATGCTAAGACTTGGTATAATACTCTTGCTCCTGGTTGTGTGCGTAGTCCCCAGGATATGATTTACTACTTCTCTGAAAATTATTTTCCTGCTCATAAGAAACAAGCTGCCCTACAAGAAATATTTAACATTGTGCAAATTGAAGAAGAGAGTCTCCCACAAGCTTGGGGGAGGCTTCTCCAACTGCTTAATGCTTTGCCTGATCATCCTCTTAAGAAAAATGAAATAATTGATATCTTCTATAATGGACTAACCGATGCTTCTAGGGACTTCCTAGATAGTTGTGCTGGCTGTGTTTTCAGGGAACGAACTGTTGAACAAGCTGAGGAATTATTGAATAATATATTGAATTTTTTTTATGATTGTACTCTTCCTGAACCACCGCATAAACCCACTCCAAATAAGAGGGTCATCTTATATCTCAGTCCAGAAGATAAGCAAGAGGCAAAGAAATCCATGAAGGAAAAAGGTATTAAGGCAGAGGATGTTAAAAATTTACCTGCTATTGAAGAGATACATGGATTTGATACACCACCACCCAAGGTGGTAGAGGTAAATTATTTAATGAAATTAAATGATAATGACAATCCTTATAATATGCATCCTAGTCAATTCCTTTATGGGTTTGATAACTATATTAGAAAACAAGATCACTTCAATGCAAATGTTATGAAACAATTGAAATACAATTCGGATATGATTGCTCGCTTAAGTGACTTGTTATTTAGAATCTCAAATGATGTTAGAGGTGTAGGAAAACATGCCTCTATGGTTCAAACTCAACTAGAACAAGTTGCTAAATCTCAAAGAGAGTTGTTAGATGAAATGAATAATAATATCAATGATCATGCTGTCAGAGTAATGACTAGAGGAGGTAGAATGACTCAGGAACCACTTTATCTTGAGGGACACCCAAAAAGAATTGAACAAGACTCTCAAAGAATTAATACTGATGCACCTAGTCCCGCCAAAAAGAAGAATAAAACGAAAAATGATAGGACTTTGCATACCTCTAGTGAACCTGAGATAGAAGAACCTCTTGAAGTTGATAATGATGTTTCTATCTCTGATGCTGAAACTCAATCTGGCAATGAATGTTCACCTAGTGATAATGAAAAGGATAATGATGATGTTCATGAAGATACTCAACCAGACAATGATAAACAACCAGATAATGATGTTGAGATAGAACCAGCTGTTGATCTTGATAACCCACAACCTAAAAATAAAAGATATGATAAAAGAGACTTCGTTGCTAGAAAACATGGAAAAGAAAGAGAACCATGGGTTCAAAAGCCCATGCCCTTTCCACCTAAATCAACTAAGAAGAAAAATAATGAAGAATTTGAACGCTTTGCTGAAATGCTTAGGCCGGTCTTTTTGCGCACCCGTTTGACTGATATATTAAAGATGGCCCCTTATGCAAAATATATGAAAGACATCATCTCTAATAAAAGAAAAATACCGGAAGCTAAAATCTCCACTATGCTTGCCAATTATTCTTTTAAGGATGGAGTACCTAAAAAACTTGGAGATCTAGGAATACCAACTATACCTTGCTCCATAAAAAGAAATTATGTTAAAACTGCTCTGTGCGATTTAGGAGCTGGTGTTAGTGTTATGCCTTTCTCTTTATATAAAGGACTTGATTTGAATAAACTCACACCTACTGAAATATCTTTGCAAATGGCTGATAAATCCACTGCCGTACCTATCGGTATTTGTGAGGATGTGCCCGTTGTTGTTGCTAATGTTACTATCTTGACTGACTTTGTTATACTTGAGATGCCCCAGGATGACAACATGTCAATTATCCTTGGTAAACCCTTCTTGAATATTGTAGGGGCTGTTATTGATTGCAATAAAAGCAAGGTCACTTTTCATATCAATGGTAATTAGCATACGGTGCACTTTCTGAAGAAACAATTACAAGTGAATGGTATTAATGTTATTGAAAAATCTCTGACACTCACTATTGGAAGTTTTCAACTACCTCTACCTATTGCCAAAAAGAAATATGAAATGCTTATTGTGGGGGACATTAGGGATGAAAATGGAGTGGAAACTTTCCCCTTTTCCGGAGGAAAAATGGAAATGGAGAGGAAATATGAAAACGGAAACAGAAATTTGCAAAACAAAAGTGGAAATGGAATTTTTATGCAGAAACAAAAACAAAAACGGAATATTGATTTCTGGTGGCACAGGCATGGAAACGGAACTTTCCGTTTCCGTGAATATGGAATTTCTATTTTTACTATAGAGTTATGGCTGCTTTGTAGTCCAATAGACACAATGATTAAAATGGATCATTTGAGGACCAACTTCTACTACCACACATGTACTCAGCTTGACCGTATACGCAATTGTCACGTACTACTACAATACTACGCTAAGTTGCTAACATAATGATATTATTTTGTAGCCATGTTAACAATTCATTAAATTTGTTTGTTTTTGTGTGTATTTCTCTATGATTCAAGGGCGTTTTAAGTTCCGGTGAACGCCCACTTCTGTTTCCGTGTTCGATTTGCATTCGCTCCATGTCCGTTTCCAGTAGTATCTGTTTCCATATTCATATTCGGGGTTTCTGTATTCATTTCTGCTTCTGCAAAAATATTTGAAAACAAATGTGGTAGCACTCAGTTCCGTCCATTTCCGCTCCATTTTCATCCCTAGGGGACATGCATATCCCTGTTGAGGTAACCTAGTGTTTTACGAAAGTTCTTCGGTTTCATGCTAATCGAAAGTGGTTGTTAATAAGACTTGATCAACCTTATTAATGGATCATTTTTGAGAGGTATGAAGTTGATGAATTAAGTAAGCACAACCTTCTGTCCCCAATGTTTGTTTTCTGTTTTTCTTAGTTAAATAAAATAAAATGCCATATTTTGTCTGTTTTCTAAATTTCCCATGCAATAAAAAATGACCCAAAAATAAAAGTTCTCAGAATGCCCTGAAAATTTAATACGATTTTTTCTGAATCTTTAAGAATTTTAGGTGCAAATAATATCAGAGGGGGGTGCACCAGGTGGGCACAACCCACCTAGGCGCGCCAGCACCCCCAGGCGCGCCCTGGTGCGTTGTGGTCCCCACATGGGCCCCCTCACTTATCTCTTTAGCCCATGTCACCACTTACCTCCAGAAAAATTCACCATTGCTCTCTCTCTCGTGTTCTTGCTCTCAAACCCGTGGATTTTGATCTCTTTGCTCGAAGCTCCATTTCCGAAACCGTTTTGGGGGATTGCTACTTGGTATGTAACTCCTCCATTTGTCCAATTAGTCTTTGCTTTAGTGTTTTATATTTTGAATAATTAGCTACTCTTGGTGCTGCTATAGATGAGCTTGCATGTTGAATTCTTAGAGTTCTAAGTAGATTGAATGCTCAATATAGCCTCTATGCATGTCTATGAGTAGTTGCTACCAATCTTGTGAAGTTTTGTTGACAAAAATTTTGTGGACTAAAAATTTCAGAATTTTGTTCATAGGAATAAGATGAGTTTCTTTAGGCGTTCTTCTAGGAGGAGGTCTTCGGAGGCATCATCTAGTAGTGATTCAGTGCGTCGGTCTTATGTTGAACCAAGAGCAAGTTCGACATGAGAAGCAGCTACCAAATCCTGCCTATGGCCATGCAACAATTTTATGGTGAGAGCAGGTATTAAAGAAGAATTTGAGCAATATGTTCAAAATACCGAGCTCGGTCCCTACCTGGAAGATAAGTGCAACCAACATCTCAGCCTCACAGAATCATTTACTAAAGAATTTAGATTTCATCCCCGTGAGTCTAGGGTGTCATTTAAACTGTATGACAATCCATTTACCATACCTCTAGAGAGATTTTCTAACCACTGCAAAATCCTATTCTGGGGCTCGCTAGACGAACCACCTAGATCTGAGTACAAAACATTCTTGATTAGCCTCTGCTATGGTGAAACTAGAGGAGTGAAACAGGGTAGAATAAAGAGCTTTCATTTCCCATCGATTCAATACTTTGCACTCTTTAATGGGAAATGTGTCATAGGCAAGCAGGATTGCAGCACGCTTTGTGCTCCTGACTTGAGTCTTTTACACGCTGCTCTCACCGGTAATAGGTGTTATAACCTTGGAGCGATTGTTGCACGTGGAGTGCAACACAACGCTGGTAGTGGATATTTTTACGATGGGATTTATGCCTCACGTCTAGGAAGGGGGCTAGCCGTATCACCTTGGCCTAATGACCCTATCCTGCCCACCCAGTACTTAGACTTTGAGGCCATGAAGCACCATAAATTCCTCAAAGGCGAGGTTACTAATTATATTTATAACCTATTGTTTAATAAACATTCTATGGTGCACACCTTTTTGCCTGCTCCTGCTCTCTTTGATTATCACAGCAAGGGAAGATATTATGTTCTGGAGAGCGAGGCCCGCGCACACAACGCTGAGGTTGTAGCTGCTCGGTGGGCTGAGAAGGCTGCACCTAGAGCCTCCGTGAGCGATCACTCCGACTACTATGCAGGCTACCGACGGTGATTACCAAGTTAGGACAAAAGCCTAAGCTTGGGGGAGTACGTATTTCCACCGACATTACATTCATGTTCACACATCTCATTTCAGTTGTCGGTGTCCACACTTTTTCATTGTATTATCCATGCTAGATTTATTTTCTCACTTTCTTCTTGTGTGTTAGAAAAACTTTGAGAAAACCCAAAAATATTTCCTGCTTCTTTTCAGTTTTTCTTCCTAGTTTAATTAGTTACAGTATTAAAAGAAAAACCCAAAAGGATTTCTCGATTCTTCTTCTTGTTTGTGGGGAGCTTTCCCGTGTAAATAGTTTTTCTTGTTTTTTGTTTTTCCTTCTTTAATTTGCTTTCTTCTAGAAAAACTAAAAACTCAAAAAAAAATTCAGTGTGTTTCTCTAAATTTCTTTTCCGTCTTTTGAGTCATACCGAGGAGAAGACCGTGATGAAAATGTTGAGTGGCTCTCATGTGCATCATTGTTGATCTAACAAAGAGCCCAAATTACCTTTCTTCTCCTTTGAATAAAATGTTTGCAGATTCCAGCTTAGTGCACGACACTCTTGCACTATTATTATTTTCAAATCGTTCGGTCGTGCAAGTGAAAGGCAATAATGACGATATTTGGTGAACTGGCTGTGGCAGAGAGAAATGGGTATGAACTCAACTTGTTCTATTTTTGTAAATATGTTTAACCTAGTATCCATGATTCAGCATATTATGATCAAACATGTTTGTAATGACAATTAGAGATTCTAGTTTCTCATGCCATGCTTAAGTAGCTAGGAGTGGATACTGATTTATCTTGGATGTCAACATTGCATTAAAATGATTATGATGTAGTATGATGATATGGTATCCTCCTCTGAATGTTCGAGTGGCTTGACTTGGCACATGTTCATGCATGTAGTTGAATCAAAACAACATAGCCTCTATGATATTTATGTTCATGGTGTTCATATCCTACTCATGCTAGTATCCAATGTTCATTATGCAAAATGCATGTTCATGACCGTTTTCACTCTCTAGCTGGCCGCTTCCCAACCTATTTGCTAGCCTTCACCTGTACTAAGTGGAAATACTGCTTGTGCATCAAAATCCTAAAACCCAAGTTATTCCAGATGAGTCCACCATACTTACCTATATGCGGTATTACCCTGCCATTCTATGTAAATTTGCATGTGCCACCTCTAAAAACTTCAAATAAATATCTGTTTTTGTGCGCCTGGATTGTTCATAGAGTGACAGGAGGTAGTCAGTATCTTCCATGCTAAGCGGGTTATTCTCATGATGAGTGTTTATTCACTCGTCCTTGCACGAGAGGGGCGGTAATAGGGATTCCCAGTCCTGCAATCAAATTGCAAATAATTAAACAAAACTCCCCCAGGACTGATGTTGGTATGGACGGTACCTGTGGATTCGGCTAGACGTGGAGTGTGTTTGTTGGTGGAGGGGGAGTAAACCTTTACTTTTATCGCTTGGGAACCGCCACTAATGTGTTTAGCATGGAAGATATCGATAACTAATGGTCACGAAGTAAATAGGAAGGGTGCATTTCTCAAAATTTCATTTACCTCTGTTTTAAGAATTGAGCTCTGGCACCGCTGCAAATTGCTGCTTCCCTCTGCGAAGGGACTATCTATTTAATTTTATGTTGCGTCATCACCTTCTCAAATAAGCGCCAGATCCTGAGAGCACTATTGTCATCCTCATGCATTGTGTATAGTTAATGTTGGATGCATCATGACTGGATCTTTTCTACCATGAATTATAATGTTTAGTTGCTGCTTGAACTTTGGAGGTGCTCTGCATTTATGTTTTGCGGTCTCAGAAAGGGCTAGCGAGATATCACTGTTGTCATATTATAACATGATTGTTTTGACAAGGTGTTGTCATTTGAGATGTTTTATTATTGCTTGCTAGTTGATTATGTCATTGATATGAGTTAATATAATTTTTAAGAGTTATTGTTGACATGGTTAGTTATAATCTTTGCTGAAAACCTGGGTGCTACTTAAGTTTATTTATGTAAACAAGAGCAAAAGAGTTTGTAAAAGTTTTTCATTTTCACTTTCAGTTTATCAACTGAATTGCTTGAGGACAAGCAAAGGTTTAAGCTTGGGGAAGTTGGTACGTCTCCATCGTATCTACTTTTCCTAACGCTTTTCCACTTGTTTTGGACTCTAATTTGCATGATTTGAATGAAACTAACCCGGACTGACGTTGTTTTCAGCAGAACTACCATGGTGTTGTTTTTGTGCAGAAATGAAAGTTCTCGGATTGGAATGAAACTTTTTGGAGAATTTTTATACAATAAAAGAAAAATACTGGAGCCAAGGACCACTGGAGGGGGGACCCTGGGTGAGCACAACCCACCAGGGCGCCCCCCTTAGGCGCGCCCAGGTGGATTGTGCCCACCTGGTGGCCCTGGAGACCCTGATTCCAACACTATAAAATCCTATTTTTCCAGAAAAAAATTAGGGAGGAAGAATTATCTTGTTTCGTGATAGAGAGCCGCCGCCACCTCCTATTCTTTATCGGGAGGCCAAATCTGGAGTCCGTTCTGGGCTCCTGAGAGGGGGATCTTCGATCTTCGTCGTCATCAACCCTCCTTCATCGCCAATTCCATGATGCTCCACACCAGGAGTGAGTAATTCCTTTGTAGGATCGTTGGTCGGTGAGGAGTTGGATGGGATTCATCATGTAATCGAGTTAGTTTTGTTAGGGCTTGATCCCTAGTATCCATTATGTTCTGAGATTGATGTTGCTATGACTTTGCCATTCTTAATGCTTGTCACTTTGGGCCCGGATGCCATGATTTCAGATCTGAACCTTTTATGTTATCACCATTATATCAATGTTCTAGATCCGATCTTGCAAGTTATAGTCACGTACTACGTGTTATGATCCGCAAACCCCGGAGTGACAATAGTCGGGATACTTTCCGGTGATGACCGTAGTTTGAGGAGTTCATGTATTCACTATGTGCTAATGCTTTGTTCCGGTTCTCTATTAAAAGGACGCCTTAATATCCCTTAGTTTCCTTATGGACCCCGCTGCCATGGGAGGGTAGGACAAAAGATGTCATGCAAGTTCTTTCCATAAGCACGTATGACTATTTACGGAATACATGCCTACATTATATTTATGAACTAGAGCTAGTGCCATATCGCCCTAGGTTATGACTGTTATATGATGAATATCATCCGACGAATTCACCGATCCAATGCCTGCGAATTTTCCATATATTGTTCTTGCTAAGTTACTACTGTTGCTGCTACTGTTACACTTGCTACAAAATCATTGCTATCATTGTTACTGTTACTGTTACTGTTACTACTGCTATCAAAACTATCATACTACTTTGCTACTGATCACTTTGCTGCAGATAATTAATCTCCAGGTGTGGTTGAATTGACAACTCAGCTGCTAATACTTACAAATATTCTTTGGCTCCCCTTGTGTCGAATCAATAAATTTGGGTTGAATACTCTACCCTCGAAAATTGTCGCGATCCCCTATACTTGTGGGTTATCACGTGCCCTGCCCGCTCGGCGCGTGGCGGCGGAGCGTACAGGGAGTGGGAGGGCGCCTAGCCATCACGCGTGGCGTCAACGAGCTCAGTGATGCAGCCGAGCCAGGCGTCGTAGCCGTTCCCGGTGGTACAATAGCGCAGCAACTCCTATGCAATGAGCAGTACGGCGTGCAGAGCGGGAGGGTCATGACGCGCGAGCGAGGACGCGGTGGCGAAGAACCCACGCACCTGCTTTTTCACCGACGGTTGGATGGAGGAGGCCACCCGCTCTCCCATGGGTTCGATGGCGGCACGAGGGCGTCGTCCAGGGGCACCATGGGCGGCGGGCGGCGCGTGGACCCTGGCGGTGGAACGGCGCACGGCGGAGGCGTCGTCCATGTCGAGGTCAAAGGCCTGAAGACAAGAAGCTCCCCCTACTTGACGCGCCAAATGTCAGAGTCTCGGATCTGCATCCACGAAACTCTCCAACAACTAGGGTTGGAAATCTAGGGGGCTTAGCTTGGAAACCTACGACCCGACGAGGAATTTGCCGAGATCACGACGAGCACGCTCACTCACACTAGACTAGACGGGGACACGCGAGCTACCCAGGTTCGGGCCACCGTGTGGTGTAATACCCTACTGCTACTTGTGTGGGATTGCTGTGTAATGGAGCGCTTGGGGGCTCGAGGTACATGAAGCATGGGGGAGAGAATGGCTCGATCCCCCTACATGGAGGCGGCCCTGCCCCCTTTGTAGTGCCTTGGTCCTCTTTCCCAAAAATATGAGTGGGAAAGGTGGCCACAAGGCAGCAATTCAAAGGGGGACACGCGCCCAGGCTTATCCTGACTAAAGTCGGTCTTCGCCTACTAAAATTGCCATCCTACTGCGATGGTGGGCTAGGTGGTGACCTCCGCCCTGGAGCACCATTCCATCCTGATCTTCTTACACCAAAGCGGAAGGCTTTGGACTTGCTTTGGGGAGGCAGAGGTTCCTGCTCCCTTATCACCAGAAAGGAAACTGGTCTTGACCACACCCTGCCGCACTTTTCCTGATAGCAGGACGTCATCCACATGATGGACTCGGAGCCCTGCGGCTGGCGCTGTATGACCTGCTTCGTGTGGCGGCCTTGCGAGGGGGGCCTTGCGAGGCAACCTGATACTTGTCGGTCTTGGCAGGGCGCCGCCTGGCGGCAAGACGCCTCGCGAGGCCGCCCCCTCCGGGGCGATTGAGGCAGGACCATCCTTCATGGGCCGGCCCAAGTGTCGCCTCTTGGTCCGGAGGCTGACGGGCCGTGGTACCCTTGTTCCCACTGGGCCCACACATCCCTTTGCTTTGCAATAGCATGTGTAGTACACAATCTTGCCCTTTACATAACTGAAGACTGCAGGGATGTCATATTGAACACAAACCATGGATTTACGATCGTTGCTTCTGTAAGACTTGATGAACATGGTCACTCCTATTTTGGCACGGACCTTTGGACAGAAATTTCTAAGTTTTATGTAGTGAAATCTGGCACTAAAATTGCACTGCAAATAAAAGAGCCTGGTCATGAGATATATGCTAACTTCCCAGATGATATCATCCATCCAGACTTTGTTCGAAGTAAGTGTTCTTTTTAAATATCTGCATGTTGACTTACCTAGAAATATCAAAGGAGTTGTGTAGTGTTTAAGCAACCAATTTTTCTTCCATTATCTTACACTCTTCCTACCTAGTAACATCTAGTTACCAATACACTTTTCTTTTGCCCTATTTTAACTAAATATTCCCTATACTCCCACTTCTATTATAAAGCGCCGCCGCTGAGGAGACTCTGAAGGTGGAGGATGAGGCTGCCAACAAGCAAAGGTGGGTCGAGCAAGAACCGCAAGCGATTCCGGCAGGCCTAGACTTCATCAGTAGCCTCCCCGATGATATGTTGATAGTCATCATCTCCTTCCTCCCAATCAAATATGGGGCACGGACAACCGTCCTTTCCCGGTGGTGGCGCCCCCTATGGCACTCCACCCTTATCGACCTCATCGACACCCACAAGCTCCGCCATGGCTATTGCAAAAGCTTGGACACATTGTCCCAAATCCTCGGCAGGCACCATGGCCCAATCAGAGGCCTTCTCACGGGCATGTTCCGTTCCAATGGCAAGGACCAAGCCAAGCTTGACGAGTGGTTCTGATCCCCCAGCCGATACAGCTCGAGGAGCTTAGTTTAAATGATGGGCATATGCGCTCGCTGCCACCGTCCGCACTCCACCTCGCGCCCACGCTATGCCTCGCCATGTTCGTGAGCTGCCATTTCCCCCTGATTAATGACGCGCCCGCTCTTTTTCTACCACAACTGAAGCACCTTGAGCTCCTCGCCGTCTGCATCCCAAAGGAGGACATTGAGCGCCTACACCGTGGTTGTACTGCATTTGAGTACCTTCATCTTCAAGCGATCAATGGGTTGAGTAGCTTTCACATCACCTCCATGACTCTTCGGACTATTTATGTGTGTTGCTGGTGCTGCAACAAGAGATCACATAAGGTCTATAACAGTATGGTCATTGAGGACACACCTTCACTTGAGAGATTGCTTGTAGTTGATCAACAAGTTCCAACAAGAATCAATGTCATTTCTGTGCCAAAATTGACAGTGGTGGGCTACTCGTGTGTCAAATACTCCGAACTTGTTATTGGATCCACACCGTTCAGGTGCAATAGTCGTCTTCTTCCTCTCCTTCTTGAAATTAACATTATTTCTAATTTTGAAGATGTATGTTCATCTGTCATCCAAAAAATGATTCCGGCAAGCTTGACCCCGAATCTGCACGCAATGAAGGTCTTGGCACTAGAATCTATCGGCCCAAACATGGACCAAGTTGTCAGTTTCCTGAGATGCTTTCCATGCCTGGAGAAGCTATATATCGAGGTGATGCTCCTTTCCTGTTAAATGTTAACCATAAGGGAGTTCAATTTTGGTACCTTTTCCCAAGTTTACAATGACAATGTACTATGATTTCCGAAGGGATTTTGGAGGATTTTAGTACATACATGTTTTCCCCCATATTGGTTGCTTGATTCATATGGTTGCAATCCATAAGCATTTCTCCTTTGGATTCATCTATACTAGTTTTCGTAGGGAAATTTCCATCCACTCCAACCTCTTGTGAAGAAGCCTACATTTTTCTAGATTGTAATCAAATGCCCATGTTAATCATGTACGATCGAAGATGGCACGTCACTCTATTAGTGTATTTTAGAAATCCTGCAAACCAAATAGGCCTGCAGTAGTGTAGAAAACTGCATGTGGGCACTAATGCGTTCTCTTCTTTTGCAGATAAGATTAGGCCCGATGGCGGATAATGTGATACAATATAACAATCACATCGAATGCCTTGATCTGCATCTCTCAAAAATTACTTTGAACTCCTATCAAGGGACCTTACCGGAGACTATATTTGCCAGGGTCTTTGTTGTCAGAGCAAGGGTGCTAAAGGTAATGAGGTTTGGCCTACATTTATTTCGCAAAATTGAATGGTTTGTTGATCAGCGTCGGCGACTGTGGCAGAACGAAAAAGGCTCTGAAGAAGCTGAATTTCATTTTGGAAGTTCAGTTGACAGAGTAATCGGAAGTCATTATGTCAAGCCCATACATGACTTGTCAGTGGCTGATCCCTTTACAGAAATGATGAAGTTTTGAAACAAGCCTTACAAGTGGTATTATCAGTTTGAACCTCTCTTATGTCCATGTTGAGCTGATCAGCGCAGGCGTCTGCAGCTGCATGAGCTGAATTTCATTCTAATATCAGTTTGAACCTTGTAATCTTCGAATTTGAGCCATATAAGGAATTTGAATCTTGTAATATTTTGGGCTTTTGTGGTACAATCGTTGAAGTGGGTATGAGACTCGTATATTGGTAGTACTATTTTGACCTTAATATGAGATGGACTTAGATTTTACTTACCATTCTCGAATATGTTTCCCCTGTCGATCTCATTGCAAACAATCAATAGAGCGGACTCGACAGCGATCTTCGACATTATTACACACAGTTTGTTTCTTCAACTGTGTGTCCTGTAGAGCACAGAATTACCACACTCGATTTTCCATCATTACCCTTCTGTGTAACTTTGACCTCATCACCCACGGGTAAACTTATTATCGAATGTGTGCACTGCTCTTAGTCATTCCACATACTTCATTTTTGCAAAGCTTTTTGCCAATAAATGCCCATGATTTGCCCCTCTTGTAGCATGGCAAAACTAGCCAGGAGGGAAGCATGCGTGGTTGCGCGCAGTAACCTACGCGGTTGCGCGGGAACAGGCTCACCAACAATACATTTGGCGCCTCTTTGAGCCCACGCGTGGTCAAACGAAACGCGTGTGGGGTGCTCAAGCATGCACTGGAATCCTTCGGTAGGAACACGGTGACAAGATGTGACGATTACAGGCCGGCCGGTTCCCATTTATTACAGCGGCCATTTAACCCTTATTTCTCTTCAACCTTTAGATCGCGCCCCAATATTGCAAGAAGCACACCCACGACAACAAATTCATAGAGGGTATCTTGCGCGGCTCCAATGGCGCTCCGAGTGGCTGCCAACAACGAGTGGCGGTTCATCATGCATGTCATAGTGGACACCCACAGAAGGTTCACGGAGTTCTCAGTGGTGTACACGAACAACCCGATGTGGGTGGCGAACTCCATCCACACCATGGAGCTGTTTCTTGCTACGGAGAAGTACAAGGTGGTCGGGTTCGACCTCGAGTACACCCGCGCTCGTGCCAGGTCTTGTCACAAGGTCGCCGTCGCCCTGATGTGTGTGCGCAATCACGTCCTCGTCTACCACTACTGCCTAGCCACAAGGCCTTGCGAGCATTTCGCTAGGTTTGTCAACAGCCCCCACTACATGTTCACTACCATGGACATCACCAACGATGTAAAGGTTCTCAAGAATTCGGGCATCGCTTGCCAGAATCTTGTCGACATCCAGGGCACTACAAGATCTGGGGCAGCAAGATGCATGAGAAGGACTCACTGGTTTAGCTCGCCGAGGCCATCATCAACCCCTACTATCGAGACATGAAGGATTCCTACAACAAGGACAAGCGTGCCTGGCACTCGGCCTGGATGGAGAAACTTGACAAAGCTCACGTCATGTACGCGGCCAAGGAGGCGTACACAAGCTGCGAGATGTACAGGCAGATCATTGACATGAGGAAGTGCCTCCTTCCCCAAAACAGCCAGGGATCCAGCCTGAAGAAGAGCAATGGCAAGCGTCATCACAACAAGTAGATGATTAGATGAGCGTTTCTCCTAGTTTAGTATGCATGTAATTGTTTACTTTGGTGTGTGCAAATGTTATGTGTGTAGTCACTTATGTGATTGTATGTTTAATTTGGTTATGCAATCATGTTCTTATAAGTATATATGTTGTTCTTCTATAGACAGAGCGTAAATGTTGTGCGGACAGAGAAAATCACATCGCACATGGACTAAACTAGGGAAGCCGTCGGTGATGATTTCATCAATCGCTGACAATTGTATACTAGCAAGCGTTTTCCCACAACACACACGACTTGTTAACAGTCTGCGTTGTTATCTGTCTTCCCACACATTTCTGATTACTCACCTGTTTGCTGCGTCTCACACACATCTTGTTAAATTAACCCATTTCCGTTGTTTTGCCCATCACAAATAGTTCATCTGAGTGAGCTGTATGTCGTCTATCGCACACACCTTGATCTGGCCGACCATTCCTGTTGTCTTGGCTCATCGCAAACAGTTCATCTGAGTGAATTGTATGCCGTCTATCGCACACACCATGATCTGGCTGACCATTTTTGTTGTGTTGCCTAATCACAAACAGTTCATCTGAGTGAACTGTATGACTTATATCACACACACCTTTATCTGGCTGACCGTTTTTGTTGTTATGCTTATCACAAATAGTTCGTATGGACCAACTGTTTGCCATGTATCGCACACGCAACTCTAATTGGAATGATGTTTGATGTCTCCACCATCGCAAATAGTCTGTATCATTTTTTATGGTTTTCTTACACCACCGTTTGCGATTTATGCATCGCACACAGTTTCGTCGAAGGATCTCTAATTGTAGTCTCGCGTTAACAGGATCCTGTAGTAGTGCAAGTGGGCTTGCGAGTCAACACTTGCTAAGCTAGGTATTACTAATGAATTCAATTTGTTTTGTGATAATGTCGGGTTGCACCATTTTGTTTATTAGGGATGTGATCCATATGAACGCATGACGCTTGAGTTTCTTAGTGCTCTCTCGCATAATGATGGGCTCATGCCAAATGCATATGAGGAGGAGCGGAACACTTTCCGTCTCTTGGACCAAGATTTAGACATCACTCTCAATGAGTGGTGTAATCACTTTGGCTTCCCCAACAATGATGATGATCTTCGATATGTTTATGATTTCACTAACCCGCACCCGAGGCAATCCTTCTACCAAATGAGTATCCATGGCTCAAGGCAAAGAGCTAGTTGCAATGAATGTCCCATTGTACATTATTTCTATTATGTTATCACTAACGCGTTGCAGGCACGAGGAGAAGTTTCTAAGGTGAATGATGAGAACATGCTAGTTCTCGGGAAAGCAGCAAACCTTGACGTTGGTTATTCGCCCAACCTAGGGGCAATACTTTGCCTACACCTCGCACATCTAGCAAATCATGCACAAGGGGATATCGTCTGTGGAGGAGTGATCACCATGTTGGCTAAATCCCTTGGTCACAACTACAATCACCTTTGCCCCATTGTCGGTAACAACCTTGTTAATATTCATGTTCTTACTAGTGCTAAAATGGTAGTAGTTAGCCGTGGTCGTCATTGCATCAGAATTCTAGGAGTGGCATACTTGTTGCCTACTCCTATGCCTAACCGTTTCTCCATAGAACATGGATAATTGCATTATGTTCCATAGGCAAGAGATGCAGCTTTTGACCAAGAAGGCCTGGAACCTGAACAAGTAGATGGAGAAGAACTCGCCACCGACGAAGAAGAGGAGCAGCCCCATGAGCAAACACAACAAAAAGCCTACACCACCTACGCGGACCTCTACAGTCTCCAAGGCTCTATCAATGATATGAGTAGCCTCGCCGAGTCCCTTAGAGGCATGTCCGCCAACATGAATTCAAGCTTCTCCAACTGGAGCTAAGGATGGGCTCCTGACCAACCGCCACCATGTTCTCGCCGGTTTGAGCTTGCAAAAGCTTAAGCTTGGGGGAGGTCATCTCCATGCCTACATCAAGATGTGGCAGTATTTAAATAAGTTGTAATGAGGTTATACTTAAGATCATTGAGCTTCAAAACACTCGTGTTGGTCTGTTCCAACACTTTGCTTTTTATTTGCTTCATTTTTCTTTTGCCTTTGCGATTTTTTGTTTGCAAGTTTGTTTTCAAAAAGCCAAAAAAATAGAATAAGCTTTGTTTGTTCTTGTTCTTTTTACCCCTTTGGAGTTCGTTTGCATTTTTCTTTTCAGAGGAGTTGATCCACGCCGAATAATGAGGAATGCAAGAATGAGGAAGAGAAGTGTGTAAATTTACTACCGTGAAGGTATGTCCTACAACTCCCGTCTTTTGCACTTGGAATACTTAGAGTAGCTGTAGTATGTGTGATATGTGCAAGAGGGAGTAAGTCTTGATAATTAAAACAAAGGTTTTGTTCTAATTGCTGAAACAATTTTGTAGCCTTTGATCTATTTAGTCTAGAGAACCAAGACTTGTCGTGGGATTGTTTTTAAATGAAATAATCTTACCTAAGAATAACCATGCACAAGAGAAAGCCTTCAAAGACTTGGGTGTTGAGAAAAATTGTAGAGAAGATGATGTTAGTAATGCTCAACCCCATATGTTAATTTTAATAGACTTAATAGCACTTGTGGATTAAATTGTCTAGAGGAACTTAGCTGAAGGGTGAACGAGATTAATGCCAAAAAATCTGTGTTGTATATCTTACATGGTGCTTTAGCTTCTCGCTGATGCCATGGCCCTGCTACTATATGCACGTGTACATGTGTAAATGTGGCTTTGTCACCTTTCTTGATGTTATGCTGAGGACTCTGCTAGCCAATGAATGATCCACCAGAGCTGCGGCTCGGATTTTGGCTATGAGTTTGTTACCGTACATAGTGGCAACACTACAAACGAGTACTATTCGACTTTCTCTTGAATGGGTGTGTATGTGGTGAATAAAGGGCACTGGTCAAAAGAGCTCGAAAGAGACATATATCAGAGTTCCATAGTTCCCGAAACTTAAGCCATGGCAAAACTCTATGCATGATCACGTATTTGGCATAATCCCTTCACGTGACAACCAAAGTTTCAGCAAATAATGATTGAAATAAAGTGCTTGAGAGCCTTGAGGATGAGATAATTGTGGGTATGTTTTTAGAACTCTAGCATCATGTTTTTCTACATGCCTTCCTCTCCCCAATTTATGTTTTTATGGCTCCATCAAAGAAAAATTCTTCCATGCATTTTGGCAAGCAAGTGTTGTCTAGAATAAATAGAATTGAGTGTTGCAAAGTTGTATTATCTAGTAGACCAAAAATTTTGTGTTGATTATCTTTGCTTCACTAATAGTTGCACAATAACCATGCCACTGCTACAACTACACTAAGTTTTCAGGTCAAGAAGCGGAGGGCTATCTATGCGTACCGATTAAGTGAACGAAAACTTTCTATTATTTCGGTTTAAACAATTGGGTTCCTTATGATTCGTAATTCTCTCTATGTTGCTCGAGGACGATCAAGTTAAAGCTTAGGTGAGTTGATGAGTGATATTTTTACACTCATTCACCCTTTGTTTAAATCGATATATTTCATTAAAACCGAGATATTCGCTCCGATATTGATTGCTACTAATGACTAATGAATGCAAAGGATTCCACAAATCCTCTCTTTGATGTGTTTCCACGGGAAATGGACTAAAAAGGGAAGAAATCACATGTGAACATGGAAAGGAGTAGAAATGGAGATAAAAGAAATCATCAGGAGGCACGCCAGTGAATACATCACAAAAGATGGCGTTCCATGCGACCGCGAGCACTCGTATGGCGTGAATTTCGAGGCGCCTCGACTACCTAAACAACTTTCATAAAGGGTGCCGCGTCGAAATGTCAACAGAACATCCGTGAGCGAAGCCAGAATAGAGCTATCTCCATGCCCTCGCATCAACCCTAGCCGCTGCCATTTCCATCTCCATAGCCACCATCACCACCATAGTGCTTCCTCTCTAGATCATACTTGTAATCATGCATCACACGAGGCATCCATTGTAAGACATATTATAAATCAATCGGTCTTCAAGATGTGTTCTACATGCGATATCATCTTCATGTGTGAGCAGTTCGGTAAGGTATGGGTTGAGGCATAGGCCTTGCAACCCATTGTATTTTTTGCATGGATCACTGGAAGTTCTTTGAATTAACATCCCGTATGTGTGAAATAAAATTGTTTCGTAGATGTCTCTTGTGTCATCCGTGTTCTTCATCCCTGCAGGTACCCAGGATCATGGAGATCAAGCCACGGAGAGGCTAAGGAAAGGGAGAACATGGAGTGTTATTCTGAACACCAATGACATAAGGGTTTAGTATGGTAACATGGATCCAATCCTTGGGGATTCATGAGGTGTAGTCATTAAACGCCCAAAGCTCTTATCTGATTTTTATAATCTTAACTATTGAGGCAACTTCACGCGATGGATAGGGCCTTCGGTTGGACAACTAATTCTTGATGCAGGACTCGTGCCGGTCAAGATGTTATTTGGACACATCCCCCACTTCGATTCGTAACAAGCACACCTCAATGGGTGACTTCCAGCGCACAAATTATAATCATATTTGGTCCCAACGCAAATACATGGTTGTAAGCATTAAGACCTCATACCCGTACCTATTTTTATTATAAGTGTTTCATCACAACTAGCTTGATTGATCCGGTCAAAAGCTAGAATTATTTCCTTGACAGAAGCTTGCTTGAGACCATCGCTTCAAGGGAACCTTCCTCTCGCAGGTTCGATTACCCAAGGTCACCTCTTTGGAGAAATAGATGTGGGGTACTTTTTTTTCCTTTACCGGATCACTAAAAATGAAGTATCACTTCCAGATGAACTATATAGGTTGGGCACATTCATGCAGACCTTTGTGGTGTGTAGACGAAATATTATTAAACAAACAATGAACCTATAATGCACATAGAAGCGGTGATGGGCCTTGACTCCGGAATTGGCTGCATGACAAAGTAATCCGAGATAGTATCCATTTACATAATTCAAGTTTAGAACTTGACAAACCCTCTGGAAGACTTAGAGTCTGACATATCTCTACCTAATATTAAAGGGAGGATTGTTTCTCCAATTATTTTGGTTTACGGTGAGACCCAGATTAGTTTTCGTATGTCCGACCAGTCGTTTTTCGTTCGTCCCGATCTGTTTCTGCCAAAACAATCGCACGATGCACAGAAAACGAGCCGCGATGGGCTGGCCCACTAGCGGATGCTATACCAACAGCTAGCCCGAGTGAAAAAAGGCCAAGAAAAAAATTAAGCGCCACGAATACTCGAACCCGGGCACTCACGCTCGACATATCAGAGTCAGAGTGCTAGCCACTGGACTAAACGTTACATTATGTTTATGTTGCAGCGGGACATCCTAAATTAGCGAATAGCCGCGCCAGACACTAAGAGCAAAAAGGAAAACATTTTTTTAAGTAGATATATTTTAGAACGCGAATAATTTATCAAATTTCTAAACAAAAATTTTAACTCGAATATATTTTTCACAAAGAACAATATTTCTCTTTTTAATTTTTTTGAAACCTGAACATTTTTTAATAGGTGAATTAGACCTAAGATGGAAGGAAGATACATGGTGGATTATTAATAGGTGATGGGCTAGAATTCAAACAAACACGTGACATGGAAAGATACATGGTGGACCAAATGGTGATGGGCTGGAATTCAAAATATGAGACATGGCATAGAAATAAAAAGGAAGGGAAGAATTAGACGTGACATGTTCTTAAAAAAACTAGACGTAACATGGAACGTTTCATGGTGGGTGGCTAGAAGGATTCATGAGACTACACACTAAACGAGGAATATGTATTGGAAGCGCCGATAAAATACCGGTAAAAGGAATTTAATCATAAAAAATGTAATTTTTAATAACATTATTATGAGGATTAAGAAAATAAAATGCCCACAGATGTATTGTTTTAGTTCAATTTATTAAACTAGGGATATGGTACGAACCTTTTTCTCCATCGCGTCTTCACATACGACTAGCCTCACTTGGCTCAGTGACACCCGACATAATGCATGAGGAGTCCAACTAAGGATTCACGGTCTATCTAACACAAACTACTCCATTTACATGATAACACGGACATATATTAGGTGTAGTGTTTTTTCCTATTATATTAGACGGATGTAAGAAAATCTGTGTTCAACACTCTTTATCTCGCAGGACACGAAGGAGGCTCAACGATCCAGCTATTGGACCTGGCCAACATTGGTTACTGACAACTGGTACCATGACCACTGGCGATGAGGATGACAAAGAGGACAAGCAGGAACATGGGTCTGATGTCATATTGAAATGAAGGATGTGGACCTGAGGGTGTGATATTAGTCATGTTTGTTATCTTAGGGGCATAAGGGTGAGGCCTTTAGGCATGTTCAATGGGCAAGGTGTGTGGGGGTTGTTTTCCCCCGTTGCAACGCACGGACATGTTTGCTAGTAGAAATTAATGGATCTATAAACTAACAAAGATAAAAATGTTTTGGAAAGCTTGACTTGTTACTAATGGTTTATGACACAAAATTGTCTAGTCATAGCAATACGTAAAGTCAGTTCGAGTTAAACCAGGAATTGTGAAATATTTCAATTATGAGATATAATATATGGATGTAAAAATAATTCCATGAGATGGAAACAGAACCAAGGTTGTATATGTGATACGGTCCAAGGTAATTTTGTCGATCCAGAGGATGCTAATAAGTGTGCAAACTTCAAGAGATCTTGAAATGGACCGAGGCAAGCATAATGGAGTTGGAATCTTTGTTCTGATGAAATGGTCAAAATTTTGATTTTATCGAGTAAAGCAAAGATGCTTGTATTTACAAGAAAGTAAGTGGGAGCAGGATTATATTTCTAAACACTGTGTGTGCATGACACATTGTTGATTGGAAATTATATAAATTTCTTGACCTGATACGTCTCCGTCGTATATACTTTTCCAAACACTTCAGCTCTTGTTTTGGACTCTAATTTGCATGATTTGAATGAAACCCGGACTAACATTGTTTTGAGCAGAACTACCATGGTATTATTTTTGTAAAGAAATAAAAGTTCTCTGAATTGGACAAAACTTTTTGGAGATTTTTTATGGAATAAATAAAAAATACTAGAGCAAAGACTCACTGCAGGGGAGCCACCTGTTGCCCACGAGGCACCAGGGCGCGCCCACCCCCTAGGCGTGCCCTGGTGGCTTGTGGGGCCCACGAGGCTCCGCTGACCCTAATATCAGCACTATAAATTCATAATTCCCAAGAAAAAATAATAGAAGAAGTTTCATCGTGTTTTACGATATGGAGCCGCAGCCACCTCCTGTTCTTCATCGGGAGGCCAGTTCTGGAGTCCGTTCGGGGCTTCAGAGAGGGGGATTCGTCGCCTTCGTAATCACCAACCATCCTCCATCACCAATTTCATGATGCTCACCGTCGGGAGTGAGTAATTCCTTCATCGGCTTGCTAGACGGTGATGGGTTGGATGAGATTTATCATGTAATCAAGTTAGTTTTGTTAGGGCTTGATCCCTAGTATCCACTATGTTCTGAGATTGATGTTTCTATGACTTTGCTATGCTTAATGCTTGTCACTAGGGCCTGAGTGCCATGATTTCAGATCTGATCCCTTTATGTTTTCATGAATATATTTGTGTTATTGATCCTATCTTGCAAGTTATAGACACCTATTACGTGTTATGATCCGCATACCCCAAGGTGACAATAATTGGGATTCTTTCAGGTGATTACCATAGTTGTTTGAGGAGTTCATGTATTCGCTGTGTGTTAATGCTTTGTTCCAGTTCTCTATTAAAAGGAGGCCTTAATATCCCTTACTTTCCTTATGGACCTCGCTGCCATGGGAGGGTAGGACAAAAGATGTCATGCAAGTTCTTATCGCAAGCACGTATGACTATATACAGAATACATGCCTACATTACATTGATGAATTGGAGCTAGTTCTGTGTCGCCCTAGGTTATAACTGTTACATCATGAATGTCATCCAACATAATTATCCATCACCGATCCAATGCCTATGAGCTTTTCACGTATTGATCTTTGCTAATTTACTACTATTGTTGCTGCTGTTACAATTGCTACAAAACTATTACTGCTACCATTACCGCTACTGTTGCTATCATTGTTACCACTACCAAACTATCATATTATTGTGCTACTGATCACTCTGTTGCAGATATTTAGTTCTATAGGTGTGGTTGAATTAACAACTCAACTGCAAATACTTGCAAATATTCTTTGGCTCCCCTTGTGTCGAATCAATAAATATGGGTTGAATACTCTACTGTCGAAAACTGTTGTGATCCCCTATATTTGTGGTTTATCAAGACCTTTTTCTGGCACCGTTGCCGGGGAGAATAGCTCTATTTGCTGAGTCACTTGGGATTTATATCTGTTGATCACTATGAAGAATCTTAAGGATGATAGAACCAGGATCGTTCCCTCTAAGATGAGGGGAGGTAAGGAACTGCCATCTAGCTCTGCACTTGATTCACCTTCTGTTATTGATAGGCTTGCGACACCACCACCTGCTATTAATTCTGATATGTTGGAAGTAATTGATGATGCTACTTTTGCTATGAATGATGCTATTGATGATGGTAGTACTTTGCTTGATGATACCATGCCACTAGGTGAATTTCTTGATGAACAACTTGCTAAAGCTAAAGAATTTGAAAATGCTAAAACTGATGAAATTATTGAAACTGAAAATTATGATTCACCTATTGGGCCTAGCTCTAATAGATATGGAATTACTGGTACAGTGAGCTGCTATACAAACGATTTTTAACCCCTTTCCACCACGGAGTTTTAAACCGTCGCCAGGCCAATGTGTGCGATAGGGGGGTCCTTCCCACACGACCCAGAAAACGTAGGGGATAGGGAGTAGCAATGCATACGTTTTGCATAAGTAAGCATATACATTGCCGGTATGTATCCAAAATGCGAGTCTTCAGACAACTATTTGTGATATCTCGCATATCCCAAATGCTCCATCCTTGCTACTAGTTTGTGCTTGCATTACCATCGCAGTCGGACTTTCGTGGTGCTACATTTACGATGTGCGCCCCATCACAAACAATTCACGATTATAGAACTTGTAAGATAAGTAGATAATCACACACATTTACTTTTCCTCGACTGTAAGCGATTCGATGTAAGAGCGCATACAGTCATCCCTATAAAATTGTATGCGAAGCTTGAATATATCCCACATGATTCATCCATTGTACCCGCATCGGATGAGGGCCTATCGCACCCGTTCTTCTATGAGCAAATGTTTACGATGCGCATGACATCATAAACAGTCCATAATTGCCAAGCGTGTGTGATAAGGTGATTTTCACAAATATTTAATAAGAAGGAACTATGTGCGTTGCTGTTGTTAATCTCACACGTTTTTTCTTGGCTGATCATGTGTGCAGTAGAGATTCATCGCACACGTAGTGGATCTGAGAAACGTGTCTGATCTTGACGTTTATCGCAGATGTTTTTCTTTCGCAAACCATGTGCAGTGTACTGGCCTGCAGAACCTAATTTATCCCTAATTTAATCCCTACATTTAAAAATCAAATATTTTAAATTTGAAAGTAGGCAATCACTTATTTCATATCGAACCATGTTTATTACAAATATAGGTTCAAGTACGAATGCATAATTCGATGTACAGGTACATATACTGAAGAACTACAGAAGCACCAAGTAAAGAATGATGAACCACGGTTGTACTAAAGACTGTAATGAGAGAGGCAAAAGACATTCTGGTTGCTGGAGAAGGTGAAGCGGAATGCCCATATTGTGCCGTCCTCCATGCGTAATGCGCGCACGACTCTAGGCCAACCCCTTGTGATGGCTGCCCGCCCATCCTTCACTGTCTTCATTAGGACTTCTCGATGCTCATTGTAGTCATGATGAAATAATTTAACCTTCATTGCGTGTCCACCAATCATGTACTTTGTGAGGTAATCTTTAGTAAACTGCTTTGGGAACCACTACAAACGAAAAAGATTCGAACATTGTTGTCTAACAACTGATTATGGGAAGTAAAAGGAGAAGGCTACAGAGTTTGTAGTTACCATCCTACAACTCACTGTTGTGTTGGATAGAGCGTAAACAAATAATTTGATTGCCACCATTCATATCTTTTTGCTAATAATCCTTATCAGTTTCCTCATTTGATGTTGGTTCATGAATATTTCATTGCCCCATACACAAAAAGGGTGGATGCGTGGATCTTTGCCAAGGACATATGTACCTATAAGTAACAACTCAATATTAGAAGCTAAAAAGTGTCCAGGCCTGGATCTATATGCACTACATTATGGAATGACGGGGGGAGTACAAGCCGAGCGATGGAACTAACCACGTCGGAAAATGCTGGCCACTCCCGTTGTTGTCCTACATAAGTAGTGGAAAGGCATGATAAGTACAACAACCTTAACATCAAACAAATATAGCCAAGGTAAACTACATCATCTCCAAATGATAGCTTGAATGTGTTGGTTTCAGCATGTTCTTAAAGCAGATATAAAATAGAAGGGAATGTTACCTACAACAGGCTTAACAGGCACCAAATATTGCAATTCAAACTGGTATTGTTGAAAATGAATAGAATGTAGCTCATGCTTACACATCACACTGGGTAAATGTGTAAAACTGAAATAAAGGGCATGTGTTAACTACACCAGTCATAAGAGGAACCAAATATAGCCGTTCAAACTGGTATTGACGAAATCGAGCAGCAAAGTTCCGACTTCCACATAATGAACATCACATTGTGAATAACTGAAATAAACAAGGCATATATGATCAGTATAACAACCAAATATAGCCATTGAAAACTGGACAGAGGCTCACTGCAACCAAACTAACAAGCAAATACAGATAAACAGGGCATATGCTTCAAAACTGGACAAATGCTCACTTGAACCAACCTAACAAGCAAATATAGATAAACAAGGCATCTGCTTGAAAGCTGGACAAATGCTCACTGCAACCAACCTAACAACCAAATACAAATAAACAATGCATCTGCTTGATAACTGGACAAATGCTCACTGCAACCAACCTAACAACCAAATACAAATAAACAAGGCATCTACTCACTATAAACAACCAAATTTAGCCATCCGGGAAACTGAAGTGGACAATTCATACTTAAACATCACATAGCCCTATTGATCATTACATTTTTGCATAACTGAAATAATTAAACATGGCACAGTTAACACACCGCATGGCAAAAGCTACTACAATAAACGGTACGGGTTGGCTAGCTAGAAAAGGTAAGATTTGCTGATAGGATATTGCCTCACTTGTCATGGACGGGATCCTTCCAGTTGGAAGAGCACAGACACATGGTGCGCTCTCTGATGTCGCAGATGGGTTGTTTCACCTTGGAAGACCCTTTGTGGGTGCCCTCCTCGTGGTCGTGGTCGATGAGATCTAACTTGGCAATTGAGGATCCCAAGCCGCCACCGTAGAACGTGTCCTTCAGAAATGACAAAATGGGCTTGATGGCATACAAGGATCGCAAATCCTTGACCGCGTGGTGGAGGAGATCAGCGGAAGGGCCTTTGAAGAGATCAACGGCGGTTGAACCAGAGTGGTTGGCGATGGACCACTTAACCTGTGACATGGCCCGCGTGAAGCCGTCACTGTCGACGAGCTTGATGTTGTAACCAGCTTTCCAGAGATACAACTAGCCTGCTAACATGAAGCCCTCAGCATGGCAACATATTCAACGTCCTCGCCGGCTTCCGTGGTGAGGTGTTGCTCCGGGATCGATAGGTTGGGACGAACGGCAGCCACCTCGCCAACGTCAGCCAGAGAGGCCATGATAAACCTCCTTTTGGTCGAATGCTCGTCGGGCTCCCTAGGATACGTGGTCGGGCTTAGGCTGCAACTCTCTGGAGTAGGGGATGTGGATCTGTCGGGGAGGGACACCACAGGCCTCATCTAAAAACTCAGGGGGCGACGGTATGGGAATCGCTGGGTAACCTAAACTTTATTATCTAAGCTAGGAGGCACGGGCAGACCGGCAGGGGTTGGCGGCAGCGGCAAGCTAGGATTCGAGCGGGGGGGGTGGGGGCTATGGAGGGGGTGGTGTTTGAGGATACGCTGTGGCTACTGAAAATTTTAGTAATGGTGGGTGGAGATGGTGGTGGACGTGTGAGGGCGACGGTTCAAATGCCTCCGCTACTGGAATTTCACTATAAGGTAGGTGGTGGAGGAGTGGGGGCGACAGTTGAAATACCGCGGCTACTAAAATTTGGGTAAAGGAATTGATGCGGGGCGGGAGCACCCAAGATCGCAGACGGCCCAAAAATAATATGCGTGTATGATAATAAGGAAAAGCGACAGAACCGCCAATTTTTGCATCGCTCAAGGCGGGTAGTTTGTTTTTATATTTCTAGCTAGCTGGTCTATCGCACACGGTTCTTCCTAATTGTCAGACACAGACGTGGAATTCATCCTAAATAAACTACCCGCCTTGAGCTTGCGCAGGTGGTGATTTTACAGCACACTAGCATCGCACATGGTTAAGCAAGTACCTCCACCCTTGCTCGCGCTTGTGCAGTCGTGGTGATTTCACAATGCACTAGCATCGCACACGGTTAAGCCAGTGCACTCGTGTCCGTTGAGCGTCATCCGAACCTTCATATATAGCACCATTTGGCAGCAAAAAAACATGAGAGAGGGTCAGAATACAACCACACCAGCATGTGGACCAAATATATATCAATGAAAAGGGTGGTGTGTGATGTTTAAATTTCCAATGCACAACTCTGACCGTGCGGGCCCACAATTGGGCGCATCGTCAAAGATCGATGAGACGGGCCAGAAGTCAACAACCACCTGGAAGTGGCCAAATATATGTAGGAATATAGGGTGTGATGTTTAAATACACAATGCACAACTTTGGTGGCACCTGCCTCGCAAACCGGAAAGCCCCCTTGGATTTGTATATAATGACAGCCTAAGGTCATAGCTACCTAGCTAGGGTGCTTGCCCCACCTCCCACTTCGTGTCGGCGGGACGAATGCACGTACTAATACTTTGGTCATACATGCATGTCGCCATGACCTACCATAAGACGGACCAGTGAATCTATCGCTTGGTCAAACGACCACTGTTATTGTCGATAAAAAATGGATAGAATACACTGCTTGGGCCAATAGATTGGACCATAATAGATAATCACACGAGAGGGGCCACAAAAACAGCACCGCCTGCATGCGGCCCAAAAAGATGTATGTTGGAAGGGGTGATGTGTTTTCAATATCAAATAATGTACAATTTAGATGTGGTGCCTGCCTCTCGATACAGGCAACCACCATGAAAGCCAGGTAATTAAGGACGAGATACGTAGGGTACGGTGTCGGTCCAAACCACCAATCCAAGTGTGTGGGAGGGAATCCTGAGAAAGCATGAGCTCGACCTTTGCTCGAACATGTCACGGTGACCCGCCCTAACATGAACTAAGAGGAATCCATTCATGGCCAAACCCCCCTCGTTATCGGTCAAAGGGATGATATATATATAGACCACGGGGAGCCCACATATATGTGTGTCATCTAAAAATCACACAAGGGAGACGTGGTCAATCAGAAGACCCCATATACCCTGCATGCAGCCCGAAAATATGTAATGGGTGGTGTGTGATGTGTTCAAATCCCCAATGGACAACTTCGATGGGGCACCAACTACATTACAAACCAAACACCGTACCCCCAAGCCAAGTTCAAGACGTATGATGCCGGTTCCCCAACTTCAAGGCGGGGGGGGAGGGGGGTGTTGTCCAACGCATGTGCTCAAACTTTATTTGGTCTAACATGGCACATAGAGGAAGAGGAAACCATCATGGTCAAACCCTTCTTGTACATTGGGTCAAAGGGATAGATTGTGTGGCCCCCCTCGTTATCGGTCAAAGGGATGATATATATATAGACCCCGGGGAGCCCACAGATATGCGTGTCGTCTAAAAACCGCAGAAGGGAGACATGGTCGATAAGATGACCCCCTATACCCTGCATGCGGCCCAAAAATATGTATGGGTGGTGTGTGATGTGTTCAAATCCCCAATGCACAACTTCGATGGGGCACTAAGTACATTACAAACCAAACACCATACCCCCAAGCCAGGTTCAAGACGTACGATGTTGGTTCACCTACTTCGAGGTGGGGGGAGGGGGTGTCGTCCAATGATACGTCCATTTTGCATCATGCTTTTATGTTGATATTTATTGCATTATGGGCTGTTATTACACATTATGGTACAATATTTATGCCTTTTCTCTTTTATTTTACAAGGTTTACACAAAGAGGGAGAATGCCGGCTGCTATAATTCCGGACCGGAAAGGAGCAAATTTGAGAGACCTATTCTGCACAACTCCAAAAGTCCTAAAAATTTATGGAGAATTATTTTGGAATATATAAGAATTATTGGGTAAAGAAAATACCAGAGGGGACCCACCAGGTGGCCACAAGCCTGGGGGGTGTGCCCCTAGGGCTTGTGGGCCCCCTAGTAGGTCTCCGGTGTCCATCTTCTGCTATATGAGAGGTTTTTACCTGGAAAAAATCATATGGAAGCCTTTCGGACAAAGCGTCGCCATCTCGAGGTGCAACCTGGGCAAAAGCAATCTAGGGCTCCGGTGGAGCTATTCTGCTGGGGAAACTTTCCTCCGGGACGGGGAAATCAAAGCCATCATCATCACCAACGATCCTCTCATCGAGAGCGGGTCAATATCCATCAACATCTTCACTATCACCATATCCTCTCAAACCCTAGTTCATCTCTTGTATTCAATCTTTGTCCCAAAACCTCAGATTGGTACCTGCGGGTTGCTAGTAGTGTTCATTACTCCTTGTAATTGATGCTAGTTGGTTTCTTTGGTGGAAGATCATACGTTCAGATCCTTAATGATATTCAATACCCCTCTGATCTTGAACACGGATATGCTTTGTGATTAGTTACGTTTGTTCCTGAGGACATGGGAGAAGTCTTGTTATAAGTAATCATGTGAATTTGGTATTCGTTCGATATTTTGATGAGATGTATGTTGTCTTTCCACTAGTGGTGTTATGTGAACGTCGACTACATGACACTTCACCATGATTTGGGCCTAGGGGAAGGCATTCGGAAGTAATAAGTAGATGATGGGTTGCTAGAGTGACAGAAGCTTAAACCCTAGTTTATGCGTTGCTTCGTAAGGGGCTGATTTGGATCCACATGTTTCATGCTATGGTTAGATTTATCTTAATTCTTCTTTTGTAGTTGCGGATGCTTGCGAGAGGGGTTAATCATAAGTGGGAGGCTTGTCCAAGTAAGGACAGCACCCAAGCACCGGTCCACCCACATATCGAATTATCAAAGTAATGAACATGAATCATATGAGCATGATGAAAACTAACTTGACAATAATTCCCATGTGTCCTCAGGAGCGCTTGCTTTATACAAGAGTTCATCCAGGCTTATCCTTTGCTACAAAAAGGATTGGGCCACCTTGCTGCACCTTTTCTACACTTGTTACTTGTTACCCGTTATGAATTATCTTATCACCAAACTATATGTTACCGATAATTTCAGTGCTTGCAGAAAATACCTTGCTGAAAACCGCTTGTCATTTCTTTCTACTCCTCGTTGGGTTTGACACTCTTACTTATCGACAGGACTATGATAGATCCCCTATACTTGTCGGTCATCAAGACTCTTTTCTGGTGCCTTTGCCGGGGAGTGAAGCGCCTTTGGTAAGGAAACATTTATATTACGTGCTGAAATTTATTGTCACTAGTCACTATGGAGAATCATCCTTTGAGGGGTTTGTTCGGGGTATCTTCACCTCGACTGGAAGATCAAAGAGTTGCCCCTCAACCTACTTCACCTACTGAAAATATTTATTATGAAATTCCTTCGGGTATGATAGAGAAACTGCTAGCTAATCCTTATGCAGGAGATGGAACACTACATCCTGATTGCATCTAATCTATGTGGATGAAGTTTGTGGATTATTTAAGCTTACAGGTTTACCCGAGGATGATGTCAAGAAGAAGGTTGTCCCTTTATATTTGAAGGGAAATGCTTTGACATGGTATAGGCTATGTGATGATATTGGAGCTTGGAATTACAACCGATTGAAATTGGAATTTCATCAGAAGTTTTACCTATGCATCTGGTTCATCATGATCAGAATTATATATATAATTTTTGGCCTCGTGAAGGAGAAAGTATCGATCAAGCTTGGGGGAGGCTTAAGTCAATGTTATATTCATGTCCCAATCATGAGCTCTCAAGAGAAATTATTATTCAGAATTTTTATGCTCGGCTTTCTCGTAATGGTCAATCCATGCTCGATACTTCTTGTACTGGTTCTTTTATGAAGAAGACTATTGAATTCAAATGGGATCTCTTGGAAAGAATTAAACGCAACTCTGAAGATTGGGAGCTCGACGAAGGTAAGGAGTCAGGAATAAACCTTAAGTTTGATTGTGTTAAATCTTTTATGGATACCGATGCTTTTTGTGAATTTAGCACTAAGTATGGACTTGACTCTAAGATAGTAGCTTCTTTCTGTGAATCTTTCGCTACTCATGTTGATCTCCCTAAGGAGAAGTGGTTTAAATATCATCCTCCCATTAAAGTAAAACTAGTAGAACCCATTAAAGCTAAAGAAGGAACCATTACTTATAATGTTGATCCTGTTATTCCTACTGCTTATATTGAGAAACCACCTTTCCCTGTTAGGATAAAGGAACATGCTAAAGCTTCAGTTGTAGTCCGCAAGAGGTATACTAGAACACCTACACCCCCTGAACAAATTAAAGTTGAACTTAGTATTGCTATGGTTAAAGATCTCTTGGTCGATAATATTGATGGGCATGTTATTTATTTCTGTGATGAAGCTGTAGAATTGCTAAACCCGATGAAAAAGATAAACATAGACCTGTTGTAGGCATGCCTGTTGTCTCTGTAAAAATAGGAGATCATTGTTATCATGGCTTATGTGATTTGGGTGCTAGTGTGAGTGAAATTCCCTTTACTTTATACCAAGAAATTATGAATGATATTGCACCTACTGAAATAGAAGATATTGATGTCACTATTAAGCTTGCTAATAGAGATACTATTTCACCAATTGGGATTGTTAGAGATGTTGACGTCTTGTGCAGGAAAATAAAATACCCTACTGATTTTCTAGTTCTTGGTTCCCCACAAGAAGATTTTTGTCCCATTATATTTGGCAGACCTTTCTTGAACACTGTTAATGCTAAAATAGATTGTGAGAAAGAAACTGTTAGTGTAAGTTTCAGGGATGTGTCTCATGAGTTTAATTTCTCCAAATTTCATAGACAACCCCATGATGAAGAATTGCCTAGTAAAGATGAAATTATTGGTTTGGCTTCTATTGTCGTGCCTCCTACTAGTCCTTTGGAACAATATTTGCTAGACCATGAAAATGACATGTTCATGAATGAAAGAAATGAAATAGATGAGATATTCTTTAAACAAATGCATGTTTTGAAACACAATTTACCTGTTGAGACTCTTGGAGATCCTCTACCACCCAAGAGTGATCCTGTGTTTGAGCTTAAACAATTACCTGATACATTGAAATATGCTTATCTCGATGAGAAGAAGATATATCCTGTTATTATTAGTGCTAACCTTTCAGAGCATGAGGAAAAAAATTATTGAAAACCCTGAAGAAGCACCATGCAGCTATTGGATATACTCTTCATGATCTTAAGGGCATTATTCCCACTCTATGTTAGCACAAAATTAATATGGAACCTGATGCTAAACTAGTCGTTGATCACCAGTGACGGTTGAATCCTAAGATGAAAGAAGTGGTAAGAAATGAAATATTAAAGCTTCTGGAAGCAGGTATAATTTATCCTATTGCTGATAGTAGATGGGTAAGTCCCGTTCATTGTGTCCCTAAGAAGGGAGGTATTATTGTTGTTCCTAATGATAAGAATGAATTGATTCCGGGAAGAATTGTTATAGGTTATAGAATGGTAATTGATTTTAGAAATTTAAATAAAGCTACTAGGAAAGATCATTACCCTCTACCATTCATTGATCAAATGATAGAAAGACTATCAAAACATACATATTTCTACTTTCTAGATGGTTATTCTGGTTTTTCTCAAATACGTGTGTCACAAGAGGATCAAGAAAAAACTACTTTTACATGCCCTTTTGGTACCTTTGCTTATAGACGTATGCCTTTTGGTTTATGCAATGCACCTACTACTTTTCAAAGATGTATGACTGCTATATTTTCTGACTTTTGTGAAAAGATTGTTGAGGTTTTCATGGATGATTTCTCCATTTACGGAACTTCTTTTGATGATTGCTTAAGCAACCTTGATCAAGTTTTGTAGAGATGTGAAGAAACTAATCTTGTCTTGAACTGGGAGAAGTGCCACTTTATGGTTAATGAAGGTATTGTCTTGGGGCATAAAATCTCCGAAAGAGGTATTGAAGTTGATAAAGCTAAAGTTGATGCTATTGAAAAAATGCCGTGTCCTAAAGATATCAAAGGTATAAGAAGTTTCCTTGGTCATGCTGGTTTCTATAGGTGATTTATTAAAGACTTCTCTAAAATTTCTAGGCCTCTTACTAATCTCTTGCAAAAAGATGTTCCATATGTTTTTGATGATGATTGTGTAGAAGCATTTGAAATACTTAAGAAAGCCTTAATCTCTGCACCTATTGTTCAACCACCTGATTGGAACCTACCCTTTGAAATTATGTGTGATGCTAGTGATTTTTCTGTTGGTGCTGTTCTAGGACAAAGAGTTGATAAGAAATTAAATGTTATCCATTATGCTAGTAAAACTCTAGACAGTGCTCAAAGAAATTATGCCACTACTGAGAAAGAATTTTTAGCAGTTGTATTTGCTTGTGACAAGTTCAGATCTTATATTGTTGATTCTAAGGTAACTGTTCACACTGATCATGCTGCTATTAAATATCTTATTGAAAATAAAGATGCTAAACCTAGACTTATTAGGTGGGTTCTTTTGCTACAAGAATTTGATTTACATATTATTCATAGAAAAGGAGCTGAGAACCCCATAGCAGACAACTTGTCTAGGTTAGAAAATATTCTTGATGACCCATTACCTATTGATGATAACTTTCCTAATGAACAATTAGTTGTTATAAATGCTTCTCATAGTACTCCATGGTATGCAGACTATGCAAATTATATTGTTGCTAAATTTATACCACCTAGTTTCACATACCAACAAAAGAAAAAAGTTTTTCTATGATTTAAGACATTACTTCTGGGATGACCCACACCTTTATAAAGGAGTAGATGGTGTTATTAGACGTTGTGTACTTGAGCATGAACAGGAACAGATCCTACGCACGTGTCACTCCGAGGCCTACGAGGGACACCATGCTAGAGATAGAACTGCACACAAGGTATTACAATCTGGTTTTTATTGGCCTACTCTCTTCAAAGATGCTCGTAAGTTTGTCTTGTCTTGTGATGAATGTCAAAGAATTGGTAATATTAGTAGACGACGGGAAATGCCTATGAGTTATTCACTTGTTATTGAACCATTTGATGTTTGGGGGTTGGATTATATGGGACCTTTTCCTTCCTCCAATGGGTATACACATATTTTGGTTGCTGTTGATTATGTACTAAGTGGGTAGAAGCTATTCCAACTAGTAGTGCTGATCATAACACCTCCATTAAAATGCTTTAAAAAGTTATTTTCCCGAGGTTTGGAGTCCCTAGATATTTAATGACTGATGGTGGTTCACACTTTATTCATGGTGCTTTCCGTAAATTGCTTGCTAAGTATGATGTTAACCATAGAATTGCATCTCCTGATCATCCTCAGTCTAGTGGTCAAGTAGAATTAAGTAATAGAGAAATAAAATTGATCTTGCAAAAGACGGTTAATAGATCTAGAAAGAATTGGTCTAAGAAACTTGATGATGCATTATGGGCTTATAGAACTGCTTATAAGAATCCTATGGTATGTCTCCATATAAAATGGTTTATGGAAAAGCATGTCACTTACCTCTTGAACTTGAACATAAAGCTTACTGGGCAATTAATGAGCTCAACTATGATTTCAAACTTGCTGGTGAGAAGAGGTTATTTGACATTAGCTCACTTGACGAATGGAGAACCTAAGCCTATGAGAATGCCAAATTGTTTAAAGAAAAAAGTTAAAAGATGGCATGACAAAAGGATACAAAAGCGTGAATTCAATGTAGGTGACCATGTCTTGCTATACAATTCTCGTTTAATATTTTTTTTGCAGGAAAATTTCTCTCTAAATGGGAAGGATCTTACATTATCGAGGAAGTTTATCGTTCCGGGGCCATCAAGGTCAACGACACCGAGGGAAATAACCCGAAGGTGGTAAATGGGCAAAGAATCAAACATTATATCTCAGGTACTCCCATAAATGTAGAAACAAATATTATTAATACCATAACACTGGAGGAGTACATAAGGGATACCTACCAGAACGCTCCAGACCCCGAAAAGGAATAGGTATGTGATACGGTAAGTAAACTGACTCCAAAACTTTTCAAAGGCAATTTTACTCCATTTTGGAATATTTAAAAAATTAGGAAAATAAAAAGTAGTCCAAAAATCACACGAGGAGGCGACAAGCCTTGGGGGCGCGCCTTGATACGTCTCCAACGTATCTATAATTTTTGCTTGTTCCATGATGTTATATTATCATTCTTGGATGTTTTACAATCATTTTCTAGCAACTTTATATCATTTTTTGGGACTAATCTATTGACATAGTGCCTAGTGCCAGTTGCAGTTTTTTGCTTGTTTTTTACTTCGCGGAATATCAGTACCAAACGGAGTAAAAACGCAGCGAAACTTTTTGGACAATTTTTATGTACCAGAAGGAACAACTTGGGCCGAAGAAGTACCAGAGGGATGCCCCGAGGGGGGCACAACCCAACTGGGCGCGCCTGGGGGCCCAGGCGCACCCTGGTGGGTTGTGCCCACCTCAGTGGCCTCCCGCACCGCCTCTTTGCCCTATAAATACCCCAATATTCCAGAAACCCTAGGGGAGACGTCGAAACACAATTCCAGCCGCCGCAAGTTCCAGAACCACGAGATCCAATCTAGACACCATCACAGAGGGGTTCATCATCCTCATTGGTGCCTCTGCGATGATGCGTGAGTAGTTCATTGTAGACCTACGGGTCCATAGGCAGTAGCTAGATGGCTTCTTCTATCTTTTTGATTCTCAATACAATGGTCTCTTGGAGATCTATTTGATGTAACTCTTTTTGCGGTGTGTTTGTTGGGATCCGATGAACTTTGAGGTTATGATCAGATCTATATCCATGAAATTTATTTGAGTTCTTTGATCTCTTTTATGCATGATTACTTATAGCCTCGTATTTCTTCTTCGAATCTTTGGTTTAGTTAGGCTGACTAGATCGATTTTTCTTGCCATGGGAAGAGGTGCTTTGTGATGGGTTCGATCGTGCGTTGTTCTTTTCCAGTGACAGAAGGGGCAGCAAGACATGCATGTATCGTTGCTATTAAGGATAACAAGATGGGGCTATTCCTACATGAATAGATCTCATCTACATCATGTCATCGTTGTTATTGCATTACTCCATTTCTCCATGAACTTAATACACTATATGCATGCTGGATAGCGGTCGATGTGTGGAGTAATTGTAGTAGATGCAGGCAGGAGTCGGTCTACTAATCTTCGACGTGATGCCTATATAATGATCATTGCCTGGATATCGTCATAATTATTTGAGGTTCTATCAATTGCCCAATAGTAATTTGTTTACCCACTGTGTGCTATTTCTTGAGAGAAGCCACTAGTGAAATCTATGGCCCCCGGGTCTATTCTTCATCATATTTGCTTTCCGATCTATTATTTGCCACTTTTATTTTCAGATCTATTTTTCCAAAAATGTAAAAATACCTTGTTGCACTTTCTATTTGCTTCTTTTATTTCGCGTTTTATCGAGATCTATTTATCCAATCTATCACAATTTTATCCCGTCAACTTGACAATTTCTGGCGCCGTTACCCGAAGAAGGGATTGACAACCCCTTATACGCGTCGGGTTGCAAGTATTTGTTCTTTGTGCAGGTACCGTTTACATAGTGTTGCTTGGTTCTCCTACAGGATTGATACCTTGGTTTCATAACTGAGGGAAATACCTACCGTAGCTATGCTGCATCATCACTTCCTCTTTGGGGAAATACCGACGTGGCTCAAGTGACATCAAAAGGAATTTTCGGCGCCTTTGCCGGGGAGACGTCAATCAGGTTCCTAATCAGAAATCTCATCTCCTTGCAATTTAATTTATTTTCCATTTGCCTCTCTTTTTCATCTTCCCCACTTCACAAAAATTTGTCGTTTTATTTGCCCACTTTTTCGTTTGCTTTTTCTCGTCAGATCTGTTTTTGTGTGCAATCTTGTTTGTCTATCTTATCGCTATGGCTAGTTCTTCCTCTATTGTGTGTACCCCCGAGAATGAAGTTCTTAACTTTAAACAGAGGGGAGGGGAGAATCTAAAAGTTGCTTGGTATAGAATTTGCAATGCTCATAATAGATCTATTCATAAGCAATCTACCGTTGTTCTTCTTCGCAGTTTTTATGTAGGCATTACCACTTGGTATAGATTCGTCCTTGATATGATTACCGGTGGGAATTTCTTTATGTGTCCATCTTTGGATGCTTTTAATGCTATGGGAAATCTAGTGGGTTCACCACCCCTCACTATCAATCGAACTGCTTTAACAGTTGAGCATGTTATGCAAAGGCTTGATGCTATTGACAAGAAAATGCTTACTGAAGAACATATTGAAAACTTAGATAAAAAAATGCATAATCTTGCTAATAAAATTGGGTCAAAAGCCGGAGAGGTTTTTAAGTTGCTAAAGGAAAAGGGAACCATAATTCGCAAAAGAATTGAAGAAAGCCCTTCTCGGATTGATAAGTTGGAAGGTTTTTTTTGTAACTTGAGCTCGGCTTTTGCTTCTATTAAAACTATTGAAAAACCTCCCGTAAAAATTAGCAAGATTACTCAAGTCACTAAGAACAAGGGTGCAACTTCTAATTATAACAAAGAAGATCTTAAGATGATTAGTAGTCACCCCGACTTTGTTGAAGTTGTTA
Organism: Thinopyrum elongatum; assembly: GCA_011799875.1. Classification (NCBI taxonomy): domain Eukaryota; kingdom Viridiplantae; phylum Streptophyta; class Magnoliopsida; order Poales; family Poaceae; genus Thinopyrum; species Thinopyrum elongatum. The sequence continues at coordinate 325,246,666 of CM022300.1, forward strand.
GAAACCCTAATTGCAAGAATGAATTTTCCAATATCATTGCTAGGAGTATTGTTATTGAAAATCTATATGCTGAATCTTTGAATAATAGTGGTTGCGTGATTGAGAAATTGGAAACCAAACATCACAATACTTAGATCTACGCATTATGCCTAGCTAGGGGCATAAAACGATAGCGCTTGTTGCGAGGCAACCCAATGAATAAAATTTATTTTTCTTTTTTCTTTCTGTTCTTGAGTGTTTGCACAATTATGCCTCTGTTATGATTTTGTTTTTTATGTTTTAATTAGTGTTTGTGCCAAGTAAAGCCTTTGGGATAGCTTTGGTGATAGTTGATTTGATCCTGTTGAAAAACAGAAACTTTTGCGTCCAGTAACAGAATTTTCTAAATTCACAGAAGCAACTAAAAATTCTGATTTTTTTACACTGTATTGATATACACATTTCCTATGTTTTCCTATTTTTTCAGAACTTTTGGTGTTAAAGAAGTATGAGAACAATTGGCATCTTTACAGACTGTTCTGTTTTGGACAGATTCTGCTTTCTTTGCATTGTGTGCTTATTTTGATGAATCTATGGATTGTATCGGGGGGTATAATCCATGGTAAAGTTAGAATACAGTAGATATAATGCAATAACAAAATTGGAATGGGTTTTCTACACTACTTAAAGTAAAGATTGGTTTTCTTATACTAACGGATCTCACGAAGGTTTTGTTAAGTTTTGTGTGATTGAAGTTTTCATGTTTTGGGTGAGATCACAATGGATGAAGGAATAAGGAGTAAGAATAGCCGAACCTTGGGGATGCCCCATGGCACCCCAAGTTAATATTAAAGGAGAACCAAGCAACTAAGCTTGGGGATGCCCCGAGTGGCATACCCTCTTTCTTCTAACGACCATCGGTATTTTACTTGGAGCCATATTTTTATTCGTCACATATCATGAGTTTTGCTTGAAGCGTCTTGTATTATATGAGTCTTTGCTTATTTTGCTTTTTGTTTTATGTCAAATATCCTTGCTGAACACACCTATTTTAGAGAGCCAAAATTATGCTATAATTGCTCTATGTGCTTCACTTAAAATTTTTGAGCTATGGAATTGCCCTAGTGCTTCACTTATATCTTTTTGAGCACGTTGTGCTTTAATATTTTTTTGAAGAAATGCTCTCATGCTTCACTTAGATTTATTTGAGAGTTAGTAAATTTTGGAAGAAATTCTCTCATGCTTCACTTATATTATTTTGAGAGACGAAAAATTTATGCTCATGTTCTTCACTTAGATTTGTTTGAGCTTGTCAAAAGCAATTGCAATATATGAAACTAGTCCCAAAGTGATAGATATTCAAGAGGGATATAATAAAAACTTTCATGAAGATCATTGGACAAAATAAACTTGATTCTTTGTAATGGTTTTGAGATATGATGATAGTGATATATGAGTCATGTTGGTGAGTAATTATGCTTTAGTAAAAATATTGGTGTTAAGGTTTGTGATTCCCTATGCAAGCATGAAATTCAATAGTTATGCAATGGAATTATATCCTACTTGTGGTGCATTATTCGGTGTTAGTTATGCTTAATGCTCGCTTATGTGATTTTTCGTTTCTTGGTTGGTTGCTTCTCAATCTTTTTGCTAGCCTCAATTTGTACTAAGTAGAAATACTACTTGTGCATCCAAAATCCTTTAAACCAGTTTTGCCACATGAGTCCACCATACCTACCTATACGCAGTATTTCCATGCCGTTCTAAGAAAATTTGTATGTGCCATCTCTAATTTTCAAAATAAATTTCCTTTTTGTGTGCTCATACCACTAATGAACCGGCAGGGGGTGGCCAATATTTTACATGCTAGATGTGTTATTCTCAAGATGAGTGTTTATTCACTTGTCATTGCACGAGAGTGCAGCGGTAATAGGGATGCCCAGTCCCAAAATGAAAAAGAAATTTACTTTATGTTATCAAATAATAAATTCCTTGGAAAGTGTTGGTATGGAGGGCACCCGTGGATACGGCTAGCCATGGATTGTGAAAGAATGGTGGAAAAAGGAATAAACTTTATTTTCTGTTTGGGAACCACCTATGATATATCTAGCATGGAAAGTGTTGGGAATTACTCAGTCATTTTCGTTGATGGGAAAAGTATGCCTCTCAAAAAAAATTATCTCTCAATTTAAGATTTGAGCTCTGGCACCTCTACAAATCCCTACTTCCCTCTACGAAGGGCCTATATATTTACTTTATGCAATTTTTATTTTTTGAGGCTCCATCTTCTCTTATAAAGCACCAACTAAGGGGCACTATGATCGTACTTGAGCATTGGGTATAGCTAATATGCGAGTGTGTTTCATGAATGGATCAATGATTGAGCATGATGGGCTAGGGATAACTTTCTTTAGTGTTGATATTTTGAAAGACATGGTTGCTTGTTGATATGCTTGAGTATTGAAATCTTCATGTCAAAACTAGGCTATTGCTTTGAATCATATAAAAGTCCATATGTCCATGCTACAAAAGAAAAGAATATGTGATGAACATGTTAGGCAACATTCCACATCAAAAATTCTGTTTTTATCATTTACCTACTCGGGGATGAGTAGGAATTAAGCTTGGGGATGCTGATACATCTCCAGCGTATCTATAATTTTTGCTTGTTCCATGCTGTTATATTATCATTCTTGGATGTTTTACAATCATTTTATAGCAACTTTATATCATTTTTTGGGACTAACCTATTGATATAGTGCCCAGTGCCAGTTGCTGTTTTTTGCTTGTTTTTTACTTCGCAGAATATCAGTACCAAACGGAGTCCAAACGCAGCGAAACTTTTTGGAGAATTTTTATGGACCAGAAGGAACAACTTGGGTAAAAGAAGTACCAGAGGGGTGCCCCGAGGGGGCACAACCCACCTGGGCGGGCTTGGGGGCCCAGGTGTGCCCTGGTGGGTTTTGCCCACCTCGGTGGCCTCCCGCACCGCCTCTCCACCCTATAAATACCCAAATATTCCAGAAATCCAAGGGGAGACGTCGAAACACAATTCCAGCCGCCGCAAGTTCCAGAATCACGAGATCCAATCTAGACACCATCACGGAGGGGGTTCATCATCCTCATTGGTGCCTCTCCGATGATGCGTGAGTAGTTCATTGTAGACCTATGGGTCTGTCGGCAGTAGCTAGATGGCTTCTTCTCTCTTTTTGATTCTCAATACAATGGTCTCTTGGAGATCTATTTGATGTAACTCTTTTTGCGGTGTGTTTGTTGGGATCCGATGAACTTTGAGTTTATGATCAGATCTATATCCTTGAAATTTATTTGAGTTCTTTGATCTCTTTTATGCATGATTACTTATAGCCTTGTATTTCTTCTTCGAATCTTTGGTTTAGTTAGGCCGACTAGATCAATTTTTCTTGCCATGGGAAGAGGTGCTTTGTGATGGGTTCGATAGTGCGGTATTCTTTCCCAGTGGCAGAAGGGGCAGCAAGACACACATGTATCATTATTATTAAGGTTAACAAGATGGGGGCTATTCCTACATGAATAAATCTCGTCTACATCATGTCATCGTTCTTATTGCATTACTCCATTTCTTCATGAACTTAATACCTTCGGCATTATTAATTTTGATGGCTCCAGAGCGATAAACCTCCTCGATAATATATGGTCCTTCCAATTTGGAGAGAAGGTTTCCTGCAAAGAATCTAAAACGAGAGTTGTACAAAAGAACATATTCTCCAACTTTAAATTCCCGCTTTTGGATTCTTTTTTCATGCCATCTTTTAACTTTTTCTTTAAATAATTTGGTATTTTCATAAGCTTGGGTTCTCCATTCATCTAATGAGCTAATATCAAATAACCTCTTTCCACCGGCAAATTTGAAATCATAGTTGAGTTCTTTAATTGCCCAATATGCTTTATATTCTAACTCTAGTGGCAAATGACAAGCTTTTCGATAAACCATTTTGTAAGGAGACATACCCATAGGATTTTTATATGTTGTTCTGTAGGCCCAAAGTGCATCATCCAATTTCTTAGACCAATTCTTTCGGGACCTATTGTCAATTTTTTGTAATATTAATTTTATTTCTCTATTGCTAAGTTCAACTTGACCACTAGATTGAGGATGATAGGGTGATGCAATTCTATGGTTAACATCATATTTAGCAAGCATTTTACGGAAAAGCACCATGAATAAAGTGTGAACCACCATCAGTCATTAAATATCTAGGGACTCCAAACCTCGGGAAAATAACTTCTTTAAACATTTTAATGGAAGTGTTATGATTAGCACTACTAGTTGGAATAGCTTCTACCCACTTTGTAACATAATCAACAGCAACCAAAATATGTGTATACCCATTAGAGGAAGGAAAAGGTCCCATATAATCAAAACCCCAAACATCAAATGGTTCAACAGCAAGTGAATAATTCATAGGCATTTCTTGACGCTTACCGATATTACCAATTCTTTGACATTCATCACAAGATAAAACAAACTTACGGGCCTCCTTGAAGAGAGTAGGCCAATAAAACCAAAGTGCAATACCTTATGAGTAGTTCTATCTCCCACATGATGCCCTCCATAAGCTTCGGAGTGACATTTCCGTAGGATTTGTTCCTGTTCATGCTCAGGTACACAACGTCTAATAATACCATCTACTCCTTCTTTATAAAGATGTGGGTCATCCCAAAAGTAATGTCTTAAATCATAGAAGAATTTTTTTCTTTTGTTGGTATGTGAAACTAGGTGGTATGTATTTAGCAACAATATAATTAGCATAGTCAGCATACCAAGGAGTGTTATGAGAAACACTTATTGCAGCTAGTTGTTCATCAGGAAAGCTATCATCAATAGGTAGCGAGTCATCAAGAATATTCTCTAACCTAGACAAGTTATCAGCTACGGGGTTCTCAGCTCCTTTTCTATCAGTAATATGTAAATGAAATTCTTGTAGCAAAAGAACCCACCTAATGAGTCTAGGTTTAGCATCTTTCTTTTCCATAAGATATTTAATAGCAGCATGATTAGTGTGAACAGTTACTTTGGAATCAACAATGTAAGATCTGAATTTGTCACAAGCAAACACAACCGCTAAAAATTCTTTTTCAGTAGTAGCATAATTTCTTTGGGCATTGTCTAGAGTTTTGCTAGCATAATGAATAACATTTAATTTCTTATCAACTCTTTGTCCTAGAACAACACCAACAGCATAATTACTAGCATCACACATAATTTTAAAAGGCAAGTTCCAATCAGGTGGTTGAACAATAGGTGTAGAAGTTAAGGCTTTCTTATGTGTTTCAAAGGCTTCTACACAGTCATCATAAAAAACAAATGGAACATCCTTTTGTAAAAGATTTGTAAGAGGCCTAGAAATTTTAGAGAAGTCTTTAATAAACCTCCTATAGAAACCAGCATGACCAAGGAAACTACGAATACCTTTAATATCTTTAGGACATGGCATTTTCTCAATTGCATCAACTTTAGCTTTATCCACCTCAATACCTCGTTCAGAAATTTTATGCCCCAAGACAATACCTTCATTAACCATAAAGTGGCACTTCTCCTAATTCAAGACAAGATTAGTTTGCTCACATCTCTCCAAAACTCGATCAAGGTTGCTCAAGCAATCATCAAAAGAAGTTCCATAAACAGAAAAATCATCCATGAAAACCTCAACAATCTTTTCACAAAAATCAGAGAATATAGCAGTCATACATCTTTGAAAGGTAGCAGGTGCATTGCATAAACCAAAAGGCATACGTCTGTAAGCATAAGTTCCAAATGGGCAATTGAAGGTTGTTTTCTCTTGTTCAGGTTACGAAACAGGTATTTGAGAAAAACCAGAATATCCGTCCAAAAAACAAAAGTCTGTGTGCTTAGATAATCTTTCCAACATTTGATCAATAAAAGGCAAAGGGTAATGATCTTTTCTAGTGGCTTTATTTAATTTTCTAAAATCAATTACCATTCTATAGCCAGTAACAATTCTTTGTGGAATGAGTTCATTTTTATCATTAGGAACAATAGTAATACCTCCTTTCTTAGGGACACAATGAACGGGACTTACACATCTACTATTAGCTATGGGATAGATTATACCTACTTCTAGAAGCTTTAATATTTCAGTTCTTACCACTTCTTTCATCTTAGGATTCAAACGTCATTGATGATCAACAACGGGTTTAGCATCAGGTTCCATATTAATCTTGTGCTGACAGAGAGTGGGACTAATACACTGAAGATCATCAAGAGTATATCCAATGGCAGCACGGTGCTTCTTTAGAATTTTCAATAATTTTTCTTCTTCATGTTCTGAAAGGTTTGCACTAATAATAAGAGGATATATATTTTTCTCATCAAGATAAGCATATTTCAAAGTGTCAGGCAATTGCTTTAATTCAAACACAGGATCACCTTTAGGTGGAGGAGGACCTCCTAGAGTTTCAATAGGCAAATTGTGTTTGAGCAGAGGTCGTTGTTCAAAGAATTTTTTTATCTATTTCAGTTCTTTCATTCATATGCATATCATTTTCATGGTCTAGCAAATATTGGTCTAGTGGATCAGTAGGAGGCATGGCAAGAGAAGCAAGACCAATTATTTCATCCTTACTAGGTAATTCTTTCTTATGTGATTTTCTACTAAACTTGGAGAAATTAGCTCATGAGACTCATTACCAAAGCTAACACCGACAATTTGTTTTTCACAATCTATTTTAGCATTCACGGTGTTCAAGAAAGGTCTACCAAAAATAATGGGACAAAAATCATCTTGTGGGGAACCAAGAACTAGAAAATCAGTAGGGTATTTTATTTTCCCACACAAGACTTCAACATCTCTAACAGTCCCAAGTGGTGTGATGGTATCTCTATTAGCAAGTTTAATAGTAACATCCATGTCTTCTATTACAGCGGGTGCTATGTCATCCATAATTTCTTGGTATAAGGTAAAAGGAATAGCACTCACGCTAGCACCTAAGTCACATAAACCATGATAACAATGACCTCCTATTTTAACTGAGACAACAGGCATGCCAACAACAGGTCTATGTTTATCTTTTTCATCAGGTTTGGCAATTCTAGCAGCATCATCGCAAAAGTAAATAAAATGCCCATCAATATTTTCTACCAGGAGATCTTTAACCATAGCAACACTAGGTTCCACTTTAATTTGTTTAGCAGGTTTAGGTTCTCTAATATTACTTTTGCGAACCACAGTTGAAACCTTATCATGTTCCTTTATCCTAACAGGGAAAGGTGGTTTTTCCAATATAAGCAGTGGGCACAACTGGATCAACATTGTAAATAATAGTTTCAGCTTTAACTATGATCAGTTATTTAATTTCTTCTTTAATAAGGGGATGATATTTAAACTACTTCTGCTAAGGGAGATCAACATGAGTAGCAAAAGATTCACAAAAAGAGGCTACTATCTCAGAGTCAAGTCCATATTTAGTGCTAAACTTGTGAAAAGCATCGGTATTCATAAAAGATTTAACACAATCAAATTCAAGCTTAATACCTGACTCCTTACCTTTGTCGAGTTCCCAATCTTCAGAGCATTTAATTGTTTCTAAGAGATCCCACCTGAATTCAATAGTCTTCTTCATAAAAGAACTAGTACAAGAAGTATCGAGCATGGATCGCTCATCATGAGAAAGCCGAGCATAAAAATTCTGAATAATAATTTCTCTAGAGAGCTCATGATTGGGGCATGAATATAACATTGACTTAAGCTTGCCCCAAGCTAGAGCGATACTTTCTCCTTCACGGGGCCAAAAATTATATATATAATTCCGATCACGATGAACTAGATGCATAGGATATTTTTTTTGGGTGAAATTCCAATTTCAATCGGTTCAGTTCCAAGATCCAATATCATCACATAGCCTATACCATGTCAATGCTTTTCCCTTCAAACATAAAGGGAAACACTTCTTCTTAGCTTCATCTCTGGATAAACCTGCAAGCTTAAATAATCCACAAATTTCATCCACATATATCAAGTGCATATCAGGATGTTCGGTTCCATCTCCTGCATAAGGATTAGCTAGCAGTTGTTCTATCATACCCGAAGGAATTTCATAACCAATATTTTCAGTAGGTGCAGTAGGTTGAGGGGAAACTAATTGTGCTTCCGGTACAGGTGAAGATACCCCGAACAAACCCCTCAAACGATGGTTTTCCATAGTAACAAGTGACAATAAATTTCAGCACGCAGTATAAATTTTTCCTTACCAATTTCCACTTAAGAAGAGCGATTCACTCCCCGGCAACGGCGCCAGAAAAGAGTCTTGATGACCTACAAGTATAGGGGATCAATCTTAGTCCATTCGATAAGTAAGAGTGTCGAACCCAACGAGGAGCAGAAGGAAATGACAAGTGGTTTTCAGCATGGTATTTTCTGCAAGCACTGAAATAGTCGGTAACAAGTAGTTTTATAGCAAGATAATTTGTAACGAGCAAGTAACAGTAACGGTAAATAAAGTGCAGCAAGTTAGCCCAATCAATTTGTGGCAAAGGGCAGGCCAAAATGGTCTCGTATGATATGCAAAGCGTTCTTGAGGGTACATAGGAATTTCACCATATCACTTTCATCATGTTGGTTCGATTCGTGTTCGCTACTTTGATAATTTGATATGTGGGTGGACCAGTGCTTAGGTGATGTTCTTACTTGAACAAACCTCCTACTTATGATTAACCCCCTTGCAAGCATCCGCAACTACGAGAAAATTATTAAGATAAAATCTAACCATAGCATTAAACTTTTGGATCCAAATCGGTCCCTTAGGAAATAGCGCATAAACTAGGGTTTAAGCTTCTGTCACTCTAGCAACCCATCATCTAATAACTACTCCACAATGCATTCCCTTAGGGCCAAATATGGTGAAGTGCCATATAGTCGACGTTCACATGACACCACTAAGGGAATCACAACATACATATCATCAAAATATCGAACACATATCAAGTTCACATGATTACTTGCAACATACTTGCAACATGACTTCTCCCGTGACCTCAAGAACAAAAGTAACTACTCACAAATGATAATCATGCTCAAGATCAGAGGGGTATTAAATAGCATAATGGATCTGAACATATAATTTTCCACCAAATAAACCATATAGTAATCAACTACAAGATGTAATCAACACTACTAGTCACCCACAAGTACCAATCTGAGGTTTCGGTACAAAGATTGAACACAAGAGATGAACTAGGGTTTGAGAGGAGATGGTGCTATTGAAGATGTCGATGGATATTGCCCTCCCAAAGATGAGAGGGTTGTTGGTGATGACGATAACGATGATTTCGCCCTCCGGGAGGAAAATTCCCCTGGCGGAATCGCTCCGCTGGAGGGCAAAAGTGCTCCTGCCCAAGTTCCGCCTCGAGATGGCGGCGCTTCGTCCCAAAAGTCCCCCTCTGATTTTTTTCTAGGTCAAAATGACCTATATACCAGAAGATGGACACCGGAGGTGGGCCGAGGAGCGCACAACCCACCAGGGCGCGCGTGGGGGCCCAGGCGCTCCCTGGTGTCTTGTGTTCACCAGGGTGGCCCCCTCCGGTAGTTATTTGCTCCAATATTTTTTATATATTCCAAAATAATTTTCCGTAAATTTTCAGCTCATTTGGAGATGTGCAGAATAGGTAACTCTGACGTAGCTTTTTCAGGTCCAAAATTTCAGCTGCCTGTATTCTCCCTCTTTGTGTAAACCTTGCATATTATGAGAGAAAGGCATTAGAATTACACCAAAAAGCATTATTATGCAAAAAAACATTATAAATAACAATAGGGAAACATGATGCAAAATGGACGTATCAGGAAGATCCAGATATATATATCACTCGGATGTAGATATTCATGAACTATTATTGTTGACGTTACCCTTGAGGTAAAAGGTTGGGAGGCGAAGATAGAAGCCCCTATCTTTCTCTGTGTCCGATTGAGGCTTTGATCTCATAAGTATCGCGTGAGTGTTAACAATTGTGAAAGACTAAATGATAGTTGAGTATGTGGACTTGCTATATAAAAGCTCTTACATTGACTCTTTCCAATGTTATGATAAATTGCAATTGTTTCAATGACCAAGATCATAGTTTGTTGGTTTTCAATAAAGTTTTTGATTCATACCTTACCTTGTGAATGAATTGTTACTTTAGCATAAGAGATTATATGACAATATATGTTGTTGTTCTAAAGATGATCATGATGCCCTCATGTCTGTATTTTATTTTATCGACACCTCTATCTCTAAACATGTGGACACGATTATCGATTTTGACTTCCGCTTGAGGACAAGCGAGGTCTAAGCTTGGGGGAGTTGATACGTCCATTTTGCATCGTGCTTTTATGTTGATATTTATTGCATTATGGGTTGTTATTACACATTATGGTACAATATTTATGCCTTTTCTCTTTTATTTTACAAGGTCTACACAAAGAGGGCGAATGCCGGCAGCTGGAATTCTAGACCGGAAAGGAGCAAATCTGAGAGACCTATTCTGCACAACTCCAAAAGTCCTGAAGATTTACGGAGAATTATTTTGGAATATATAAGATATTTTTGGGCGAAGAAAATACCAGAGGGGACCCACTAGGTGGCCACAAGCCTGGGGGGCGCGCCCCTGGGCCTCATGGGCCCCCTAGCAGGTCTCCGATGTCCATCTCCTGCTATATGAGGGGTTATTACCTGGAAAAAATCATAAGGAAGCTTTCGGGACGAAGCACTGCCGTCTCGAGGTGGAACCTGGGCAAAAGCAATCTAGGGCTCCAGCGGAGCTAATCTGCCGGGGAAACTTCCCTCTGGGAGGGGGAAATCGAAGCCATCGTCATCACCAACGATCCTCTCATCAAGAGGGGGTCAATCTGCATCAACATATTCACCAGCACCATCTCCTCTCAAACCCTAGTTCATCTCTTGTATTCAATCTTTGTCCCAAAACCTCAGATCGGTACCTGTGGGTTGCTAGTAGTGTTGATTTCTCCTTGTAGTTGATGCTAGTTGGTTTATTTGGTGGAAGATCATATGTTTAGATCCTTAATGATATTCAATACCTCTCTGATCTTGAACATGAATATGCTTTGTGAGTAGTTACGTTTGTTCCTGAGGACATGGGAGAAGTCTTGTTATAAGTAATCATGTGAATTTGGTATTCGTTCGATATTTTGATGAGATGTATGTTGTCTTTCCTCTAGTGGTGTTATGTGAATGTCAACTACATGACACTTCACCATGATTTGGGCCTAAGGGAAGGCATTGTGAAGTAATAAGTAGATGATGGGTTGCTAGAGTGACAGAAGCATAAACCCTAGTTTATGCGTTGCTTCGTAAGGGGCTGATTTGGATCCACATGTTTCATGCTATGGTTAGATTTATCTTAATTCATCTTTCGTAGTTGTGGATGCTTGCGAGAGGGTTTAATCATAAGTGGGAGGCTTGTCCAAGTAAGGACAGCACCCAAGCACCGGTCCACCCACATATCAAATTATCAAAGTAACGAACGCGAATCATATGAGCATGATTAAAACTAACTTGACAATAATTCCCATGTGTCCTCGGGAGCGCTTTGCTTTATATAAGAGTTTGTCCAGGCTTATCCTTTGCTACAAAAAGGATTGGGCCTCCTTGCTGCACCTTTGCTACACTTGTTACTTGTTACCCGTTATGACTTATCTTATCACCAAACTATCTGTTACCGATAATTTCAGTGCTTGCAGAAAATACCTTGCTGAAAACAGCTTGTCATTTCCTTCTGCTCCTCGTTCGGTTCAACACTCTTTCTTATCGAAAGGACTATGATGGACCCCCTATACTTGTGTGTCATCATCCAACGCATGTGATCAAACTTGATTTGGTCTAACATGGCGCACAGAGTAAGAGGAAACCGTCATGGTCAAACCCTTCTCGTACGTTGGGTCAAAGGGATAGATTGTGTGGGCCTACAGATCTCGATCATTCTTCGTTTTTTGAGAACAAGAAATAACAAAAAGAACACCATTCTACAAATTACCAAAACAAGGATCCCAAGGTTTATAGGTGCTTTAATGAAGCTTGAGATGTGCAACTTCCCACCGGGTCAACCATCCTTAGACTCCACCAGCCCTAGCATGCTTAACTTTTACGTTCTATTCGACTCGGCTAGCAGATGGAAAACAAGAAACTAAAAGATTCAATTGCAAGATCTAAAGATATACCTTCAAGCACTCACCTCCCTGGTAACGGCGCCAGAAAGAGCTTGATGTCTACTACACAACTTGTTCTTGTAGACTCGTGTTGGGCCTCCAAGCGCAGAGTTTTGTAGGACAGTAGCAATTTTCCCTCAAGTGGATAACCTAAGGTTTATCAATCCATGGGAGGCGCAGGATGAAGATGGTCTCTCTCAAACAACCCTGCAACCAAATAACAAAAAGTCTCTTGTGTCCCCAACACACCAAATACAATGGAAATTTGTATAGGTGCACTAGTTCGGCGAAGAGATGGTGATACAAGCGTAGTAATGATAGTAGATATTGATTTTTGCAATAGGAACAATAAAAAACAGCAAGGTAGGAATTGATAAAACGGAGCACAAACGGTATTGCAATGCTTGAAAATGAGGCCTAGGGTCCGTACTTTCGCTAGTGCAATCTCTCAACAATGCTAATATAATTGGATCATATAACCATCCCTCAAAGTGCGATGAAGAATCACTCCAAAGTTCTTATCTAGCGGAGAACATAAGAAGAAATTGTTTGTAGCTATTCTTTCTAATCGATCTATCCAAGAGTTCATACTAAAATAACACCAAGTTATTCTTTCCGATCGATCTATCAAGAGTTCGTACTAAAATAATACCAAGTTATTCTTTCCGATCGATCTATCAAGAGTTCATACTAGAATAACACCAAAGCAAATTCAGATTCATAATACTCAATCCAACACAAAGAACCTCAAAGAGTGCCCCAAGATTTCTACCGGAGAAACAAAAGATGAGAACGTGCATCAACCCCTATGCATAGATTACCCCAATGTCACTTCGGGAATCCGCGAGTTGAGTGCCAAAACACATATCAAGTGAATCAATATGATACCCCATTGTCACCACGGGTATTCATAGCAAGACATACATCAAGTGTTCTCAAATCCTTAAAGTATTCAATCCGATAAGAACGAAATCTCAAAGGGAAAACTCAATTCACAACAAGATAGAGAGGGGAAAACACCATATGGTCCAACTATATTAACAAAGCCCACGATACATCAAGATCATGACATCTCAAGAACACGAGAGAGAGAGAGAGATTAAACACATAGCTACTGGTACAAACCCTCAGCCCCGAGGGTGGACTACTCCCTCCTCATCATGGTGGCCATAGGGATGATGAAGATGGCCTCCGGTGATGATCTCCCCCTCCGGCAGGGTGCCGGAACGGGGTCTAGATTGGTTTTTCGTGGCTACAGAGGTTTGCGGCGGCAGAACTTCTGATCTAGGGTTACTCCGAGGGTTTTTGGAATATTTGGTGATTTATAGGGCAAAGAAGGGGTGCGGGAGGCCACCGAGGTGGGCACAACCCACCAGGGCGCACCTGGCCCCCAGGCGTGCCCTGCTGGGTTGTGCCCCCCTCGGGCACCCCCAGGCGTTTCTCTGGCCCACTGGATGTCTTCTGGTCTTTAAAAAATCCACAAAAAGTTTCGCTGCATTTGGACTCCGTTTGATATTGATTTTCTGCGATGTAAAAAACAAGCAAAAAGAGCAACTGGCACTGGGCACTGGGTCAATAGGTTAGTCCCAAAAATATGATATAAAGTTGCTATAAAATGATTGTAAAACATCCAAGAATGATAATATAACAGCATGAATACTTCATAAATTATAGATACGTTGGAGACGTATCAGCATGCCCAAGCTTAATTCCTACTCGTCCTCGAGTAGGTAAATGAAAAAAGAAATAATTTATGAAGTGTGAATGCTAGCAAAGTGCACAAGTTTGATCAATGACAATTTCAATCACTTTTCCTAGCATCATAACAGCAATTCTTTCTTATAAAACTTCTCATGTTAAAGTAGCAACCAATTCACATGTTAAAGTTCAAACAATGAATTATCTTGAAACTCAACAACCTATGTTCTCAGTCACCAAACAATTGCAATTCAACTTATTCATCAAAGTCTAAGTAAGAGCTCCACATACTTAACCATCATATAGTCTTCTATGATTGCTAACACTCACCGCATACACATGAGCAAAACGTTTCAACCGGACACATAGAAAGATAGGGGCTTATAATTTTGCCTCCCAACGTATTCACCTCAAGGGTGATGTCAACAATAATAACGCATACCACCCATATCCAACTGGACATCTGTGCCTAGATCTTTCCTCACCACATAATGCTTGCCAAAGGAGAAAAATAAAAAGGAATAGAGAGAAAAACTTTGACTCTTGCATAAAAGTAAATATATAAAGATAGGCCCTTCGCAGAGGGAAGCAGAGGTTGCCATGCGCTTATTTGTTTGTATGCTCAGCCCCTTAGTGCAAAAGAACGTCACATTATATTGCCCCTTGTGATGGCAACCTTTATTATGCAGTCTGTCGCTTTTATTTCTTTACCATCACAAGTTTGTACAACGCTCAATTTTCTCTTATACTAAATGATCTTACACTTTTAGAAGCAATTTTTATTGCCTTATTACACTGATGACAACTTACTTGAAGGATCTTACTCAATCCATAGGTAGGTATGGTGGACGCTTGAAAATAAGATTTTGGTTTAAGGGTTTTTGGATGCACAAGTAGTATCTCTACTTAGTGCGGAATTTTTGGCTAGCAAAGATGGGGGGCAAGCACCACATGTTGAAGGATCTATGACAATATAACTTCTATGTGAATATGAACAAACATAAATCATTACGTTGTCTTCCTTGTCCAACGTCAACAATTTTGGCATATAATATTTTGATGGGGGCTCACAATCACAAAAGATTTCCAAGATAGTGTATTTTCATGTGAAAGTTCTCTTCCTTATAGTAATCATTCATGAATTGCTTGTATGACCAATATTGTGATTGTCAAGCCTCAAAAGATTTCACTTTCTAAACCCAATGTGAAGCTACCACTAGGCATGATATGAACATATAATTTCAACTTCATGATATTCAATTCATTCAACAATTTACTCATAGGATATAAGTGAAGCACAAGAGTAAATGACAAGCTACTCCAAAAAGATATAAGTGAAGATCAAGCAAGTAGTTAAGTAAATAGGTAGCTAATTGTGGACTCTCTCTTATTTAAAAAATTTCAGATCTAAGTATTTTATTAAAACAGCAAGCAAAACAAAACAAAATTACATTCCAAGAATAGCACAACTCATGTGAAGAAGCAAAAACTTATGCTCAACCGATACTAACAGATAATTGTTGATGATGAAAGGTGGGATGCCTACCGGGGCATCCCCAAGCTTAGATGCTTGAGACTTCTTGAAATATTATCTTGGGATGCCTTGGGCATACCCAAGCTTGAGCTTTTGATTCTCCTTAATTCCTTTTATATCACGGTTTCCCTAAATCTTAAAAACTTCATCCACACAAAACTCAACAAGAACTCATGAGATAAGTTAGTATAAACCAATGCAAAAACCTTATCATTCTCTAATGTAGGAAATCACTAAAATTATTATTCAACATTGCATACTAAATGCCTCTGCATATTTAATACTCCTATCCTCAAATAGAATCATTAAACAAGCAAACATATGCAAACAATGCAAACATAACAGCAATGTGCCAAAACAGCACAGTCTGTAAAGAATGCAAGAGTATCAATACTTCTTAAACTCCAAAAATTATGAAAATTTACCAAACTGTAGAAAATTTATCATAGCTTATTTTTCAGAAAGTTTCAAAATTTTATCGCATTCTTAATTTTCTGGATAATTATTGTAACAGCGATAAACTTTCTGTTTTGAAACAGCAACTCATATATTTGCAAAATAAGCATAGTGATGGCTATGCTTGCCACTTTTATTGAAATAAAAGATGCAAAACATTATTATAACTAACAGAAAGTAAACCCTAATAAAATAAAATGACTCTCCAAGCAAAACTCATATGATGTGACGAATGAAAATATAGCTCCAACTGAGGTTACCGATAATGTTGAAGAGGAAAGAGGGGATGCCTTTCGGGGCATCCCCAAGCTTAGTTGCTTGGATATTCCTTGGATATTTAACTTGGGGTGCCTTGGGCATCCCCAATCTTAGGGTCTTGTCACTCCTTATTCTCCTCATATCGACATCTCACCCAAAACTTGAAAACTTCAATCACACAAAACTTAACGGAACTTCATGAGATAGGTTAGTATGATAAAGAGCAAACCATTTCACTTTGGTACTGTCAAAGACAAGATTCATAATTTTTTCCACACAATGCCTACTGTAGCATATCATTTCCACAATTTATATTGAGCAATATAAGCCATAGAAAGTAGAAAACAGGCAAACTATGCATTGAAAACAGAATCTGTCAAAAACAGAACAGTCTGTAGTAATCTGTACTCCAACCATACTTCTGCTACTCCAAAAATTCTGAAAAATTAGGAAAACGTAAATAATTTGTATATCTATCACCTGTAAAAAATTCAGATCAAAATAACGTTCCAGTGAATTTTCAAAATTCCTGGACTGAGTGCAAAAGTTTCTGTTTTTGCACAGATTCAAGTCAACTATCATCCATACTATCCCAAAAGCTTTACTTGGCACTTTATTGAAGCAAAAGCAATAAAACATGATTACTACAGTAGCATAATCATGTGAACATATAAAAACAGTATGGGTAAATGTTGGGTTGTCTCCCAACAAGCGCTTTTCTTTAATGCCTTTTAGCTAGGCATGATGATTTCAATGATGCTCGCATAAAAGATAAGAATTGAAACACAAAGAGAGCATCATGAAGCATATGACTAGCACATTTAAGTCTAACCCACTTCCTATGCATATGGATTTTGTGAGCAAACAACTTATGGGAACAAGAATTAACTAGCATAGGAAGGCAAAACAAGCAAAACTTCAAGATTTTCAACACATAAAGAGGAAACTTGATATTATTGCAATATGTAAAAGCGTAAGTTCCCCTCTCATAATAATTTTCAGTAGCATCATGAATGAATTCAACAATATATCTATCACATAAAACATTCTTTTCATGATCCACAAGCATAGAAATTTTCTTACTCTCCACATAAGCAAATTTATTCTCATGAATAGTAGTGGGAGCAAATTCAACAAAATAACTATCTTGTGATTGAAAATTAAAATCATGATGACAAGTTTCATGGTTATCATTATTCAATATAGCATACATGTCATCACCATAATCATCATAGATAGCAACTTTGTTGTCATAATCAATTGAATCCTCTTCCAAAATAGTGAATTCATCACTAAATAAAGTCATGACCTCTCCAAATCCACTTTCATAATTATCACAATAAGATTCAACACCCTCCAAAATAGTGGGATCATTAGTACCTAGAGTTGACACTCTTCCAAACCCACATTCATCAATATAATCGTCATAAATAGGAGGCATGCTACCATTATAACAAATTTGCACATCAAAGTTCGGGGACTAAAAATATCATCTTCATCAAACATAGCATCCCCAAGCTTATTGCTTTCCATATCATTAGCATCATGGATATTCAAAGAATTCATACCAACAACATTGCAATCATGCTCATCATTCAAATATTTTTTGTCAAACATTTTATAGAATTCTTCTTCTATCAATTGAGCACAATTTTCCTTTCCATCATTTTCACGAAAGACATTATAGAGATGAATAATATGATGCAACCTCAATTCCATTTTTTTTGTAGTTTTCTTTCGTAAACCAACCTAGTGATAAAACAAGAAACTAAAAGATTCAATTGCAAGATCTAAAGATATACCTTCAAGCACTCACCTCCCCGGCAACAGCGCCAGAAAAGAGCTTGATGTCTACTACACAACTTGTACTTGTAGACTCGTGTTGGGCATCCAAGCGCAGAGTTTTGTAGGACAGTAGAAATTTTCCCTCAAGTGGATGACCTAAGGTTTATCAATCCATGGGAGGCGTAGGATGAAGATGGTCTCTCTCAAACAACCCTGCAACCAAATAACAAAAAGTCTCTTGTGTCCCCAACACACCAAATACAATGGAAATTTGTATAGGTGCACTAGTTCGGCGAAGAGATGGTGATACAAGCATAGTAATGATAGTAGATATTTATTTTTGCAATAGGAACAATAAAAAACAGCAAGGTAGCAATTGATAAAACGGAGCACAAACGGTATTGCAATGCTTAAAAATGAGGCCTAGGGTCCGTACTTTCGCTAGTGCAACATCTCAACAATGCTAATATAATTGGATCATACAACCATCCCTCAAAGTGCAATGAAGAATCACTCCAAAGTTCTTATCTAGCGGAGAACATAAGAAGAAATTGTTTGTAGCTATTCTTTTCGATCGATCTATCCAAGAGTTCGTACTAAAATAACACCAAGTTATTCTTTCCGATCGATCTATCAAGAGTTCGTACTAAAATAATACCAAGTTATTCTTTCCGATCGATCTATCAAGAGTTCGTACTAGAATATCACCAAAGCAAATTCAGATTCATAATACTCAATCCAACACAAAGAACCTTAAAGAGTGCCCCAAGATTTCTACCGAAGAAACAAAAGACGAGAAGGTGCATCAACCCCTATGCATAGATTACCCCAATGTCACCTCAGGAATCCGCGAGTTGAGTGCCAAAACACATATCAAGTGAATCAATATGATACCCCATTGTCACCACGGGTATTCATAGCAAGACATACATCAAGTGTTCTCAAATCCATAAAAGTATTCAATCCGATAAGAACGAAATCTCAAAGGGAAAACTCAATGCACAACAAGATAGAGAGGGGAAAACACCATATGATCCAACTATATTAACAAAGCCCGCGATACATCAAGATCGTGACATCTCAAGAACACGAGAGAGAGAGAGAGATTAAACACATAGCTACTGGTACAAACCCTCAGCCCCGAGGGTGGACTACTCCCTCCTCATCATGGTGGCCATAGGGATGATGAAGATGGCCTCCGATGATGATCTCCCCCTCCGGCAGGGTGCCGGAACGGGGTCTAGATTGGTTTTTCATGGCTACAAAGGTTTGCGGGGGTGGAAATTCTGATCTAGGGTTACTCCAAGGGTTTTTGGAGTATTTGGTGATTTATAGGGCAAAGAGGGGGTGCGGGAGGCCACCGAGGTGGGCACAACCCACCTGGGCACACCTGGGCCCCCAGGCGCGCCCTGGTGGGTTGTGCCCCCCTCGGGGCACCCCCCCAGGTGCTTCTTTGGCCCACTGGATGTCTTCTGGTCCATAAAAAATCCACAAAAAGTTTCGCTGCATTTGGACTCCGTTTGATATTGATTTTCTGCGATGTAAAAAACAAGCAAAAACAGCAACTGGCACTGGGCACTGGGTCAATAGGTTAGTCCCAAAAATATGATATAAAGTTGCTATAAAATGATTGTAAAACATGCAACAATGATAATATAACAGCATGAATACTTTATTAATTATAGATATGTTGGAGATGTATCAAGCCTCTTACAAACCGGAGCTTCTGTCAAGAAGCCTCGTGGTTCCGATACGGAAACGTGTCCCCCTTGAGGGCGAAATGATAATCGCTACCTCTTCTCGCCTTGTATTTTTTCTACAGGCAACATGGAACGATAGGATATTCATGCTGAAATTTGAAATTATTCAGGGTTTGTTTGGCCTTTTTTTATACATTAATTGAGTTTTCTAGGCATTTAATGTCCATAATTCAAATCTGAACTACAAATACATCTCCAGTGCACCAAAATGGCTAGAAAAATCATACATGTGTCCTTGGGTGCATGTTTAGGTCACATGCAAGGAATGGGAATGAATTACAACCGTCTTGGCATCCTGGCTCAGCCTCAAACATTGGGAATCTTGGTTTTTAAATCCCCGTATATCCAAAACTCACTAGAAAATCATGATAGTTGGCATGGTGTCAAGACATGGCACATATATGTCATGGTAAAAAATTGTCCAATTTGGGCCAAGCTTTATTACAAACCTCTTACAAACCCGAGCTTCTTGCAAGAACCCTCGTGGTTTTGATAGGGAAACGTGTGCCCCTTGTGGGCAAAACGATAATCGTTGCCTCTTCTCGCCTTGTATTTTTTCTATAGGCAACATGGAACAACAGGAGATTCGTGCTGAAATTTGAAATTATTCAGGGTTCGTTTGGCATTTTTATACATTAATTGAGTTTTCTAGGCATTTAATGTCCATAATTCAAATCTGAACTACAAATACATGTTCAAGTGCACCAAAATGGCTAAAAAAATCGTACATGTGTCCTTGGGTGCATGTTTAGGTCTCATGCAAGGAATGGGAATGAATTCAACCGTCTTGGCATCCTGGCTTGGCCTCAAACATTGGGAATCTTGGTTTTTCAATCCTCGTAAATCCAAAACTCACCAAAAAATCATGAAACTTGGCATGGTGTCATGACATGGCACATATATGTCGTGGTAAAAAAATTGTCCAATTTGGGCCAAGCTTTATTACAAGCCTCTTACAAACCGAAGCTTCTCACAACCCTCGTGGTACGGGTAGGGAAACATGCCCCCCTTGTGGGTGAACCGATAATCATTACCTCTTCTCGCCTTGTATTTTGTTTTCGACAGGCAACATAGAATAACAGGAGTTCCTTGCTGAAATTTGAAATTATTGAGGGTTTGTTTGGCCATTTTATATATTAATTGAGTTTTCTAGGCACTTAATGTCCATAATTCAAATTTGAACTACAAGCACATGCTCTAGTGCACCAAAATGGATTGAAAATCGTACATGTGTCCTTGGGTGCATGTTTTGGTCTGAATGAAGGAATGGGAATGAATTACAAATGTCTCGTTGTCCAGATACATTGAGAATCTTGGTTTTTAAATCCCAGTAAATCCAAAACTCACCCAAAAATCATGAAACTTTGCATGGTTTCATGACATGGCACATATATGCCATGGTAAAAAATTCGTCCAGTTTGAGACAAGGCGCACACATTAATAGCCAATGAAGTCCTTTTGGAACAAATAGCTGACACATTAATATCTCAAATGGTTGTATTATTTGAACCGTGTGTGTCCCCGTAACCATTCAAGTGCGGCCACGTATCCCTCTTTTTATTGGAGAGTACTACCTCGGTCTAGGTTCATTGGTCCTCTTTGTATTTTGTGCCAAAATTTAACCATAGTCGGTGGCGTGCGTGGAGCTATTTGATTAGACGGGGCGAGCGCAAGAAGTCCGCCGTGCAGGCTTAACGGGACGCGTGCGAGCAGTCCGCCGCGTAGACTCGACGGGACGCATGTGACCTGTCCACCGTGCAGGCTCGACAGGAGGCGTGAGACCTGTCCGCCGCACAGGCTAGACGGGACACGTGCGAGCAGCCCGTCGTGCATGCTCACCGGGAAGCGAGCTCTTTGACCTCCATCCAAGAGCCACCCGCCTCGCTCACAACTTCTCCATTAATGGAGGCCGAGCCACTATTTCACATGCGGTGTTTGCTTGTGATCCCATGGCCCCGCTCAACGTTAGCATTTGCTTTGTTTGTGCCTCACCGAGAACATGATTTTAGCTTGTTTTCAACTCGTATTCTGGATAATTTAAAATGCCACATGCGGCAACGGGTAATACGATGACAAAATAAAATGGCAACGGATAATACGACGACAAATTTACAACGGCGCGGATAATAATTGTCTTACAAATTCCGAATAATTTAAAATGCCACATGCGGCAACACCAGGAAGACACGGGGGCAAGAGAAGAAGGAAATCGCAGACAACGATCTATGTCGCTATTGTCTCTACTCCTCGATGGATCACCGGGCGACGAGATCCTCCAGCTCCTTCTTCAATTCCCCACGACTTTGCTTGACAGCAGCCACGGATTCCTCCACCTCCATCTCTCGCTCGATGCGGAGCTTCCTCAAGTAACCCATAAGTTCCTCGACGACCGCTTTCAGCGTCATCCCCGAGGCACTGCTTTGCTCATGCAGCTTCTTCTAGCCGACGGCCTCCTCCTCGTTCTTGGCGAGCACCTTGAGGAGCTTTGCATTGTCACCCATAAGTTGCCCGACGAGGCCGGTAGCCTTCTCAACCGAGGCATCCCTAATCTTGAGCAGCTTCACCAAGCCATCAACTAGCTCCAGCTGCTTAATTAGGCCAGCGAGACTATTGTCGTTGCTGGCCAAGGACTTCAGCACCACCAGCTCGTCGCGATCGCCGACGCGGCGAGTGTGCTTGTGAGAGCCCTCGCCTTCCAGTTAGAGCTTGTTCGAGGGCTCCGCAGTGCACCAGGACATCGCTGCTGCGGCTGTCGCGTAGCGGCAGGACCTCTCTAGTGCTTCTGCGGCCTTGGTCTTTGCTCCCTAGTTATATGTCGACCCGAAACTCCTCCTATCGGTCATGGTGGAACGCCTTGACAGGAAAGACCTGTTTTATGGGTGATGAGGAGAGGAATTGTGAAGTAATTTTTGAGTGGGTAGTTTTTATTGCCCAGTGATAAGTGGGAACACGTTTAGGTTTGCTCGGTGTGAATAGATTTGCAATTACTTATTGCGTGGTAATCTGGAATGTGACGAGAAACAATCTCAAAATTTATTGATGGTTCTGGGCTCGAAGCCCGAAATGGTTCCCGGATGGCGTACGTGGGCCCGTGTTCTCGGATGTGTATGTGTCTGCCCACTATCACACACAGTATAGATATCACCATCATGCTTGATGGATGGGCCATCGCGCCTCCCATGCGGTGCCAGAAGGTTGACCAGAATTGCAATATCCAGGTGTGGTTGCTCGCCGTTGAGGCGGCCGCGGCGCGCTCTGCCCGCGTCCATCCGTGCGCTTTGCTCGCCATTGAGGCGGCCGCGGTGCGCTCTGCTCTGGCGTCCCTGCGCACGCTCTGCTCGCCGTTGAGGCAAATTTACAATGGCAACGGTTAATAGTTGCCTTACGTATGGATAATTTAAAATGCCACATGCGGTAACGCCCAAAACACACACGAGCTACATATGCTTAGTGGCTTAAAATGTCGATATGCGACATTTGCATACAATTATAATAAAATATAGGCTAAAAGGCTGAGCTGGCGGCCTTCCGACAATGGTCTTCTGGGACTCCATGATCAGCATAGCACCCTTGCGGCCGTTCATTCCGAGTGTCCCAACCAAGGGCCATGGTACCCATCTTCGCCTACGGAGCTGCTGGTGCTGGGAGGCTCTTGGGACTGCTGGGCCTCTCCAATAGAGCCTGACAGTGTGCAATCGCGGGCATGACACGCTCGCGGAACTGCTCCATTTCCATGTCTTTGCCCTGGTAGCAAATTCCGTCCATCACCTACATCCTCAGGATACCACGTTGGCGATATTCTACTTCGTAGGGGACATCAACTCCGCCAAGAATGCGCTCGAGCGTAGCCACCACATCATCGGGATCGAGGTTGACACGGCCGCCACCGGCAATGATGAAGCCGCAGGCTGGCTGTCTCATAACTAAATCACAGAGGTCCTTTGCCCATTCCTAGCGGGGCATCAGGCTCTCGATGAGCACCGGTGACGACGACTCTTCAGGTGGGTCGTCGATCATGCCACCTGGCAGCTCTGGATCTTTTACACAGAGAATGGCAAACTGCTCATCAAACTTCCTCTGCAATATGTCCATTGTGCGCCCAAGGAACGACACGGCTACATCACTGCCGATGGGCCATGGCGCCTGCACCACCGATGAAGCGATTGCTCCCCGACCTGCTCCGGCTCATTCTCCTCGTCGAAGATGTAACACAGGAAGGGGTCAACGTTGAATCTTTGGTTATTGCCTGGCATGATTGGAATAACTAATGCTAAATGGGTGTGGACTAGATCTACGCACAGTGTCACTATGGTGTGTTGCTGCCTGGGTCATATGGAGCAAGCCACTAGCTGGTGGCTGGAAACCAATGAGGGAAGTGGTGGGAAGCATTGGCGTGGATTGCGGGACACGTGTATAACGTCATTAATTTCTGCACTCGGCGTCTGTGTTGATATAGGTACTACCTCCGTGGTGGTTTATTGTTCCCCTTCGTATTTTGTAGTACCAAAATTTGACCTTAGATTTAACTAAGATTATATTAGTGCATGTAATCGAAAATAATATTGTTGGACGGCTATTCCGGCTATGTTCAACTAGTATATATAATAATTATGCATCTGCTTCCTCGCCATTTAGGCGGCCACGACGCGCTCTGCTCGCATCCCTCCGCGCGCTCTGCTCGCTATTTAGGCGCCGAGGCGCCTTCGGGTTGCGTCCCTCCACGTGCTCTGCTCGCCATTTAGGGGCCAAGGCGCGCTCGGGTCGCGTCCCTCCGTGCACCCTCTGTCAGCCATTGGGGCCGGCGCACGATCACGTTGGGGAAGCTTTAGTTATTTGATCTCAGATTATGTTAATTAATTATGCTTCAAGAGCCAGAATCATCCGGCTCTGGAGGTATAATTAATTAACCTAAACTGTGATCTCCGGCGCCCGTTCCCGTCGTGCAACTCCATCCTGTCATCGGCCGTTGGGGGTATGCCGGTATGTGTGGGTAACTACCTTGCAAGTGGATCAGTAGCGAGTCACCGCCGCCAGCCATTGCTGTGGTTATTTATAGCTAGTAGCTGGCTAGGGGATTGGGGATTTTACAATTCACCCATGTGGAGCGCAGGAAGCCTTCGCTGGAGCGCGGGAATCCTTCGCTGGAGCACAAGAAGACTAGGTGGAGCACACAACCTGACAACCGTATGTGGTGTCACGTGTTATCACATACGTGTTAACATAAGGAAATGTATGTGTAACTTACTAATCATCGCACACGAGTACTCGCACACGCATCGTGTGCAATACTCCTAGCCATCGCAAGCAACTAGTTTGCATTTTTCAAAGTTTTTCTACACACAGAATCACACGCGAATTAACTATAGTAACCGTCTGTGTTATATTTTCTCATCGCAAACAGTTCATCCGAGTGGGTTGTTTTCCGCATATCACACAGACCGTGTTTACATGAATTGTTTGTGTTCTTTTGGCTCATCGCAAACAGTTCATCTATGTGAACTGTATGCGGCATATCACACACATCTTGTTAAGTTGAACCATTTCTGTTGTGTTGCCTGATACGTCTCCAACTTATCTATAATTTATGAAATATGCATGCCATGTTAACAACAATTCTGTATGGTTTTGGTATGATTTGAATGGAACTAACCCGGACTGGCGCTGTTTTTAGTAGAACTATCATGGTGTTGTTTTTTGTGCAGAAATAAAAGTTCTCCAAATGCAACGAAACCTTTTGGCGATTTTTTTGGAACAAAAGAGGCACTAGAAGCTTCGTGGGAGCACCAGAAGGTGAAGGAGGTGGCCACTACCCACCAGGGCGCGCCAGAGGCCTTGGCCGTGTGGTGGTGGGTAGTGGGCCCCTCGAATCCCATCTCAGCATGAGACCGACGCCAAAAAATCCTATAAATACAGAAGCCCCCAGAAATAACACTAGATCGGAAGTTCCGCCACCACAAGCCTCTGTAACCACAAAAAACCAATCTGGACCCTATTCCGACACCCTGCCGGAGGGGGAAATCATCACTGGAGGCCATCTTCATCATCCCGGCGGCCACCTTGATGAGGAGGGAGTAGTCCACCCTCGGGGCCGAGGGTTTGTACCAATGGCTATGTGTTTAATCTCTCTCTCTCTCTCGTGTTCTTGAATTGGCACGATATTGATGTATCGCGAGCTTTGTTAATATGGTTGGATCATATGGTGTTTTCCCCTCCCTATCTTGTTGTGATGAATTGAGTTTTGCCTTTGAGAATTCGTTTTTATCGGATTGAATACTTTTATGGATTTGAGAGCACTTGATGTATGTCTTACTATGAATACCCGTGGTGACAATGGGGTATCATATTGATTCACTTGATATATGTTTTGGCACTCAACTTGTGAATTCTCGAGGTGACATTGGGGTAATCTATGCATAGGGGTTGATGCATGTTTTCATCCTTGTTTCTCCGGTAGAAATCTTGGGGCACCCTTTGAGGTTCTTTGTGTTGGATTGAGTATTATGAATCTGAAATTGTTTGATGCATATCGTATAATCAACTCACGGATACTCGTGGTGACATTGGAGTATCTAGGTGACATTAGAGTTGGTTGGTGTGTATCATATGGTGTTATTTTAGTACGAACTCTTGGATAGATCGATCGGAAAGGATAGCTTGGTGTTATTTTAGTATGAACTCTTGGATAGATCCATCGGAAAGGATAACTTTGAGGTGGTTTCGTACCCTACAAACAATTTCTTCTTATGTTCTCCGCTAGATCAGAACTTTGGAGTGATTCTTCATCGCATGTTGAGGGATGGTTATATGATCCAATTATATTAGCATTGTTGAGGGATTGCACTAGTGAAAATATGAACCCTAGGCCTCATTTTCAAGCATTGCAATACCATTTGTGCTCGCTTTTGTTACTTGCTACCTTGCTGTTTTTTATTGTTACTATTACCAAAATCAATATCTACTATCCATATTACACTTATATCACCATCTGTTCGCTGAACTAGTGCACCTCTAAATTTTCCATTGTATTTGGTGTGTTGGGGACACAAGAGACTCTTTGTTATTTGGTTGCAGGGTTGTTTGAGAGAGACCATCTTCATCCTACACCTCCCACGGATTGATAAACCTTAGGTCATCCACTTGAGGGAAAATTGCTACTGTCCTACAGAACTCTGTGCTTGGAGGCCCAACACGAGTCTACAAGAATAAAGTTGCGTAGTAGACATCAAGCTCTTTTCTGGCGCCGTTGCCGGGGAGGTGAGTGCTTGAAGGTATATCTTTAGATATTGCAATTGAATCTTTTAGTTTCTTGTTTTATCACTATTTTGGTTAGTAAAAGAAAACTACAAAAAAATGGAATTGAGGTGACCTCATATTATTCGTCCTTATCATGTTTTCTTGAAAATGATGGATCGGAAAATTCTGCTCAATTGATAGAAGACGAATTAAATAAAATGTTTGACATAAAATCTTTGAATGATGAGCATGATTGCAATGTTGCTAGTACGAATTCTTTGAATATCCATGATGTTAATGATATGCAAAGCCATAAGCTTGGGGATGCTATGTTTGATGAATATGGTATTTTTAGTCCCCCAAGTTTTAATGAGAATATTTATTATGATGATTGCATGCCTCCTATTGTTGATGATTATATTGATGAAAGTGGGTTGGGAATAGTGTCACACTACAAAAAAAAGACACATCCGTGACATTTTGGGCCGAACGAATTTTTTTTGTCATGCTTATGACACTTCTATGACGATAATTGTGACAAAAGCACGTATCATCATAGATGTGGTGGGATCCTACTTCTATGACAAAAAATCATGACAGAAAATGGGCTTTTCGTCCTGGGCGGGCTGGGGATGCACCTGCATGACATTCTTTGGGCAGTCCATGACGGAAAAAATCATGGTAGAAGCGAGGGCGAGGAAAGTTTCGGGGAGTTCCCGGTTACGGTGGGTGGTCGCGGCCGAGCGATGCATGGAGGTTTGCGCGTTTCTCTCGTACACGTACGCGTGTGTGTGCGAGGCACTGGGCTCTAACTGAACCCGGGCGATCGCACTGCTAGCTACGTTACTGAACCCGAGTGATCGATCCCTTAGCTGTTAACTGAACCCGAGCGATTCATTTGCTGCTGACTGAACCCGAGCGATTCCTTCACTTCTACTACTAACTGAACCGAGCGATCGATCACTTCTGCTGCTTACTGAAGCCGATCGAGCCCCCATGTGAGATGTGGCCAGTCGGTGTTGGTTGCCTCTCGATGAACAGTGACCGTTGCTACCGTTCGCATGGTACGTAGAACGAGTCGAGGCGTGGTGAGTCGAGCCGGTTGGTTGGCTGTGGATGAACAGTTCCCGATGGGGGTTGGATGAACAGGAACCCATGGTAGTAGGCCGTTGCCGCTGGATGAATAGGACCCCGAGGAGGCCGGCACACGCCAGCCGGTTGGGGGTGGATGAACAGGACCCCGTGGAGGCTCTTTGAACAGTAGCCGGTGGAGGCTGGATGAATAGTAACCCTCGTGGATGAACAGTAGCTGGTGGAGGCTGGAGGAGGTCGACGGTGGATGAACAGTAGCCCATGGAGGCTGGAGCAAGGCAGTAGACGGTGGATGAACAGGACCCCGTTTTGACCGTAGGTGCTCCAACAAAGTCCGTTTCCTCCGTTTTGCGGTACACCACACCCCTCCCGATCAACAGGACCCCATTTCGATTGTAGGCACTCGAACAAAAGTCCGTTTCCTTCGTTTTGCGGTACGCCAGACCCTTCCCGATGAACAGGACCCCGTTTCGACCGTACGCGGTCGATAGAAGGCCCTTTTCCTCCGTTTTGCGGTACGCCAGAGCTCGTTTCGGCTGTTCCGTCCAAGCTGGTTGGCTCCCGATGAACCCAACGTTTTCTGTTGCCTCCCGATAGACACGACGCTGTTTCCTCCGTTGTGACCTAGCCGGTTGGCTGCCGATGAACAGGACGACGTCGCTGTACGCGTTCGAGACCCTGCCTGTATATACGTACATAGCCATATTTACTTTCTTGCAGCGTGGCTATACGTACGTGTACACGATATAGACGGGACTCCGTGACATGCTACATCCGCGCCTCTACTACGACACGTGCCGCTCCTTACTCGGCCACAGTTCATCGCTGCAGAGAGACCGATCAACCAGTA
This sequence comes from Thinopyrum elongatum, assembly GCA_011799875.1. Lineage (NCBI taxonomy): Eukaryota > Viridiplantae > Streptophyta > Magnoliopsida > Poales > Poaceae > Thinopyrum > Thinopyrum elongatum. Next base: position 325,275,511 of record CM022300.1, read on the forward strand.
TGTACGTACAGGTTCGCAACCAGATAGACAGCGCTATGTATGCTATGACTGGGTGGGTCCCAGCTGTTCCTTGCATGCAAAGATATAGCTGGTGGGTCCCGGCTGTTAGGGGGAAGAATCATTTTTTTGCCCGTAGTATGGACACACTTCCTTGCATGCGAAGATGTAGCTGGTGGGTCCTAGCTGTCAGGGGGGAAACATTTTTTTCGCAAAATACAGAGTCCCTTCCGGTGGGTCCCTTCTGTCAGGTGGAGGAATAATTATTTTACGCGTAATAGGAGGCACTTCCTTGCTACAGCCGTGGACCCAACTGTCAGCCTCTCCACGTACAGTCCTCTTCCGATGGAAGTCGTTCCTTGACCATGTTGACCACGCCGTGCCGAGAGCACCAAGGCGGTGGATGACGGCGAGGCCTAGGAAGGGGACGACACGGAGCCAAGGAAGATGCGGCAGTGGATGCCCACGCGGAGAGGAGTACAAGGGTTGACTGGTTCGGCTGCGGTGTGAGGCTGCCGCCGCCGCAGAATAACAGGGGTTGTGGGTGAGTAGAGGGATGGCCTGGCCAGAGGTTGGAGTAGGAGGGGGCGGTGAGGCCTGCGCAGCAGCACAGCCGGCCATTGGAGGCAGGAGCAGGCGGCACGGTTCGCGATTGTTTGAGCGGCTGGAGCAAGAAGACCAGAGGTTGAAGAAGCACGACAGCCGTTGGATGGACATCGTAAGGTCACCGCAGCTAGAATCGTTTATATTGACTAAGTTGAAAAAGCCCTCCGTCCGCGTCAACTTAGTAGGCTCACAAGTCAGCCTTCAAATATGGTGGGTCCCACCTAGCAGCGGGAGTATTCATTTTTTTTGTGTGTGCGAAGATATAGCTGGTGGGTCCGAGCTGTCAGCGGGGGGAATGTTTTTTCATGAAATGCAGAGGCCCTTCCGGTGGGTCCCCGCTGTCAGGTGGAGGAATCATTATTTTGCGCGTAATAAGGAGGCACTTCCTTGCTGCAGCCGTGGACCCAGCTATAAGCCTCTCCACGTACAGTCCTCTTTCGATGGAAGTCGTTCCTTGACCATGTTGACCACAACGCATCGAGAGCACCAAGGCGGGGACGACGACGAGGCCTAGGAAGGGAATGACCAGGAGTCAGGGAAAACTCGGCAGTTGTTTCCCACGTGGAGGGGAGTACGAGGGTTTACTGCTTCGGCTGAAGTGTGAGGCTGCCGTCGCCGGAGAATAACAGGAGGTCTGGGTGAGTAGAGGGATTGCTAGGCTAGCAATGGGAGTATGGTGGGGCGGTGAGGCCTGCGCGGCAGCACAGCCAGCCGTGGGAGGAGGGAGCAGGCAGTCTCGCCGGCGCTTGTTTAAGCGGCTGGAGCAGGAAAAGCAGAGATTAAAGAAGCACGACGGCCGTTGGATGGACATCCAACAGTCACTGCTCTCGTGTGTTGACTAAGTTGACACGCCATTGCGTGCGCGTCAACCTTTTTTTAGGAAAGCGTACGCGTCAACCTATAGTAGGCGCACAAGTCAGCCTCAAATCTGTGGAAAACAACATACAACCCATCTGCCATTATTTCTAATAATTTCCATCCCATTTGCTAATTCTTAAGGATTTTTTTGGAGCCCATATTCTTTTTGTTAGCATTACAACACATATTGCGGCCACGGTTAAAAAATTATACAAAATTTTGCATATTTCGGTGCGGTCCCAACTGTTTTTAATCCCAAAATTTCGAGTCACATTCAAACTAATTTGAAAAATAAATTTATATCAATATAAAATCCAAATAATTGTCCACGCATAAAAATCAATGAAATTTAAAATCTCGAAATGAAAAAAAAGAAATTTGAAACTAATTGCCGGTTTGATGTGTTTTAAAAATGTACATGTAACACCCCTGTGTAATAGTCACTGTGACATTCTGCTAAGTATGCCAAGTCATCTCAATTTGCAGTGCCTAATCACTTTGGTTAAGAATTCAATTCAAATGCTATTCTGAAAATCAACTCAAATTCAAAAGTGCAAAATAAATTTGCTCAAACACTATTGGAAAAATGTTCACTAAATAGCAAATATTCCAGAAGCACTCATAAAAATAGAAACAATGATGGTGGAGTTAGCAAAATGACTCAAACCACATGAAACAACACCAAAACAGAATTATTTAATCCATTTATAATTAAATCAAATTCAAATAAAATTCTACTTTGCCCAAACAAATTTTTGGTGAAAGGTAATATCACAATGTAATATTTGGGCCAAGTCCCACATTTTATACAAGAGCACCAGTGGCCTAATTATTTCAAAACAGCAAAGAATAAAAGAAAAATAAAAAACAGAAACAGAAAATAAGAAAACTAAAACGAGGCACTGTGCACTGGGCCTAAGTGCACAGTGCCCCGAAACCAGCCCAACCTCTCTCTCTCCCTCGCACTGTCGCTCTATCCATGGACGAGCGCGCGCGTGCCGACCGCACGTCGACACGCTGGCGTCCACCGATGCTACAGGGGCAACAGAGGGAATAAGGACCTGCCTCGTCCATCTCCCCTGGCTCCCCCTCGTCACTCTTCCCCCTCTCCTTCTCCCTCGTGCACACGCTCGCCTCTTCCCCTCTCTGGCAGAGCGCCACCGCCGCCGCAGCTCCGTCGTCCTCACGGCCAACGGCGTCCCCGCGGGCCACCACCGTGCCTCGGAGGAGCGCCGTGCTCGTCCACGTCGCCTGCGCCTTCGAATCGGAACTGGGAGCCACCTATCCTCACGTGTGTCGTCGTCTTCTTCCTCGGATCACCTGCGCGCCTCCGACGAACCCCCGCCGTCCTGCTGCTACCAAACTACCAAGGGCCTATGTGAGTGCCGCACGGTGAGCTTCTCCGCCCCTCAATGCTCCTCGTTGGCTCCCTAGCGCACTGTAGCTAGCCGTCCTTGCCACCGCGATCTACCATCCGCCATTGCCGGCGTTGAGCTCGGTGCAGAGCTGCCCGAGCCGCTCCGCCTTGTCCCACGTGTTTCTGGCGACCGTAGAGACCCGCCTAGCCTCGTAATTCGCTCGAAAACGGCCCGGAGCCGCGAGTCGGACCACACCTGCATACCACCGCCGTCTTCCCTCAACGCCAGCGACATTTCCGGCCATGGCAGGCCGTGCCACCACTCGCGTTGGATGCGGCTTGTCCCCAGCTCTCGAACACAACCAAGCGCGCAGCAAATGACGCCCCGTAGCTCGATTCCGAGCTGCTCCGGCGATCGGCCGCCGCGCAAACGATAGCCGGAGCAACTCCGGTGACGCTGCCAACGTGGCGTAGGTGGGACCCACCCCTGGGTCACACACCGTGGGCACTGGGGGCCCCAGTTGACTGGGTTGACCCAGTCAACTGTGCTGACTGGGCAGCCCAGCCACTGACACGCGGGCCCCACCACATTTAGATTAAATAAAATGTTTTAATAATAAAAACTAATTGGTTAGACTAATGTCTGACTGGCAGATGGGGCCCACCCCCTAATTAACCCTGTTATTAGATTAACCCACTGTTAGTCTCAATAGAGGCTGACATGTGGGTCCCACTGGACCCACATGTCAGGTTTGACCCTGGTCAGCGAGACTGTTGACTGCTGACGTCATCACCTAGTGATGCTGACGTCATAAATCATTTCTGTTAATAAAAATAATTCCAGAAAATCATTTAAACTTCGAAAATTAATAACTTTTAAACCATAGCTCAGATCGAAAAACTTAAAACATGAAAGTTGTTTAGAACGACGAGACGAATCTAATCATGTCTTCTTTTTTGATGCCGGAACCCCCTACGTAGGTGAAACCGCAACTTCGAGGCCATATCCGATAGATGAATAGTGCTTAGACACCGGAACTGGGAGCCGCCTAACCTCGCGTGCATCGTTGTCTTCTTCCTCGGATCACCGGTGCGCCTCCGACGAACCCCCGTCGTCCTGCTGCTACTAAACTACCAAGGGCCTATGTGAGTGCCGCACGGTGAGCTTCTCCACCCCTCGCTGCTCCTCGTTGGCTCCCTAGCGTCCCATAGCTAGCCGTCCTTGCCACCGCGATATGCCATCCACCATTGCCGGCGTTGAGCTCGGTGTAGAGCTGCCCGAGCAGCTCCGCCTTGTCCCACGTGTTTCTGGCGACCGTAGAGATCCGCCTAGCCGCGTAATTCGCTCGGAAACGGCCGAACCCGCGAGTCCGACCACACCCGCATACCACCGCCATCTTCCCTCAATGCCGGCGACATTTCCGGCCACGGCAGGCCGCGCCACCACTCGCGTTGGATGCGGCTCGTCCCCAGCTCTCGAACGCACCCAAGCGCGCACCAAATGACGCCCCGTAGCTCGATTCTGAGCTGCTCCGGCGATCGGCCGCCGCGCAAATGGTCGTCGGAGCAACTCCGGCGACGCTGCCGACGTGGCGCAGGTGGGACCCACCCCTAGGTCACTGATCGTGGGCCCTGGGGGCCCCAGTTGACTGGGTTGACCCAGCCAACTGTGCTGACTGGGCAGCCCAGCCACTGATACACGGGCCCCACCACATTTAGATTAAATAAAACATTTTAATAATAGAAACTAATGGTTAGACTAATGTCTCACTGACAGATGGGGCCCACCCCCTAATTAACCCTGTTAATTAGATTAACTCACTGTTAGTCTCAACAGAGGCTGACATGTGGGTCCCACTGGACCCACATGTCAGGTTTGACCCTGGTCAGCGAGACTGTTGACTGCTGACATCATCACCTAGTCATGCTGACGTCATAAATCATTTCTGTTAATAAAAATAATTCCAGAAAATCATTTAAACTTCGAAAATTAATAACTTCTAAACCGTAGCTCAGATCGAAAAATTTAAAACATGAAAGTTGCTCAGAACGACGAGACGAATCTGATCGTGTCGTCTGTTTTGATGCCGGAACCCCCTACATAGGTGAAACTGCAACTTCGAGGCCATATCCGGTAGATGAATAGTGCTTATACACCGGATAATAAATCCCGCGTTAATCCTAAAATAACTAAAATGACTTAGGTGCATCTGTAGGCAACCCTGCACTCCATCTTAGCATAGCATGCCTGCATTGCATCGTTTGCTGTGTATTTATTTGTTTCTTCCCCCTCTTCTCTCTTGATAGACCCTGACGTCGACGTAGCTTCCAAGACTGACGCAGCTCCGGAGGTTGACTACGCTCCAGACGACCAGTCCCTTGCCGCCGAGCTTCCAGGCAAGCACCCCCCTTTTGAGCATTCCGATATCGCCTACTCTTCTCTCTCGTATGCTTGCATTAGAAGTTGCTGCTGCTACTGTTATCCTATATCTGCTGCATAGCCTGTTTAATTGTAACCTGCTGTTGATACTTACCTGTTATCCTAAACTGTTTAGTATAGTTTTGGTAGAGACCCAGCAGAGACCCCACTATATCTCGACTGCCCCGCTGGATTCTCAGAAGACCTGATCAACGGGATCGAAGACCAGGCCCCGACATTGCACATCACTTCCCCCATAACTGCTCGACACTACTGGGTTAATATCGAGTGCCGAGGGTGATACCTCGTCAGCACTTCTGATGATAAGCTTGTAGGTTAGTTATTCGGTCGTGGTAAGCGAGGGTGATTCCTCCTACACCACCCCCGAAAACGACATTGTCATGCAACTGTTCAAGTGTGGACCTCGAGGGTGATGCCTCTTCAGTTCACCTTGACGTTTACGTCAGGTGGGAGTCCAACGAGGGTGATGCCTCAGATTCCTTCTTGATATGATAGCCACACGGATGCCCTTACTTATTGTTGACACTGCTTATGATGGATAAAGACGGGTCGGCCCTGAAGGGTACCCGCGCGAGCTTAATAGCGAGTGATGTGGAATCGGGTGGACCTGGATGGTGCCCGAGAGTTGAACATGAGGCGTGGCCGGGCATTCTTAGCCCTTGCCGCAAATCCTCGAGACGGGGCGACGGGGTCACATATTTCGTGAGTCTCTACTCGTTTCCGCACTACCAACACACTAACGGTTTTGATATTTGATCTGAGGGGCCTCTGGCTTGATAGCACTAACCATCACGTGGGCATAGTATGGGTGTTCTGCGTTGTATACTTCAGCCGAAGCTTAATAGACGTCAGCAACTGAGCGACACACGCTGGGTTGGACTGGTAACGCCACCGCGCTTGTATTAAGGGGTTGCTAGGTTTGCTCACCGGCGGTGTACGCAACGTGCAGGAGCGTCCGGGGCGACGGCCCAAGACCTTTGGGGGCATAGGTTTAGTCCGATGTGCTGACCTCTTTGTTAAGTATTTGGTCAGGTTGCGCGTATCGTTTGGCCGAGGCCGGGCATGACCCAGTAAAGTGTGTCCGGCCGGAGTTAATCGAGCGTGGTGGGTAAGTTGGTGCACCCCTGCAGGGAAGAAACAATCTATCGATAGCCTGTCCTACGGTAACGGACACTCGGAGTTGTATCCCGATCGGTACAACTAGAACTGGAGACTTGAGATGTAATGGATAGTATGGCTCTGGGATTGCTTTCTCGCAGGGAGTCGAGGAAGAATCTCTGGGCGAGGTTGATAACATTACTACTACTTTACATTATGTTAATCTGCACTCTTCTAATGCTGCAAGACCGATGAAGATGCTTGAAGATGCTAGTCTTCGATAGGACTAGGCTCTCCCCTCTATTCTGGCATTTCTGCAGCCCAGTCCACATATACAGCCATCCTTTGAAAATGTTGCATATGTAGTGTAGATCCTTGCTTGCTGAGTACTTCGGATGAGTACTCACGTTTGCTTTACTTTCTTTTTCTCCCCATATCCATATGTCACCGCCAGATGACGGAGCCCCTGAGATAGCTGCCCTGTCGACGACTACGGCTCCTACTACTACCCTCCAGGCGAGTACTACTACGAGGAGCTGACCGACGACCAGGAGTAGGTTCGGAGGGTCCGAGGCAGGAGGCCTACGCCTTTCGATCGTAGTATTTTATTTTGCCCCGCCTTCCTAAACGCTTATCTCTATTTCTGTAATATATCTGTACCCAGATATCTGATGCTTCCGCTGACACTTGTATCCCATCGAGCTATGTATTCGAGCCCTCAAGGCCCTGGCTTGTAATATAAAGCTTGTATGACTTTATTTATGTTTTAGAGTTGTGTTGTGATATCTTCAAGTGAGTCCTTAGGCTTAATCATGTGCATTTGCGTGTATGATTAGTGCATGATTAAGCCGGGGTCGTCACAGTACAACCCATTTCTCATTACTGATAGCCCATTTTTTGGGCAAGCCGAATGAAACTCTCCTTGTCTTGAAAGATTTGCAGCCCAGCAGGGCTGACAAAGCATGTAGGCCTTGGTTGGGTATTCTGCAAAAGAACAAAAAAATTGGGCTAGCCGTTTTTAGAAAAAAAAAATTGGCCTGGTCTTGTGGTAAACATAAAATAAAAGGCTGGCTAGACAGGCCAGAGTGCCCCGCACAGCCCAGTTGACACCCTGCTTCCGTCTCAAAAACAAAAAGAACTAGGCAAGCTGCTGGGTCCCCGATGTCAGCCTCTCGTTGTGCAATTCTCTAGTTTATTGACTACGTTGACAATGGCATGGGACCCAGATGTCAGAAATCCATTAGGAGGAACCAGTTTTTTTTGGCGTGAAATAAGGAGGCACTTGCTTGCGTACTGCCATGACCCTGGTGGGTCCCTGCTGTCATCCTCTCCACGTACAATCATCTACTGATTGTGTATGCGTCAACCTAGTAGGCCCACAAGTCAGCCTCTAAACCCGTGGCGGACAAATACAGCCTATTTAAAAAATAATAGCTCATTCCATACGTTCAAATGGAAAGTTCAACATTCAGAGCAAAGAACAGGTCTGATCCAGATATAGAGTACTGAACTTCCATGTTGACAACCATCATAGCCAAGTTAACTCTCTAGTCCCACTAATACTCTAGTAGTGTACAAGTACTAACTTACTCTTACCTAACTAGACTATGCCGGTAGCCATCTGCGGTACATGCTAAACGCTGGCACCGACGTCCTCCTCCTCGCCTCGGACTTGCCAGAGGTGCGATAGGACGCGTTGCTCGCGCACGTTGGCCCTTTCCATGCCGGCGTGGTCCACGGAAGCTTCAGCTTCTAAGCGGGAAACCCACTTTACGAGCTGGTAGTAAAATTCGGCATCGCGAACGCGTGCGTGCCCGACAGCCTCCAGGGCTATTTGCCGGGCGCCGGCCTCCACGTAGTCGGCCCAGTTGCGGCCGCTCTGCTCATTACTCAAAGTGTCGGTGCGCTGCTACTCCATGCCCCGCTGGCGGTGCAAATCAGCGATATGCTGCTCCTCTGCCAGGCGGTCGTGCTCCAACAAGTCCTCATACTCCGCATTGCCATCTAAAGACCGATAGAATGCCTCCTCCCTCCGTCTACCTTCCGGTGAAAAACCGAACACTAGTTCCGGTGGTGACCGCCTCCGACGTCGCCTATTACGGACGGGCGGGGGCATGACGGATGTGGCGAAAGCGAGGGCAGGTGGCGAGCGACGTCAAGCCGGTGGGGGCTTATGAGGATAGGACGAGTTGGGTGATAGTGCCACCAGAGAACGCCGAGAACCAGTAATTATAGGCGGAAGGTAGGTGAACCAACGTGTCGCAGGAAACGCGTCGGTCACAGCGGTCATCGAAATTCAATGAGTAAGCAGGCATGGCTTAGCACGCCAGCTTATCATGGAAAACTAGAAAAACTGAAATTATGACTGTGCCGTCCCATCCCGTCCCGTCAGTGGTGCGTCCCGTCCATGCTGGGTCGCACATCGGCATGACGGTCAAACAAGTGTGCTCGATTCATCCAGATGAGGTACGTGCGTGATCCGCTGGTTAATCGCGTAGGATCGAGTCGGTCGGATAGTGTACGTGTAGGATCGCAATAGCTGATGAACGTTCGCTGGGAGATAAGGCATTTGCGAATGTTTTTGCTGGCAGTTTCTTCAGATTCGCATGGCATTTTCTTCAGAGCAGCATGTCAGTTTCTTCAGAGGTAGGAATTTTTATTCAAAAACCTGCCACCTTCAGATCTTGCGTCGCAACTAAAAATACCAGGAGTGTATTAGTAGGCTAGCTAGTAATAGATCAGTAACTTATAAACACTGAGCGAACAGAAATAAGGAAGTGCTAGTAACTTGTAAACACTAAGCACACAGAAATAAGGATCATGTTGTGCACAGTAGTAAGAGCCGATCCATTCAAAATGTTCACACGAAACTCACAGGCCTGGCATTGTAATATGTTCACATTAGTAGCCCAAATTCACAACCAACTAGTATGATTCCCATACATAAGATCAACATGTTAATGCATCTCAATGATTCACAGATCATATACAAATATGTAGCTCCAAAAGCAAAGATCTAGAAAAAATATATGTTCTTTCTACTAACATGGATGCTTCTCTGGGCCAACATTAAGTACAGAGTGAAAGACAAATTTGTTTGTGAAGTCTACAATTCCTCTTGCAAACGTAAGTGGTTTCACTAACAACTGGAACCTTGAGAATGAACCACACATGATGGAGGAACATCCACTGCAATATGATTTGGTCTTCTTTCGATCACACGATGAGACTATTTTCAGAATACAAACTTTAACTTAGGCAAAATGATGCCCATTGTATAATCAAACCAAAGCAATGAAGCATCTAGTGTTGGCCAATAAATAGTACAGTACTACTTTTGTGCAGTCCATGAAGTGACTATCCAATTTTCTGTGTCTATTTTCAAATGGCACTGCATGCAGTGACTATACTATTCTCTTGTGCAGTTCCACCAAAATTGAGGTCACTTTGTTTGTTTGCCAAATAGCAATGGGTAGACATCTGTCTGCACAAATATCAAGCAGCTAGTAAACATATACCCCACCTTGTATTTTCGGTTTAAACACGTCTCTTCTAGTCGTTTCCGCTTAGCATCTGTCATGTTTTGCACTGGACAATTTGATACTGTCATGTTTTGCCCTGGACAATTTTGTACTGAATTGATTTGCTGGTACAGAGCAGAAATATAGCGCCTATTCTTCATCAGACCAAGGATATCCATGTTCGTAGTGATGGAAGAGGTGAAATCGATACAACCGAAATTGAGCATCCAATAATTGAATCATGTCCTGCACCTCCAATGTAGGTCCACCCTGCCAATAAATTCACATGCAAACCACTAATATTACTATCTAATGACAGTACAAAAAGAGTAGCAAGATAGTAGCAAACCATGTACCTTCGTAATGAATAGCTCATAGTGCCACCAATTGGATATAACGGTTTGGAAGAAAACATGCTCCTAATGTTGAACCATTTGGACTTTTTGTGCAGTTCCACTAAAATCGAGCATCCCTATTTGCACAGATATTGAAAGTGTGATTACTATAAAATTGGCACTAGTTGAAGCATAGACTCACAAATATAAGAATTCCAATTTCTTAATGGGAAAAGGTAGCAAGACTGTTTCTAACCACCTTTTTGAAGGAATAAATAAGGCAACAACGGCCGATGTCAGGAAGGCATACATAGTATTTTCTGAAAGATTGAGCCATTCCGGACCTTTCCTCTTCTTTTAAGCATATTTTGTGCAGTTCAACTAAAATAAAACGCCATCACCACCTTGACAATTCAGTGACACTGCACAAAAAGCAATGACTTACCATTACATCATGATGTCAGGTATGTAATCGACAGGTATTAGAGATAAACATGCAGACCTTCTCCGATAACATAATGAACATTAATTTTAACAAAGGTGTGACTAGCTTTACCGGCATAATTTGAGTGAACTCTACACCCTCTGTTCCTTAATATATGATGTTTTCGCAGTTCAATTTAAAGTACCCAAACGTCTAGTATTTTGAAAAACAGGTAGTAGTTTTCTTGAGCACATATCTGGGAAAGCTTGCCACACCTTATATATGTCCATATGCTAATGCAACACCATTCGAATAGTACAAATATACACTAATCCAGTGGCTAGTGCAACAGTAGAGTAGTTTTTTTATTACGGGGTATAGTACAATGGTTTTACTGAACAGATTTCCATAAGCTAGCACTGGAAGGTTTATATAAGCATTAACTATACAAAATGTAAAGGTAACAAGTTTCAGCATTGGTATACTAGCTGTGCAACAGCATTAAACCAAATACAAATGTCTGAAGGTAACTAGCATTATTAACTAATGACAGTATAATTTTTTTTGCAAACCATGTACCTTCAAGGTAAATATCATTTCGAACTCGAGGGGACTTGAAAAATTGCTATCCCAATCTTGATAATCGATCAAACATAAAAACTTGATCAATCGAATCCAGAAAACAGCCAGAAGAGGAGGTGCCCACTCTTGATCTTTCCTCTTCTCTTCATAATTTTTTGTGCAGTTTAACCAAAATAAAACGACATCAGCGCCTTGGCATTTTGGTGACACTGTACAAAAAAATTGACTTATCTCATGAAAGTGAGGTATTTAATCTATAAGCATTAACAGTGCAAAATTCTGAAGGTAGTAACAAGTTTCATCATTGGTATACTGGCTGTGCAACAACATTAGAATGCCTTAGCTGAAAAATCTTTAATACATCCACAATCAACAGCTAACCCTGAAATAATCCAGTGACATTAAATGGCATTGCTTAAATTTATCGGTGGCATTAGACTGAGTGCGTCATTAGTTAAATGTGGCATCACTTTAGCAGTAGCATTGCTTGACTTTACCGCTGGCATTATACTAACAGCAAAAAATGGCAATAAGAGCATGGGAGGCCCATTCGGACAGTGGGAGCACCAGTATGATGTACCTCCACGGACGCATAGAGTGGTGAGGGAGGGATGGTTGCCCAGAGCACCAAATATCCAGGCAGCATATGTGGATTACGTCCCATTTTTGTTCTCTTTAGCCACCTTTTTCCTATGTGAGGACAACAAACCGATCGACCTGGTCATTCTCTATTGCGTTGTCATGCCTTTCTACCCTTTTTCAACCAAGAGACATGAGACTCATTCCTTAGCTACTGATTTTCCCCTTTTTATCCTAGATGCGGGTTCGATACCTAGTCTCTTCGATAGTACTTTCTCCCTTCCTTTACTTATTCAACCCAGACATGGATTAGTCTGCATGAAGTAGGTTTCCTTTAATAGTGCAAATTAAGGTTTTTGTCTGCGTGACCAGCGGAGCAGAGGATAGCAAATTGGGGAGATGGTGGAGTGGAAAAAGATCCACATGCAGCGACGTGGCAGATGGGGCAATAGAACAAGGGTATAGTTCGAAAAGAGGTAGCATACCTGAGGGTCGGCGGGAAGTGGCTTTGCTCGTGGTCGTCGTCCTCCGCACACACTACAGCAGTGAGCTTGGGGACGGAGGCCATCCCGCGTGGGCGCTAGGTCTAAGAGGACGGCCTTGTCGTTAGTGCATGACCTCGCTCGCCGACGATGAGTGCGTCAACGCTGCACGTCCTTTTCTTCCCCGGCGGATCTGTGACCACCAGTGAGGAGGGAGAGAGAGGGGCACTACCATCTTTTTTTGATCTGGAGAGAGGGTGATAGTGTGAGAAGCAAGTGGGCAGCCCTTAGCAAGCAAGCGCTGAATCTCCAACCTATATATCTTTTTTGATACTAGTACTAGAGGTGGAGTAGTGGTAGAGTAATTTATATTTTCTCTGCATACAGTACCAGTTAGTCGTGCTTCAAAACTGAACGGCATGCCATTAAAAAAATAAAGTCAAGAAATAATGCGGCACCTCGGGCCAACGCGACCAGATTGCATTTTGCACGAGAAATGACACACCATGTTTCGTTGACATGTGGTCCCGTTCCAACATGTTAGTGAGACGACGGCGAGTCCTTTTGTACAATTTCTGAACGGACGTCTATGTAGGCCGGGGCGCCTCTTCCTGTAACGTGGCAACCGTCCACTGCCTCTTCGCCTTTCCCTCTCGATTTGGAACTGCTGTCGCACGCTCTTCCTCCCTCCATTTGCCTTCACCCTTCCTTCTTCCATTGTTCGATCGTCTTCTCCATGGAGGGAACAGGCAGGAAACGACCCCGTTATTCTTGCCCCGATCTGAAAGATGACATGGTGGAGGAACTCATTGATCGGTGCGACGTCATCACCTCGGCTAGCATGGTAGGTTCGTTCAAGACCATTCTCGACTCAACAAATAACATCACTACAAAGACGATCCAGAAGCAGTTTGATCTCCCCTATCTTCTTCGCCATGACCCTGCTCGCTGGTGTGCGGACGACGGAAGCCTCGCCTTGTGCAAGTTGATGCCACTTGATAATGATACGTGTGATGTTAAGATGCCATCGCTTAAGGGTAAGGCTTGGGCAGGCGCAAATGGTGATTTGGTTGTTTATATTGGGTACAACTGCGAGTGGGAACTTGTGAATGTGTACCCTCGTCACCGGGTTCCACTTCCAAAAATCTCAGAGTGCCCTGAGGTTGAGCACATAGATGATCTACGTACGTTCAAATACGATCATGGTGACTGTCGTCTACGGAAGATAGCAATTTGTCGAGTTCCCAACCGCTCTTGGGATTACACGAACTATGATGTTGCTATCTTCGACAAGCTTGTTGCCATCCTTACTTCCACGCTTCGATGGATATTGCTCAAAAATCAATTTCTATACACAGATGAGTACTATGATGCAATTCAATACGAGCATCTTGTGTTTGCTGCCACCACTCGTGGCACTATTTTTGCATGGAATCCTTATGGTTTCGGTACGTTTGTCTTCCACCGTAATTAGAATTGTTTCATCCACATGCATGCGAGTTAGTATCCCCGTACTAATTAACCTTCTTATGTTTCCCAGGTCCTGTGAACATTCCACCACCTATACTTGAAAAAATTTATAACCAAGGGGGAGATGACGATGGTGATGATCACGAGCATGAGGACGAGCAGGACCTACATACTCAGTGGCGCCTGGCAACTTATTCCGATGGATCACCTCTTCTTGTCTGTATACAGGGCACTGTTGATGTTACTAAGGAAGCAGGTGTTGTCTCCCATGGTCGCACTCTCCGGATCTATTCCAACATCCATTGCAGGGTATTCGGGATGGATACTAGTGTGCTAGTGCCAGCACCTTCTCCCTGGTTCAATATTGATAGTCTTGGAGAAAACTCGCTCTTCCTTGGACTAAACTATCCAATGATGGTGAAAGTCGATCCAGATGCTGTTGGCAGAACATTACTACCATTTATGAGAAGCAACTGTATCTATACATCGGACATTGCTATGGTTCCCTACCCTGGCTATCACAGTATGCGTCCTGATATAGGCCGCTTCAGCCTGGATGATGAGTCTTGCGTTGGTCTCAATATTGACAATAGCTAGCCCTTCCTAGAGGCTTACTTATGGTTCAAAGCAAGCATTTCGAACACCAAGGATTGGTTGAGCTAAAGTTCATTTCATTGCTTGTTATTTGTTGTGTGATAAAAACATTAGTATTGACTACAATGTTTTGTTGGAAATAATCTATAATCCAACATGTATCCTCGTTGTCGTTGTGTTTGATGACTTGTTGTATGTAATGAATGGTACATTTGCATATGCATGTGATAAACTCAATTTATGAATGGTTTTCGAGTCACTTCTTGGAGTGTTAGTACCGTAGTAGTATGGCCAACATCCGGTTATATGAAGTTGCCACATCACATAGAGCCAACCTAATAGTATGCTAGTACAATAGTTAGTCCTAGTAGTAGTATACCATCAACTAGAGCTAGGTGTCGCACGGAGGCCGAGAAATATGGTGATAGCATGAGGTGGGCTTGTACAATACGTATGATGTGGGCACAGGGCTTGCCGTGTTTCCTACTCCTCCGGTCTAAATGTGGAGAAGATTTGGTCGAGTTCTTCCTCCTTTTGCCGACACGTGGGACATCCAGCATCCAGGTCGTGTCATGCAAGAAAATGGAGTGCTAGTTGAAGCCACGTGATGTGCATCTTGGGTTAAAGTGTAAATAGAATCTTACTCTTGAGTAACTCCAAAAGCAGCCACCAAAGATCTTTATTGGATTTGTTTTTCATCACCAGCACGTTGAGGTGAAAGATGTGCAAGTTCAGTGGGTCGTCTTGCGTTTTCACTGACATGTGGGACTACATGTGAGCAAACAGATGATGGGCACACTCCGCGCGTCTGCTGGCTGGCTGAGAAGAGAGAGAGAGAGGAGGGCTGGGCACAAACTCCAGGAAATTCCGCGACAATGTGAGTAGTACTAGTGGTGTACCGTACTCCTGGAGAGATAATGTGTTCACTCTACGTAACCAGCACCTCGATATAGTGGGGTGGCATGGGCCATAAATAGCATTCACTTCTAGCAGTACGGCACACGCCACCCACATGAGTCCCATCTGACACCAATTTTCT
The DNA here is from genome assembly GCA_011799875.1 of Thinopyrum elongatum. NCBI lineage: Eukaryota > Viridiplantae > Streptophyta > Magnoliopsida > Poales > Poaceae > Thinopyrum > Thinopyrum elongatum. Next base: position 325,290,893 of record CM022300.1, read on the forward strand.
TGGAGTCTATGCTATAGCTATCTTTTCTCCCTCCTGTTTTCTCTAACTCAGCCATCGCGTGGTGGGCGGGGTGGGGGTTTGCCGATAGTCGGTTTGCCCAACTGCGGCCCCACTTGTAAGTGAAAGATGCAACACAGCATGCCTTCCCCTTTGAGCGGCGTGCCGGACCAACCGTGTGGGGGTGCGACGCGAACACGATAGGCTTTTCCTTTTGAACTTGTAATTTGTAAAATTTGGTTCTGCTCCAAGGCGTGACCGATAGATAGAAATAACGATTTTCCATAGAGTAATGAGAAGTTTGGTACTAGCGCGGTTCATGCATGGAGTACGTACGAAAATTATGAAGTTGATGCGAAAGGTAAGATAATTACTATTACAATATACTACTACATGGAATTGACGGAAAGATAAAGATACATACGGATCCATCAACAACATCCTCATGTCCTAGTGCGCCGGGTCACCAACCGACATGTGAGGAGCAGTGGCGTTGGCGGCGAGCTCAACATGCTTCTGAACAATGCCGTCCAAGGTTGCCCTGCGGTCCAAGAAGGCCAGCGTCCTATCGTCCTCCTCTTGCATGTAGTAGTCCTTGTGGACGATTTGTGCGTAGACATGTGTGATTATGTCGATGGTGTCTTGCTGCACGGCGAGCGCGAACTCAAGGTGGACATTCTCTGACGCGATGGCGGGCAGTCGCAAGGCCACCAGTGTGCCGAAGAGGTTGTCACCATAGAGGGCGTTGAGGGTGGCAGGCATCACAGAGCCTGGGCGCATGGGCTGGAGGCGTACGTCAAGGTCGTCCGCGAGCTTCTTGACGACGGTGAACTTGTCGAGGAAGCCGACGAGGACGTCGTCGAACAAGGAGATGAAGCTATCGTCCAAGAGGCCTCTCGCCCTGGCGACCTCAAGCATGACCTAGAGACGTTCCTCGGTGCCGGGACACAGGCCGGCATCGTGGACCATCTGGCACAGCCGGCTGATGCTCGCACTCATCGCCTACATGGGTCTAGCTTCTAGTCAACTGATCTTGCGATTGGAGTGATCACTCTTGCCCTTGGTTAGGGTGCATAGGTGCGTAGGATTTCGTAGATTGGACTGGCAGGGAGCCTTTATATGAGAAGTGCATACTGCGTTGCATTCACGTGTGTGTTGGCCATTTACTCCTCGGCCCTCCCTCCGTGCCGGTGCAGTATAGTCATCTCACCGAGACCAAGTTGGGGAAAAACGAGAGAACTTTGATGTTTACTGGTTTATTGGTCCCCTTTGCACTTTGCGCCAAGTTTTGACCTTTGATTTAACTAATAAAATGTTAATGCATGTAACCAAAAATAATATCATTGGAAACTATGTTCAAATACTAATCCAATGATACAATTTTTGGTGACATGCATTAGTATTATTTTAGTTAAATCTATGGTCAAAATTTGGAACAAAATACTAAGGGGACCAATAAACCAGGACGGAGGTAGGAGTAGTATTTTGTAATTAATGTCATTGCATAAAGAGAATTGAGCACTGCATGTTGTGGTAAGTAGTCTCAAGTCACTGAATGCATACACACCCCACGTCTCCTATTGGGTGATTTCTTTTTTTGTGGCAAAAAAACAGGGAACGAGGTGGGTAGTTAATGCACCGCGCCTAAAAGTTTTGGGATTATTTGGTTTTCGTTACTAATGAACCAGTACGGAGGGAGTACAATAGTAGTCTTTGATTGCAATTTTTTGTTTTTAGCTTACCAAGCTGACCGCTCGGTGAGTACAATAGTAGTCTAATTGATGAGATTTCAGATTTGGGCCATCTACCGGAAGGGAGAGTGTATAATATCATCGGGAACTACGTTCAAAACCGAATAAAACAATACTCCATGTATTTATTTATAGAGTGAGTAGTATATTTTTTGTGACATGCATTACTAGATATTGCTAGTCAAATACTAAATCCAGACGGAGGTGGTAGTACTACTAAATCCAAACGGTGGTGCTAGTACTAGTAGTAGTAGTAGTACCAATGTAGAGTACTGTACTACATGTTCGTCAAATTATTACGTGATGCTCCTCACAGTGAAGTGACAAGACTCTGCGCCGGAGATGTCACCTGAGTGTAGGCGCCGTGTTCGGCATACCAAAGTCAGCCTCACCATGTGTAGTCACTATCATCATGGCTGTAGAGCTAGCCTGCTTACAACTAGCCGTGTTCAATAATTTCCCGTGCGTTGTCACGAGTATCTCTACTCTTTTCTTATACGAGTAAGATGCCCGTGCATTGCACGGAACACAAAGATTGGGGGTTGACGGCATCGACAGCGGCCATCGTGCCAGATTGTTCCATGGCCTTCTAGATGTGGTGGGGAAGAGATAAGGCTGATTGTGAGAGACAAGGAGTTGTTTGTAAATAGGGAACAAGTGCGGGCATCTTTTTGCAAAACTGCAGCAGTTTGCTTTGTATGTGTCAGATCTAGATCTGACGGCTATTGGTGAAAGATGGCAGGCACACCATCATCACCAAGGTTTTTATAGGAGTAGTATAGAGAAATAGAGAAACTCTTATAAAAAACCGAGTTGGTGATGATGGTGTGCCTACCATCCTGCAATATACACCGTCCGATCTATAAACACTTATAAACTATGGCAATTTTGCAAAAAGATACCCGCACCCCTCTCCACATTTGTAGATAAGGCCTTCCCTCATTCATCTTTGTCTCCCACAAGATAAACAGCTCGTATAAATGCATCTTGATGTTCCGTGCAACGCATGGGCCTCTTGCTGGTAATAATAAATATTGTACTCGAGTAATGGGTATATCGTTGCCACACCTATGCACGCAAACATTTATCGTAACATAGTACCTCGTGCTGGATAGTCGTAATATTACAAGTTTCAAACTGATATTACAAATGCTAGGAGTAATGCTGCACCTACGAAGAGGGAATTATTAGGAAGTTAAAGTACGGAGTAAGAACTTTTGTTACTTTAGGTGGATGCAGCATTATCGTACAAACTAAAATCCACCGCCCTGACAAGTCACTAATGGGTAAATAAATTTTTGAGTCTCTGGCGACTTGATGTTTCAAAAACAAATTCAGCTTCTGTGGAGACTTTGTCATTTAGGCTTAGACGCTTGCGGTGATCAGCACGCCATTCATTTTTGCGCCAGAGAACGCCAAACCTCATTACCTTAAGCACACTTGCCTCCAGAACAAAGAACCTGGCCAACTTAATCTCAGATGTGCTGCCTCGGTAGTCGATCAAATCAATTTCCTGTAAGATGGAGATCAAGGTATTCGATGAGATTGTTATAGTGCAGCACATTTTTCACTTTCAGGTCTTTTTTATCTGCAAAAGAAGAGAACATATTAGAGCAGCTGGCTGTATAAGATTGCTGTGTCATCAAGAGGTACCAATATTATTCGCTCATACGATAGGGTTGGCTATAGTGTTGGGTCTAAGGCTAGTGATATTTTTTCACTCTCTTTCTCTTTCCTTTCATTTACCTAGGAGCACGTGAAGAGCTTGGGCATTTGTTGCTTTCCACTATCTGGCCGATGCCATATTTCTCAAAAGTATGCCACATAATACGCATCGATGTCAAATCAAAAGATTTTGACACCGCTCTAGCGATGTGAGAGAGTTGGCACCGTTGTGCACACATACCCACATGTATAAACAAATCAATCAAACCAACTACACAGCCTCTCCCTCTCCCAAACAAGTGTTTTTTATTGCCTTGATCCTCTCCCTCTCCCACGCAAGTGTTTTTTCATTGCGTGAGTTAATTTGGCACCAGAGCAAAGTAGGTGATCCAGATTGGGGCACCAGGTGAGCAATGGAGGGCATCGATGCCAAATGCATCAGAGGTGAATTTGGCACGTGTTTTGGCCTACATAGTGGAGGACCGTTATAGCCCACTTTTGTACTACCTCGTATTTAGTGTAAAATTTTGACCATAGATTTACCTAAGAAAATGCCAATACATGTCACCAAAAATTATATCATTTGAAATTATGTTCAAATACGAATCCAATGATATAATTTTTAGTGACATGCATTAACATTTTGTTAGTTAAATCTATAGTCAAATTTTGATACTACAAAAATAGTAAATCAGGACGGAGGTAGTACTTGCTCTTAGGCTAACCATAGACTTACTAGTCTTAAGTTACTTGCCACTATGACTAGCCTAGGCTACTAGTAGTACAACAACAAAAAACAATGCAGGTGATCACGTGAGAAAAAATACTAAAAACATTTGTTTCGGTGTAGTGCGTAGATGCAGTTTTGAACACTACACTTGTCATCGTAATTTGGGAAAATTACGAAAAAATTGAGCTACGTTGTGATTACCGTTTACTAATAGAAAATAAGTTTCACCTCGATGAGTAGCTTCTCCGTGCATGGAAAGCATGTAAGGAATCCAACAACTTGATCCAGATGGGGGCCTATAGATTTTATTGCCAAGATCTTCATTGTGCGCACATACTGGGTCAAGCTTGTGGGAATCATTTTCTAGATGACAGTCATAAATACATCAAGAAGAAATTTAAAAATGTGAATTTCAAGAAGACAGAGAAGAAGATGAGTGTTGTACCTGAACGATTACAGATCTAATAAAGAATTTGGAGAATTTGGCAGACGAGTACACCAACGCTATCAATTTCTGTGCGTTAATGACCCTATTTTTTGTTGGACCTTCTAGATCAGATACAAGCAATATCTCAAGGAAAGGCACATTCTCAATGACCATAACGTGGAACAACTGGAGTGGTCTCTTCCCAATTGATGTCATGTTGCGGCGCCAGCAAGACACATAAATCCATCGGAGATTCGTCGAGGTGATGTGGAGGCTAATGAACCCATGGATATGCCGAAGATGAAGGTACTCGAGCGGAGTACAGCTGCGGAGCAGGTGCTCCATAGCCTTCTTCGAGATGCCAACATCGAAGAGGTCGAGCTGCTTGAGTTGAGGGAGAAGAAGGGCGGGTGCGGCATTAATCTGGGGAAAATAGTAGGAGCTGAACCTGGCGCGACGCAGCGTTGGTGTGAGGCGGAGCGCGGACGGCAGCAGAGAACGACATCGTCCAGCTTCAAACCTGAGGTCCTCGAGCTGATCTAGGGCGGGGGATAAGATCCACTCGTCAAACTTTGCTTGGACCTTGCAGTTGGTACTGAACATGCGGATGTCCAGGCATCTGGCTGGCCTAGGGTGCGATGAAAGGATCTCGGAGACTGCGGCCATGCGTTTGCAATCCCTGTCGCAGAGGCAGCTGTCGAAGGTGAGGTTGAGGGGGACACGGCGCCGAAGGGGGCGCCACCACCGGGAGAGCAGGGTGGTCCGCACGGCAGATTTGGTGGGGAGGAGGCCGATGATGACAAGCAGCATGTCGTTAGGGAGGCTGCTGATGAAGTCCAGGCTCGCCGGATGCGGTTTTCGCTCGAGCTGCCTCTGCTTGTTGGCTGCCTCGCCGTCCATCTCAGTCGGTGGCGAGGCCGGTGTACATGTGTGCTGGTGTGTATTGTGTGCTGGGTGTGCGCGAGTGCGTCCTTGTGTGCATGCCGCCGCGTAGTGGTGAAGTGTGCGTGAGTGCGTCCTTCATACACATGCGGAAGAAGTGTGCCCTCAATTTACTAGCATGCGGGGTGCTACCACGGGTGGTTTCAACTTTGTTTACTTCACCGCGTGTCAGATGGGCCTCTAGTTTACTTATTTTCACCCACTGCTACATGGGCCAGCACACGAAGATAGAGAACACGAGCTAACAAGGCAGCATGTGGACTGGTTGACCGGTCAACTAAACAATATACAGAGCTAAACATTGACACAGTGACCGTATAATCCCTCGGTATAGACAGATCGAGTGAGAGGGGAGGCCGTGAGAGATACTAGTAGAGAGAGAGAAAGAGCTACTCCCTCCGTTTGATAATGTAGTGCCTATATTTTTTTTAAGTCAAACTTTTGAAACTTTGACCAAGTTTATAAAGAAATTACTTATATCTACAATACCAAAGATAAATGATAGTATGAAGTAAGTACATGTTGTGATGAATCTAATGATCGTTCTGGATGTAAATGTTTTTCTCCACATATACCTGGTCAAACTTTTCTGAGGTTTGACTTTTCAAAACATCCATATGTTTATGGAAGTGAGAGAGTACCTAACTAGAGAGAGAGAGAGAGAGTGTGTGTGTGAAATAGAAAGAGTGAGTGAAAAAAGTGTGTGTGCGTGTGTGAAAGAGACATGGACAACACACGATAAAGTAGAGAAAAAGCATGTGTGTCTTATGCAAACATATCACGCATGCATCTTCGACAGCAGAAGCAAGGTGAGGAGATAGTGTGGGGTTGTTTGCAACCGAGAGAGAAAGACCCCTAGCACGTGGCCAAGAGAGGTCTGACAAACAAGGGAGAGAGGTTGAGAGAGACGTATGGAGAAAATGCAGACATGGGGAGGAGAGAGTGTATATTTGTGACAGAGAGATCCCCTGGAGATCGTGATGGGACTACATGGGTGGGAGATCGAGTGACAAGGTGTGTGCGTGATAGAAGATAGCCTGAGAGATATTGAGATAGACATATGGATGGAAGGAGACAATATGTGTGTTCCTGATGGCTAGTGAGAGATAGTCATACTTAGGGGGGAGTGCGTGTGCCTAAGATGGAGTGAGGGATTATTGTACTTAGGAGGGGTGCGTGTCACATAGAGAGGGAACAAGGGTGGAGAGTGTTAGATGGGTCTATGCAGTGCGAGCGAGATATGTGTATGTGTGAACCAGGTAGATATAAAGTTTGGGAGAGATAGAGGGGCCCTGATACGGCTAAGTGGTGCATCAGATAGCTGAGAGGGGGAAAGAGATACTCCATCCGTTCGATAATGCAGTGCATTTAAATTTTTTAGAAGTCAAACTTTGGAAACTTTGACCAGGTTTATGCAAATATTATTTATATCTACAATACCAAAGATACATCATACGAAACTACATCTCATGATGAATCTAATGATATATGTTTACCGTTCTAGATGTAAATGTTTTTCTCCACGTACATGGTCAAACTTTGTGATGTTTGACTTTTCAATAAATCTATATGCTATGGACCGAAGAGAGTGCCTAAGTCGAGAGAGATCAAGTGCGTGTCAAGGAGAATGAGTGAGTGTGCAAAAAGAGTGTGTGTGTGAAAGAGAAAGGGACAACAAACGATAAAATAGAGAGAGAGTGTGTGTTCGTTTCTTATGCAAACATATCACGCATGCATCTCAGAGATAGAAAAGCGAGGTGAGGAGATACACGAAGATAGCTAGTGCGTGATTGTTTGCAACGGAGAGAGACACCCCTATAGCACATGTCCAATAGAGGTCTGGCCAACAAGGGACAAAGGTCGAGAGGGACGCATGAAGAAGATGGACGCATTGGGAGGGAGAGACGGTGTGTTTGTGATAGGGAGATCCCCTCGAGATCGTGAGAGGACTATATGGGTGGGAGATCGAGGGACGAGGTGTGTGTGCGATAGAAAAATGCCCCGAGAGAAATCGAGATAGACCAACTGAGGGAAAGAGACAATGCACATGTTTGTGATGGAGACTAAGAATTAGTCATATACATAAGGGGGACAGCGTGTGCCTATAATTGAGTGAGAGACAATCATACTTAGCTAGGCGTGAGATTGTATGTGTGTGCGTGTGAGATGGAGAGAGAACGAGGGAGAGAGAGAGTTTTAGATGGGTCTATCGAGTGTGAGTGAGATATGCATGTGTATGTGTGACCCAGGGCGATGGAGAGTTCGAGCGAGAGAGAGGGAAGAGCTGCGAGACGGCAGAGTGGTGCGTGAGAGAGTTAAAGGCAACGAGCTAGGGAATTTTTGTGCGTACGATGAGTGCACCCAAGATATTTAGCTTCGACTAGAGAATCATACATAGTGTGCCAGACAGACCTATACATGGAGTGTGCATGCGAACTAGAAAGACCCCCCCCCACAGAGAGAGAGAGAGAGAGAGATAAAGAGAGGGAGAGGGACCGACAAGGTTTGTGTTTGGATGCATGCGGTAGAATTGAAGATTGTCAGCGAGAGGGAGAACAAGAGTCTGGGAGAGAGGGAGGTCGTGTTTATGCATCAAAGACTGATATAAACCATGTTTCGATATAAATTTGCATTCAAATATTTGATTTGAAAACATGTTGTCTGCAATCCACACATGAACGGAGATATGCGTATCAAACAAGTTCATTAATTTGACTTTCAACATGTTCATGGAGTACTATAATACAACATGCTACTCAATTGAGGTGTTCAATTTTGGATTCAGTTCACTATTTTGACCTGGTGAACGAGCTATTTCACTGAATCGAGATATTTCATTTTGGGTTTGATTCCCGTTTTTTAGTGGGTCAACTAGTTGTCATATAGTAATTCAGTAGCAACGAGCATGTAAAAACACATTAGTCCCGAGCATCATCTCACCATCTAAAAAAGAAGTGGCAAGCTAACATTTCAAAATTTGATTCGAATCGACTTGGTAAGGTAGACGTGGATGCTCGTTCTCCCAAAATTTGAACGAACCGCTAAACACCCTCTGCTCAGTGGAATTCGCCCGAGCAAATAAATGGGAGACGCGAAATTACTGGCCTATGTGGGACACGCATCAATTGGCCCGTTGTACATCGAGGGTAGATTCGTAACTTCATCCAAGCGCGCCTTCTCCTTGGCCGAAATGACAGGTGCCAAATAATTCATAAACCATGGGCGGAAAACACCCTCTCCTCCGCCGAAATCGCTCGCGCCGACTATTTCAAAACACGCCCTCCTCGCTCGAAATCGCTCACGCCGACTATTTCAAAACACGCCCTCCTCGCCCGAAATCGCTCGTGCCCACTATTTAAAAACACGCCCTCCTCGCCTGAAATCGCTCGTGCCCACTATTTCAAAACATGCCCTCCTCGCCCGAAATCGCTCGCGCCAACTATTTGGGAGAAGCAAAGTTACTCTACTATCCCCGACCCTCAGTACACAGACCCAAGCACAGAAGCCTAAAGGCAGGGGTAGAACTGTAACCCCCCCCCCCCCCCCCCCCCCCCCCCCCCCCCCCCCCCCCCCCCCCCCCCCCCCCCCCCCCCCCCCCCCCCCGCCCACATTTCAGACAAATGCGTCCGTAAGACATGGTTTCCCCTCCCAATTCCCCATTCAAACATCGAGGGCGCCAAATCACCCTCTCCCCGGAAGCTCCCTTCTCCCCAGCCGCGAAACCTCAGCCCCTCCTCCATGGCGCCTTCCACCGCACCAAATTCACCGCCGCCCTCCTCCCTAATGCCGGAGACGCTGTTCATTTGCCGTCGTTCACTGGGTCGTGTGCCTCTTACTCTGTGTTGCCTGAGCTGCCTCGACGACGACCGCGTGAATCATACCGAAGCTGATTCACCCCCGCCGTTGTGCACGGCGCCGGAGCGGCTCCAACTTCGGATGCATCCAGGGCCCCGGCGCTGCTTCCCCGTAGCCGTCAACTGTCGTGACATCTCTGCTTTCTTGCCGCTGGGAGCCAACCCAACCGCGCCGGCCTCACCGACTCGGCAGCTGGAGCTGTCTTCTTCACCGGGCCGTAAGATAGGTCATACACTCATCTTAAATCACTTTATTTAGGCGTCAGTTGTCTGAATTTTTATTCTGGGGCAATCGATTCCCAATGGGAAGCAGCACCCCTCGAGGTGGCGGAGCTCCTAGGCTACCGGTTGGCTGGTGTCTAACGTAAGGGTGTGGGGGCGCAAGTTCGCCGCCGAAGCAGCGATTAGGTGGCTATCTTAGAGTTGCGAGGGTTGAAGGTACTGCCACCACCGGATCTGGATGATGGCGAGTCTTTGTGGATTAGCCAGGGGTGGCGCAACCACGGCAGTGCGGTGGGGCGGGGAGTGGGGTTTTGATCGGAGCTCTCGCGGCCAGGGACGATGGAGGCAGGCTGCTCTGCCGGTGGTCGCTGGCTCTTCTAGTAAGATTCTGAACAGTGTCAGCCGGGAGGCACAAGACGGCCATCAAGCCATCCGGCGTAGATCGGACAGTACCAAAATAAAATAAAATCATGTGACCCCAATATACTTTTCAGTCAACAGACGTGTGACCACTCTTGTACCTTACTGTCGATCTCTTAGGGTATTTCTTCAGATCAGAGATATGTGTCATTCTTAACATTTTGCATTTTCTACATCTTCAGCCACACCATCTTCCTTCTCACCGCAGCTGCTCCAACAAGGGAAGCATAACCAGAAGGGAGTTATAGTCCCCACTCAACAGTTCCCTGCATCAAATGTGCATGCCCGACATGGACAGCCACAACAACTGCAGGGCCATCGACAAATCAACACATGATGCTCACTCCTATGGATGGCAGCCAGATAGGTTGTACCCTCATCTTGTGTGCAACATTTATGGCTTCGTTATTCATCTAAGCATGGAAAATAAATTATCACATTTCACTGTATATTCATGCTGATCTCTTAAGAGTCTTGTTCAGGAGTTAACGTTGTTGCATAGTTCAGATAAGAGACTTGTTCTTTAGGTAACACTGTTGCATAGTTCAGATAAGAGACTTGTTCTTTAGGTAACGTTGTTCCATAGTTATCATCCATCAGCCAATGTTATCCCACAGGCTGGTGATTATACCACTTCTAGTATTACCTATGTTGTTCTTTAATACTTTTGTGTGCCATCTAGTTAATCTCGAGTATAAACGATACATATTCTGTAGCTTTCATCTGTGTTCTGCCTTTAGTTTTTTAGACCTGTTACTGCTAGTTAAGCCCAGTCCTACTATTTATGTCGTCTCCTACAGGCACTCATTACATAAATCTAACTACTAGTTGTCTTCCATGCATGTCAGATATAATTGCACACACGGATATATCCACAAGAACCTCACGGAGCAATGTAATGGCCAACAAACTTGACGTTAATGATACCCTATATGATGGAACATGTAAAAGCAGTTCTTTAGAAGACTTGCAGAAAGATGACGAATCCTATTCACCCCACAAGGTCCTTGCTCTAACTTGGCCCGTGATATAGCTACAGCATGCATATAATGTCCTGGAGTGCATCTACTCTGTTGCAATGCCATGTGCTTAGCCTGCTGATCATGCATATAAATATGTCATGCCTTCCTGTTTTTTAGTACCTATTCCATTCATGATAACATGTTTTCAAATTCAAGTACTGTCATTCTACTCTGTTGCAATGCCATCTTCTTAGTTTGGACATCATGCTTCTGAATATCTTATGCATTGTTATTCATCAGTATGTACTTCATCTGTCTACCATACCACGTTTTTTTATATTGAAGTGTTGTTCTAGTGGTCTGTTGCAATGCGATCTTAGTTGCCCAATCATACACGCATATGTTGCCTTAGTGTTTTTTTGTATGTATTCCGCTATCATACAGTTTTACATTCAACTAGTGTTTTTTTACTATGTTGTCCTGTCGTATCCCTAGCTATTACATCATACTCCCCCCGTCCGGATTACATGTCACATAAATGGATAAAAATGGATGTATCTAGAACTGAAATACTCCTAGACACATCCATTTATTTTTGGATGGAGGGAAAACATGTAAAAATGTCATGCCTTTCTATTCTTGAGTACCTATTCCATCTCTCTGCCGTAGCATGTTTTATAACTGAAGCACCATTCTTCTATATAAGGCATGCAAGGGGAAGACGGCTATGTTAGAAACTGAAGGGTTACAAACAAGGTCTTTGCAAAAGATCCAAACGCCAGGAGATAGTAATACAACTCCAGTGTCCATAGATACTTCTCCAGCACAGAGAAACCCAACTCCTACTGATAATAAGCAGATTCAAGTGGCCAAAGAACTAGTACGCTCCAGTCCAGCAAAAATATGTCAACTCCATTCTAAAAAGCATGTGCGTATCCTCACATCATGGAATTTTATAGCATTCCGATCATATTTTCTACATGTTTCTTACCCATCTCTCTTTTAGAAAATAAGCTTAAAGGATAGAAGATTTTCTAAACTGGGATCGTGTTCAAGGAATATATCTTACGGGAATTCTCCGTGCTCCAATGCTGATGCAAGTACCTGTTGTATATCACTAATTTTTTACATCAGCATGTATTTTGTTAATCGGCGTGAATCCAACCTTTATATGATCTAAATTTACTTGTAGCAAAATGTATAATTAAAGGCGGTAATGTTGATTTTTGTAAGGAAAACTGCCTGGTAGTTTTGCATACTAAGCTGCATGAGTGTACTATCTCATATCATGCACATTACTAAATTGTAGTGCTGTTATGGTTGCCCAATCATTCATTGTGTCAATGTTGCTTTCCTATTACCTTACCTGGCTGATGATAGTTGTGCCATATTGTGTTAATTTGGTGTAGGCTGGTGTGGTCTGGTTGCCCAAACGTTCGTTGTGTCAATGTTGCTTTCCTATTATCTGACCTGGCCAATTATAGCAATGCTAGTGTGTTAATTTGGTGCAAGCTGCTGAAGATAAGAAGACAAACTCTGAAAATAGCAAGGCAACCACATTGTTTCTTTCCAATAAATCAAGGCCAGGTAATATGGCAATAACTATTGATTAATCTATTCGGTTCCCCTCCTAATTTATGTTATAATGCAGTGGTCGAGACACTCTCCACTATCAATAATACAAGCCTGCCAAAATTGCCATCTGAATTTGTCGAGTTTCCTCTGTCTCGAATCCAACGGAAAAAATGTATGTTTGTGAAAGAATTACTGGCTGAAGCAATCATGGAACTCATGGAGGAATCAGAGGTGCACATTCTTGCGCAACAACAACTGATAAATGTTTTCAGAGACAGTGTAGCAAAGAAGGAAGAACTTGCTCACATGCTTATGTGCGTCATCCACGCTGAGGTTGCAGATTGTGAGGTTGTAGATCGTTAAGTTCTGTTCATTTATTGGCACTGGCATCATTCTTTGATTGCCTAATGGATGTAATTTCCTGTAATATATGCTGGATGTGCAACGTTTTTCCTTGTATGCCGTACGTTTGCTTAGCGCGCCTCGCATTCCAGCTAACTCATCGCTAGGAAGCCAAAAAAGTAGTGAAATTATTAGTTAGCACAAACAGTCGTGGGCCCTATATGAAGGAAGCGGCCCACTGCCCTTAATGGGCTTCCCTAATGAGCTCACATGGGCCAAAATTCTCATAGGCCTTTGATTGATCGGTTTTTGTCCTATCCATAATTGCTCGTTGTAATGGGCTCAAATTATAGCTGGGCCAGATTCGACATTATCTAATTGGACCTACAGACATGTTTGAACTTTAGCGGGCCCATTAAGTTAATGGGCCGTAACCAGGCCGAAAGCTCTATTGGGCCGCTATAATTGAAACGAGCCAACAGTTAATGCTCGGCCCTGTTACCTTCCGGGTCATTAACAGGCCGACGTCAAAGCAGGAAATAAGTGGGCCCATTCGATTTCACTGGTCGTTAGCTGGCCGATACTAAGGTCGGGCTATATATGGCCCAACTGTATTTGTGGGCCTTTAGTAGGCCGAAAGAGACAGCGGGCTCGTAGTGGACCATGAAGAGCATGGGCCGCTAAGAGGCCGAAAGTCAGGTCGGACTGTATATGGCCCAACTGTGTTGTGGGCCTTTAGCAGGCCGAAAGAGAAACCAAGCTGGTATTGGTCATGAAGAGCATGGGCCGTTAAGAGGCCAAAACTCAGGTCCGACTGCAAATGGCCCAACTCATTTATGGGCCGTTAACAGGCTGAAAGACACACCGGGCTGGAAATTGGCCCAACACTTAAATGGGTCACTAAAAAGTTGAAAGACGTACATCCTGAAAATTGGGCCATCCCTTGAATGGGCTGTTAACAGGCCGAAACCACATGGGACGGATATTGAGCGCAAATATATAGCGAGCTGTTAACGGGCTCGAACTGACGATGGGCTGCAATGGTGTCAAATAGTTAATGGGCCATTAACGGGCCGAATTGGCACATCTCGTATGGGCCGTGGGCTTAAATGGACCAGACACAAGTAGGCCCTATATGGGCCGGCCTACTAATTTTGACTGGGTCGGCCTCTTTCACCTAAATGGGCCACTGTTGGGCCTTGCCACGTGCCAACATATCATAGGTGCCTCCCGTACAATGAGTGGATGACATCTGTCCCAACACTGAGCCGACACGTGGATCCTCCGGCGAATGAGAATTTTACACGTGGAAAATCCCCATTGGTCGGGGCTGTTAATGGGTTATCGGATCCAAACCGGAACCCGATAGCTTAACGGCGACCCGTTACGATGGATGCCACATGTCGGTTACCCTTGACGAAAACACTTCCATGACGTGCCATGACTGGAGGCGGCTCATGAGGCGGGCCTGTTGAAGGCCCAAGACAAGGTGATAATGCTATAACCCGGAGAGGTGAGCCGCCCAATGGCGACTTGCCTAGCAAGGCAAGGCGACTTAGAACCTGAGTTGGACACGTTGTGTGATCCAACTTGGACTCTTGTAAGCCCAGGGCCTCGACCTGTGTATATAAAGGCGAGATCCTGCGATGGGTTAACTCAAGTTACAATCAGTCGAGAGCTAGATCAAGCGACTCTGCTCCCTTGTAATCGATACTCAATCAATACAACACAAAGCAGGACGTAGGCTTTTACCTCATTGGTGAGGGGCCGAACATGGGTAAACCTTGTGTCTTTCGTCCCGTTCAACCCCTTCAAGCTAGCCTACATTGCGATAGCTCCACACCTAAGTCCTTTCACAAGGGCATCTGCTGTGTTAAACCCATGATAATTGGCACCCACCGTGGGGCACACGCATGGTGGTTTCGAGTTCTTGAAGGGCTCTTTACCAGGGATCAAGGTATACGCCATGCGCATGATGACCAAGAGTCGCCGTGGCAAGCTTTACATCGATGACACTGGCTGGGGCCCCGAGGCCGACTCAATCGAGTACGGGTACCGGGTCCCCTTCGATGCACGTCTTCATCGGCAAGATCAGCGGATCAGAGCCTAAGCCAAACGTCTGCACCGACATCATCGAGCTGGCTCGGCGTGCGCAACCTGCCAGGGCTCAACCTGGCTAGAAGTGTGTCTTTGTCGGATGTGCGCATGGCATGGAACTTGTGGAGGATTCTGTGTCCGGAGGAGAGACTCTCATCTACTCAGGTGATGAGTCCTCGACCAGAGAGACGGAGTCGATCTACCAGCTTAAAGACGGTGGGCTTGGGGGCTATTCCCATGGTGACAGTATTCCGGACTCCTATGAGCCACCATCCAGGGCTGCTATCTTCATGGCTGGCACAGGGCCGGTTCTCAACTCATCAACAACGATGGCTATGACGTCTGGGTCAACTGATGCTATGGCAGTTGGGGCTAGGGGCTCAGCTCGACCGCCGGCTCAAGTTTTTTCTGAAATCTTGGGCACTTTGACAACCCTATTAGCAACAGAGGTTACTGCGGCGAATCAAGCGCAGCATAATGCAGAGGTTGCAGAGGTGCGAGATGAGGTAGCCAAAGCCCAGGAGGATCTTACTGCAAAGAACGCCAGGATGGCAATAGAGCGGGCTCTGATGGATGCCGAGTCACAACGTATAAGGGCGGAAGATTTTCGCCTGAGTCTGGATCAGAATGTGTCCGACACTTTTCTTCGAAGGAGAGACCAAACCCGCCTGCCTTTGCAGTATGAGGTGCGGAACCATTTCAATATGCCTGGGGCAGGGCCAAGTAACCTGCCAGGTTCGGCCCGGGCTGCCGATGTCCCAGGGAGCAGGGCGGCGGCTCAGCCTAGATTATCAGACCTGCCCCGCAGGGATCAGACCCCACCTCGGCATTTTTCAACACCATCTGGCCATTATTCTAACCCGGAGGACAACATGATAGCAGCGGCTACCCGGCTCAATGCAATCCCTATTATGGATGAGACGCCCTTCGCAGTTGAGCCGCGGAATGCAAATGAACTCCTTCATACGGCGGTTGCACAACAAGAGAAATAGTCACACAGTCGTGATCGAGTGCACTCAACCCCCCTCCCAAGCCGTAGTTACAGCCGGCGCATTGAGTCGCCAGCGGTTTCTAGTAGCGAGCGGCGTCGTCGACCGAATCAGGATGACCCGCCCAGTGGGAATAACCCACCCCTTACTCAAGCTCAGGAGATTGTGGACCAAGCCAGAGCCCGTGGAGAGGCAGAGGCAGCGGCAGCTGCTCAACTGGGGGTTTATCAGCAGCCTCCGGTGACCCCTTCGGCCTCAGTAGGGGCTGGTGTAATTTCCAAGTCCGTTGGGGTGCCTTGTTTAGTACCAGCTTTACATAATGAACATTTTCCTAAGGATTTCAAGGGTCCTCGTAAGGTGGCTAACTACACAGCTGATCTCCCCCCTGAGGCTTGGATTGAGAGTTATGAGTTAGCCATGGAGATGCTGGATGTCAATGATGTTGTATGTGCCAAACACTTTACTATGATGTTGGATGGACCAGCTCGAACCTGGTTAAAAGGATTACCTGCTAATTCCATCAATTCGTGGGCAAAGTTGAAAGCGTGGTTCATTCAGAACTTTAAAGGAATGTGCAAGCAGCCTCTGATGATTATCGATCTTGATAACTGCGTACAACGTGAGGATGACTCTGCCCATCATTGGGTCCGGCGGGTCTCTGCTATTATTCACTCTTCGGACAGTATTGCGGCGGGTCAGGCGGTTCTGGTCTTGGAGAAGAACTGTCACTCTACCCCCCTTAAATAGAAGCTTGGGCGGCTTAAGCGTCATTTTAATGACATGGGTGAGCTCATGGTGGCTCTCATTGAATGTGCCGACTCTGACACCACAAAGGACCCTGGATCTAATGATGAGAAATCCAACAAGGGCAAGAAGAGTGGCAATGGTAAGGGTCAGCAGCAGAATGTGGCGGGGCATAATGACAATAACTAGGGCAATGGTGGTAAGCACAAACACCCCGATGGCGGGTCAGATCTCGTGGCCAACACCAATGCTGGGTATAAAACTAGTGCCGTAAGGGTAATGGTAAGCCGTCTTTTGGAGGAAAAAACTTCAATCTTGAAGCAATGCTTAATGACCCTTGCCCAAAACTTAGTCTGCCTAATAGCTATCAAAATCAAGGTAATCATGGTGGTCATAATCAATAGTCTGGTCATGGTGACCATCAGCAAGGAAATCAATCAGGATATCGGAGTAATCCAAAGCAGCTTAACGGGGGTCAATACCACATTTTCACTACAAGTCTCTGCAAGTGGGATCAGAAGGTTCGTAAGCGTACGGTCAATGCTGTTGAGCCGACATGGAGCCGGGAGGATCACCCGCCCCTGGTTGAGAATCTGGGTCATCTGGCATTGGTGGTAGCCCCTCAGGTCGGGGGTTATAAATTCACAAAGGTGCTTATGGATGGTGGCAGCAGTATCAACACCCTGTATTATGACACCTCCTCCACAGTGTTCCATGGTGTAGTGCCTGGTAAGTCGGTGTATCCTATGGGAAAGATTGCTTTGGAAGTTGCGTTTGGAGATGATTATGACTACAGAACAGAGACGCTGTGGTTTGAGGTGGTTAAAATCAAGAGTCCGTATCATGCCTTGTTCGGACAGCCGGCTTATGCTAAGTTCATGGCTCGCCCTTGCTATGTTTATTTACAGCTCAAGATGCCAGGGCGAAAGGGTACAATTACGGTCCATGGTGATCGGAAAATCGCTTTGGAATGTGAGGAAGGAGACACGGCTTATGCAGAGTCAGCTTGTGCTACTGAGGAGCTTAAGTTTTATACGGGGAGGGAGGGGAAGGGCGGAAAGACGAGGCAGCAGGTCGGCAATACGAGACGAAGGCGTTGGTGCCATCGTACTCTGACCTAACGCCCTGCCACCCGCCTTCTCCATCTTCCCTCGATATTTCTTCATCACCACCGCTCCAGGGGGACACCGGCTCCGTGAGCTGTTGCCTCCCCCGGAGAAGCTGCGGGCGGCGGCGGCGTCCGAGACGCGTCAGGGGTGTCGCTCCCCACCTTGGCGGGCAGGAAGATGCCGCCGTCTTCAACATTTGCCCCAACGTCACCAAAGGGGGCGGTACCGGGATTACCAAGAGACCCGGGCGCTGCACCCCTGACAGACACCGAAGCCACCGAGAGCTTCATCACCTGGGAGGAGGGGACAAACCCGCCCCCACGGGAGAAGGGCTTGGCGCCTCCCACGCTGTGGATGGCATGTTCGCCGCACCCCTTTTTACCCCAGACCAGGCTCACTCCCCAAGCTCCTTCACAAGCTTCCGGCATCGCCAACCTCGAGCTCAAGCCCGGGGCTTGCCCCCGGTCTCTCTCTCTCGACATTGCAAGAAGAGAGAAGGAAAAGGCGAGAGGAGGAGCGTGGATGAGCACTTCCGCATCCCCCTGCCCCCTTTTATAGGCAGGCTGGGGGCTAGGGGCTGATCCATCGAAGGGTAACCATCATCCCTCTCCGCCAACCCAAGAAGACCAGGCCCCCGCTCTGGCACTCTCCCACACCATGCGCCTTCGTTACCTACCGCACTCAATGCATGCAGCATACGTGGCCAGGGATAAAGGGCGTGGTGGGAAGAGTGAATTGGCAGTTACTCGCCCGTGCATTAAAGCCATTCACGGGCCATTACAAGAGTGGCCCCACCACAATTGGCGTTACGCGACGGGCGGAAGAACCAAAAACTGACCTGGGCTCAGGTTAATGAAGAAGCAAAGAAGATCTCAAAAGACGAAGCAACTGCTACCCTCTTGCCTGTGCACTGGAAAGGGGCCTACCCCGGCGACGCCCGGCAGCGCGTTCGGGCCAGGCCCGGGGGCTCCTGTCAGTGCAACAAACCCTGGGTCTGTTGCCCAGACCATGCAAAGGCCTAAAAGGGCTAAGTTACAGCATCCAAGACCAAGACACTGCTAAGGAGAGACCTCCCTTGCCGGGCAGGCGAGCCTGGCGAGGACGAGGTGGCCCCGAAGACAAGCCTCAAGACCGTCCCGGCAGGCCTTCCGGGCACTACCGAAGCAAGTTATCCCACCAAGGCTTCGCCGTTCCACCTCACAGCAACGCAAGTCATCGATCGGTGCGGTGTCAAGCCCCCAAGTGACTAAGTGGTAGTTATGCGACACATGGCAGCCACTTCTAGAGGAAACCACCTCCAACTGACACCCGTCCAGAGACGTCTCAAGCAGACGGGCGAAAAGGCGGCCAAACAGCCCGACAAGATTTATGGCAAGGCACACAACAGGTCTGGTACACAGCATGGCATACATTATGGAGCCTAAGGCTGAGGCATAGGGAATGACTTTCGTCCTTTCTCTTTCTTCTGTTGTGGTTGGGCTTTGAGTCTTACTCAAATTCACACCTTGCAATACAGGCACGAACCCTTTCTTTGATTGATCCATTTTGAACTTCTTCAAAACTTTGTCAAGGTATGTGCTTTGTGAAAGTCCTATTAAGCGTCTTGATCTATCTCTATAGATTTTGATGCCCAATATATAAGCAGCTTCACCAAGGTCTTTCATTGAAAAACTCTTGTTCAAATATCCTTTTATGCTTTCCAGAAATTCTATATCATTTCCAATCAACTATATGGCATCCACATATAATATTAGAACTGCTACAAAGCTCCCACTCACTTTCTCATAAATACAAGCTTCCCCGTAAGTTTGTATAAAACCAAAAGCTTTGATCACCTCATCAAAACATATATTCCAACTCCGAGATGCTTGAACCAGTCCATAGATGGATCGCTGGAGCTTGCATACTTTGTTAGAATCCTTAGGATCAACAAAACCTTCTCGTTGCATCATATACAACTCTTCCTTAAGAAACCCTTTAAGGAATGCCGTTTTGACGTCCATTTGCTAGATCTCAGAATCATGAAATGCGGCAATTCCTAACATAATTCTAATAGACTTAAGCATCGCTACGGGTGAGAGAGTCTCATCATAGTCAACCCCTTGAACTTGTCGGAAACACTTTGCGACAAGTCGAGCTTTATAGATGGTGACATTACCGTCGGCGTCTCTCTTCTTCTTAAAGATCCATTTATTCTCAATGGCTTGCCGATCATCGGGCAAGTCCACCAAAGTCCATTCTTTGTTCTCATACATGGATCCTATCTCGAATTTCATGTCCTGAAGCCATTTGTCAGAATCTGGGCTCATCATAGCTTCTTCATAGTTCGTAGGTTCGCCATTGTCTAACAACAAAATTTCTAGGACTTGATTACCATACCACTCTGGTGCGGAACGTACCCTAGTTGACTTACAGAGTTCAGTAGTAACTTGATCTGAAGTTTCATGTTCATCATCATTAGCTTCCTCTTTGTTTGGTGTAGGCATCACGGGAACTGCTTTCTGTGATGTGCTACCTTCCAATTTGAGAGAAGGTACGATTACCTCATCAAGTTCTACTTTCCTCCCACTCACTTCTTTTGAGAGAAATTCCTTCTCTAGAAAGGACCCATTCTTGGCAACAAAGATCTTGCCCTTGGATCTGTGGTAGAAGGTATACCCAATGGTCTATTTAGGGTATCCTATGAAGATGCACTTCTCCGCTTTTGGTTCGAGCTTATCAGGTTGAAGCCTCTTGATATAGGCATCGCATCCCCAAACTTTAAGAAACGATAGCTTAGGTTTCTTCCCAAACCATAACTCATACGGTGTCATCTCAACGGATTTAGACGGTGCCCTATTTAAAATGAATGCGGCTGTCTGTAATGTATAACCCCAAAACGATAGTGGCAAATTGGTAAGAGATATCATAGAACGCACCATATCCAGTAGAGTATGATTACAATATTCGAATACACCATTACGTTCTGGTCTTCCAGGTGGCGTGAGCTACAAAACAATTCCACATTGTCTTAAATGCATACCAAACTCGCAACTCAAATATTCACCTCCACGATCAGATCATAGAAACTTTATTTTCTTGTTATGATGATTCTCCACTTCACTCTAAATTCCTTAAACTTTTCAAATGTTTCAGACTTGTGTTTCAATAAGTAAATATACCCATATCTACTCAAATCATCTCTGAAGTTAAGAAAATAACGATATCCACCACGTGCTTCAATACACATCGGACCACATACATTGGTATGTATTATTTCCAATAAGTCCCTAGCTCACTCCATTGTTCCAGAGAATAGAGTTTTAGTCATCTTGCCCATGAGGCATGGTTCACATGTCACAAATGATTCATAATCAAGAGATTCCAAAAGTCCTTCAGCATGGAGTTTCTTCATACGCTTTACACCAATATGACCTAAGCGGCAGTGCCACAAATATGTGGTACTATCATTTTTAACTTTGTATCTTTTGGCATCAATATTATGAATATGTGTATCACTACAATCGAGATTCAATAAGAAGAAACCATTCACAAGGGGTGCATGACCATAAAAGATGTTACTCATATAAATAAAACAACCATTATTCTTTGACTTAAATGAATAACCATCTCACAATAAACAACATCCAGATATATTGTTCATGCTCAACACAGGCACCAAATAACAATTACTTAGGTTTAAAACAAACCCCGAAGGTAGATGTAGGGGTAGTGTGCCGACGGCGATCACATCAACCTTGGAACCATTTCTGATGTGCATCGTCACCTCATCCTTAGCCAGTCTTCGTTTATTCCGCAACTCCTATTTCGAGTTACAAATATTAGTGTCGGTGTATTAAATATGGGTGTATAATACCCTGACCTATGCTCAGACAAGTTGCAGCTTCCCCGCCAGACTAAATTCTCCGTGAAGGTTCTTAGATCAAAGAAACGGCTCTTTGAGGGATCATGGAGCGCATCAGGAAGACCAAGGAGTAGAACAAGACAAGAATCAAGACAGAACACTGGAAGCTGCCTTTGCTGGCAAGGCGAAGGCCCGGCAAGCCCCCTGGCTAGCAAACCCCCGCCAACTACCAGTGCTCCACCTCACCAGCCAGCTAGTCGCTGATCGGTGAGGTGTCGAGCCCGCAGGCAGCAAGGTGGAGTTTGTCGGCATGATGGAGAGAAGATTACCTTTATCGACACCCGTCCAAATGGCGTGTCAAGCTAATAGGAGTTACCTGGGCAAGAGGTACTACATCCTTGCCGGGGCTTCTCCTCCTCCTGACACCGAGCGATACATTAAATGTTTTTTCCTAACTAGCAGAGTTAGGTATGATAGCAATGTACGCTATCTAATCATTGTGTAATCACCTTTTTGCCTCTGTGGTAACTCCTTGAGCTATAAAAGGAGAGTAGGGCAAACTTTACAAGGATTCGATCTCGTTCAAACTCCACCCACGCTTGCTTGTGTAGCTGCTTTCTCCTAGCGCCTTGCCGGGGGAGAGCGCACCGTGTACTCGTGCTCCACATTCTCAATACACCAAAAGACGGAATAGGGTATTACACCTCAAAGGTGGCTTGAACCTGGGTAAAATCCTTGCATTTTTCTGCTGTACCTGCTCTATGCATTTTGTGCAATGCTCTCACCGATCCACAAAGGGGCTAGACCTCCCCATAGATAGTTGATCCACACCGACACCTTTGGCGTGCCAGGTAGGGATTCACTGGCTTGAACCTGGTCAGCAGACTGTGTGTCGACTTCATCGAGTTTCATCATCATCTTCATCATCCATGGCGCCCAAGAAGAAGGGTCCCATGGCGACAAAGCCCTCGACGTCCAAGCTTCCTTCACACATGCCCGCGGACGGCGCAGGCAGTGCCACCGCTGGGGATGGCGCGAACGTCGCGGTAGGCACGATCAACGCAGGTGGCGCGGTCGCTGTGCCCACTACGGCGGGAACAGACGGTGGAGGCGCTGAAGGCGGTCGCCTTCCGCGACGCTCCAGCGAAGACAATAACAACGGCATGGGCGACGTGGACACATAGCTTCCACCTCCCCAGCGCAACGGCAAGCGCAGCCATCGGTGCCACACAATTCGGTCGGGCGCAAGCGGAGACCATCCAGCACGGGAGGTGGAAGGAGATTTTGCTGGGCCAGGGAGGTGAGAAGCGGGCATTTCATAAACAAATGATTTTTCATTGAGTGTGATGTCATCTAATTCATGTACGTTGATAGGCCTACTATATAATATAAGAGAATTTTAATTTTTTCATATATACCTTGCTAGCCGATTCAATGCATTGTGATTCAAAAAGAGCGTTGCAAACATCAATGTTCTACGTATCACAGATAAGATTGATTAATACTCGTACAATCCATGTCCTTAATAAAGGGTGCATGCATGTATAGGTTGAGCGTGTGTCTTGCGTCGTGTGCTATGTGCATGCAGGTGTGCGAGTGTTGTGTGCATGCATGTGTATGAGTGAGTGTTGTGTGCATGTGTACGTTTCATTGTTGCATGCATGCATGCGTTCATGTGTTCATGCGTGCATGTGTACGTGTCAGTGTTGCATGCCTGCATGCGTGCGTGTGTTCATGCGAGTGTTGCGTGCATGCATGTGTACGTGTGAGTATTGCATGCATGCATGCGGGCATCGCGTGCGTGTTTGTGCGCATGTGTGATGTGTTTGTATTCACCACAGTAGCTCGTGCGTGCGCGCGTGTCGGTGTGGAATGACTATCTATGGGTTGATCTATCCCCTTTGTGGTTCGACGAGGGGAATGCACAGAGTGCAAAGAGCAGGAATAACAAAGGGCACAACGATCTTTTACCCAGGTTTGGAGCACCTTTGAGGTGTAATACCCTACTCCTGCTTTGGTGTATTAGAAGTGTGGATGCACAAGTACAAGGAGCACTTCCCCCCGGCAAGATGCAAGGAGGAGGCAGCTACACGTTCAAGTGTGTGTGGGGTTGGAATGGGTTCGAACCCTTGTAAAGGTTTCCATGGCCTTCCTTTTATAGCTCAAGGGGTAACCACAGTGGTAAAAAGGTAATTACATGTTGATTAGATAGCAAACAGTGCTATCATACCTAACTCTGCTAGTTAGGACAAAAAGCATTAAATGCATCGCTAGGTGTGGTGAGGAGGAGAAGCCCCGGGAAGGATACTGCACCGCTTGCCTAGCTAACTCCTATTATTGTGACAGGCCACTCAGACGGGTGACAATAAAGGTAAAAATCCTTCTGATGAGCTGACACGTGTCCGGCAAGCCTCACCTAACAGCCAGCAGGTTCGACACCTCACTGATCAGCGACTAGCTGCTCGGTGAGGTGGAGCACTGGCAGCTGGCTAGGTTTTGCCGACCAAGGAGCTTGTCGGGCCTTCGGCTTGCCGGCTCGGCCTTGCCAGCAGGGGCCACTTCCGTAGTTGATCTTGAGGCTTGTCTTGAACCTTGGTCATCTTGATGCGCTCCTTGATCCCTCAGAAAGCATCTTTCTTGGCTTGGGAAACATCTTTATAACTTTATTTTTGGCAAGGGAGCTACTACTTGTCTGTGCATAGGTAAGGGTATTAGACACCTATGTTTAATACACCGACAGGAGCCCCCGGGCCTAGGCCACATGTGCTGCAAGGCATCATTGGGCTTGTCCCAAATAATGCATAGACATGCAGTGTGGATCGACGCCGAATTTTGCGGAAACAATTTCTGTATCGTGAGATCTTCTTGTTTCTTCATTAACCTAGACTCATGTCCATCTTTGGCCTCCTTCCAACAAACCAAATCGCCGGGCGGGTGTTTACCACGTTTGAAGAGATCAGGGGCAAGCACGCACATGGGTTGCTGCTGGGCGTGGCTCATATAGCCATGGTCACGGGTGGCCAAAGGTAACTGCCATGCCTGTCATCACTTCCTCCTTTACTAGATCCCTCCCCGCGACGCGCGTCAAACGCGGAACATGGGATTGGTGGAGAGAGGCGGTTGTCGAAGTAGTGCGTTGAACAGGGTAGATAGGGCTTCGAATTGGCGAGGCAGGGAAGTCGATGAAGTAACGCGCCGACCAGAAATGTAGGGCGCATGACTGGTGGAATGGGGCGGTTGCCCTAAAATGGTGGAGAGCCATCCCCCGGTCCTCCCCCTATAAAAGAGGGGCCGCAGGAGGCGATGCTCATCCACCTTTTCCTTCTCCATTCTTCCTGCTTCTGCCACCACCATGGCGAGGGGAAGAGGCCAAGCTCGGACCTTCGCTGTTGCAGTGGTAGCTTCCCCTCGGCAGCATACTCCTGCTTCGGTTGCGGCCGTGGAGGCCTACACCAGTGCTCAGGGCGGGACCACAGGTCAGGGGCGTGGAAGACGTGGCACTCACAGCCGAGGTGGCCAAAGTAGGGCGCTCATCTTTCCACCCCTAGCCACTCCTCCTCCTGTAGAAGGCCATGCAGAGGACACGATGCTCGAGTTCGCCGTCGAGTTGCGCGACCCACCACGAAGCCGGTTGCGGCTCCCCCGTCCCTTTGCTAGGGTGATGGAGGTCGACCAACCACTCGTCCTGTGGCTGTGTGTGAATGGCTCAATAACTCTGTTTGGGTGAACATCGATTTCCCCGCCAACGGCGTCATGCACCTCATGCGTGGGTGGAAATCCTTCACTCATGCTCATTATATGGGGTAAGGGCATCTCATCCACTTCCAACTAGTGGAGTACGACATGCTCTCTATGAAGTTCTTTCGGGCTTCAGGCGCTCGCATGGAGTGCTGCGTGGAGAGCTCGAGCAGTAGCAAACGTGCCTCCTCAAGCGATAGCGATGAGGAAGACGATGGTGAAGACGACGGCGGCGAGTCCCCGAGCGTCAAGACCAAAGACGGCGACTCGGACTCCAGCTGAACGCTGACAGCACAATCATCTGCAGCTGAGCACCGACAGCACCATCATCTGGCTTGCCAGGACCGCTTCACCTAGGTGCCACTTTTCCCCTCCTTGCACTTGATGTAAACCCTAGGAAGAAAGGGCTAAGAAAAACGTTATTGAGCACTTTTCAATAAATATATGATATTTGTCATGCTCAAATAAACGTGTATAATTTCCCTCATTACTCTTTGTTCTTTTATGATTTCAATTCGACACCCTACACGATTTGGAAGCTTGCTTGTAACATCCCAAAATTCTAAATTTTGGAATGTTATATTAAATAAATAGTTTTGATTGATTGTTTGATTGTGGTGTGGTTGCTTGTGTGAAATTGAGTGAAATTTGGAAACTTTTTGAAAGTTGAATGAGAGGGAATAAAATGACTTTCCCAAAACTTTCACCTTGCATTTATGATCTCCATGAATTCATATTCATTTCATCACAAACCCTAGAGTGAAGATAACATGACTTCTTCTATTTTAAAAGGGGTTTTTGAAAAGATTTGAATTCCATTTGGAAATATTCCAAATTCGAAAACTTTATGCAACTCAATGATTTTCATGAGAGGAGATAAAATGACTTCTTCAAATTATATGAAATATGAGTTGGAAGTTTAAAACAATCGAATTTAAATTCCCTTTGAAATTATTTTCAATTTGGAGTTATTTGGTTTTTATTCAAATTGTTTTTATCCAAAAATAAAATATATGGAAATTAGGGTAAAATGATTCCCTTCAATATAAAATTAGAGGGAAATAAATTTGAAATCATTTTGGTATTTTTAAAATGATTTTTATTAGGTTTTATTGCAGCAGTAGCACTGTTTGCTTTATTTAAATTTTTGTGAAATTTATTTGCCGCTGAAAATATGTTCATCTTTTAGGAAATCTTTTTCTGAAAATTTTGATATATAATATGCCTATGGAAATTTTTCTTATTTTCCGTTTACCTTTTTTTGTTTTTATTCTAAAAAAAAAACTGTACGAGCGACCGACTGCTATCCTTCGCCAGCGTGCGCAACATAGCTAGCAGGTCGGACTATATTATTTTTCTAGTTGTCCTTTAATTTATTTATTTTCTGTTAAAAAAAAAAAACTCCGCGCACGCACACATGCGCGCACACACGCAGGCCGGCCGAAGGCCCATGCGGCGTCGTTTCTTTTCTTTGTTTTTCCTATATCTTTCGTCTGCCTTTTGTTTACGTTTAGTCCCACATTGCCTAGCTTTTGACCTCTAAGCCTCCTTTCCACCTATAAATATAGACCCATAGAGCCTCCAAAAATCATCCGATTCGGGTTAAATCAATATATTTTGGTTTGACTAGATTCACTAAATAAAAATATTTTTCTTCTCTCCGGCGGGACTTCTGAAAGTTGTCTTCTCTCTCGGAAGTCATCTTTTCTCTACCTTATAAAGGTATCTTTCTTCGTATTTTTTTATATACTCCCGTAGCTTATTATTTCTAGACTAGTACGTTAGAATAATTAGATTTATAAATTAGTCCTTGTATTTACATTTTAGGACTAGAATTCTTTTAGCCATAACTCTTTTTCTTCCGTAAAACAGCTTGGCCCTGATTTTTCAAATAGCCATAACTTTTTACTCGTTCATCCAAATTAGACGAAACCAACGCCAATATTTTTGTCTTGATTCCACCTTTCTAGTGAATCTATCAAATAAACTTTTTGCAACTTTCAAATTTCGAAATTTGTTCAGATTCATATTCAAACTTGTTTTGGCTATAACTTGAGTTTCGTAACTCCGATTTAATTGATTCTTTTTGCTAATTGAAGCTCTTGACCTAAACTTTCTGATAAGACCAAATCCACCCAATTTTGGTACTGTTAGAAATTGTTTTCTGTTGCAAGAGTTAATTGCTAGTTTTCGAAGTTTTTCGAGATCTTTTCTTCGGTTCTTTTGCATGAGTGCTTATGTATGCAATTGCTTGCTCACGTTAGATTGAACGGAGTGTGACGAGTAGAACTATCAGGAATTATGAGTGCGAAGGATCTTCATCAACAGTACAAGGCAAGTTCACACTTTGATCATACTCTTCTATACCCAGTTTTTATGCATTAGTTTTATCCTCAAACACTACATGACTAGGATGTGATTAACTTGTGGGTATTGGGAAGTAGATGATGAGGTAGAACCTATTGCCCTTTTATTATAAAACCCTTGGGAGTTACTTCCACGCTATGCTTATGTTGCCATGCTATGCTCGTAGACGTGGATTGGGTTTTGAATGTATCCATGACAGATGTGAGATTTTTAATTAATGGTTCAACTTAAGGTGGCAACTTTAATACACATCTGGGTGGATTGCTTGTTTGGGCACCTGGGGATATACCAGTGTTGTCCTAGGAGATCCCGGGGATATACCGTGTGATCCTCCTACGGTCCGCCACCCAGGCTCAAAGGGATCATAAGATTATTCATGCTAGAAACTTCCGTGTGCAGCCACAAGCTATTATGGGCTCTAGCATAGTTGAGTATGTTACATGACCTCTTTCAGTGGTAGGCTAGCAGATGTAGGGGAAAGTAGGTGTAACTGTCTACCCAGAGTAAAGAGTAAATGTTTCTGAAAGACTGTGTCTCGGTCATCCGTTTCTCAAACACCATGTAGTGCGAGAAATCCAACGGAGGAGATCGAGTCTTGTGGGGAAAAGTGCACAAACCTCTGCAGAGTGTAAAAACTAATCATGATTAGCCGTGTCCCCGGTTATGGACATCTTGAGTATCTGGTTCTTGGATTATCATATTGATCTCATCAATCTAAATTAATTTGTCGGGTTTAACGATTACTTTTAATTGGGATTGAGAGGGGGATTTACCTTCTCAATGTTCAACAACCACCATGATAGTTAAATAAAATATATTCCTTTGTTGTAGGGAAAAATTGGCTTTTCGCAAAACATATTAACCGTAGAGCCTCCACCAGCCATATATGCATGTAGTGATAGCATTTATTCTGTTCATTGCTCTACTGTGTTATCTTGCCAGTACATTCAATGTACTGACCCGTTTCGGGCTGCAACGTCTCATGTTGCAGGATTCTTACGACGAGTAAGTGATACGTTAGGGTTACGATTTCTACACTCAACTTTGCCGTTGGTGTTGATGGGAATCCACAACCTTGTTGTTACTTCCGCTATATGGATTGAGGTAATAGTATTTACGTTACTTTATACATGTGATTTACCTCTGTTATAAATCCTCGAGTACTGTGTGTGTCAGCATACCGATCCAGGGATGACACTTAAGCACAGAGACTTTGATCCATTCGGGTCGGGTCGCTACATTGCTGGCACACATACTTTCTGCGAGCGCTTCGAGGAACTGGTCCTTAGTAGCCTGCTAGTAGTACTGTCATCGGCATGGCAACTTGCCGGTCTCCACGCTGCTGCAAAGATCTTGTCGAGCGGACTCGAGGCAAGATAAGAGCATGAATAAACATGACAAGATTCCCTCGCTTGCAGGTTTCTCATACAACACAAAATCATGCAAAGGGGGAACTGTAAATGTAACAAAGAAAGTCTTTCAACTTATCTTTCTTTATTATACTTCTTGTTGTACGAAACGTGTAACAAGGCCATTTCGTAATGGCACTCCATCATCAATCCCCCCCCCCCTGAAAACA
This sequence comes from Thinopyrum elongatum, assembly GCA_011799875.1. Taxonomy (NCBI): domain Eukaryota; kingdom Viridiplantae; phylum Streptophyta; class Magnoliopsida; order Poales; family Poaceae; genus Thinopyrum; species Thinopyrum elongatum. The sequence goes on from CM022300.1 coordinate 325,320,247, forward strand.
TGCACGCTAGGAATCCCTCCTGTCTTTGGGAAAAAGAAAGGAGAGAAAAAAAGTGGTACGTGTGACCTTGGCGGTATGTTAGCCATTTCATCCAAGCAAGAATGTAATCACAGTTCTATGCGTATCGATACATAAGTAAAGATGCATAAAAGGTTGTGAAGCACTTAGCTTTATTCACATATGTACAGGGTCTGCGGCTGGGTTTGTATAAAGGGTTACAAGTCTTTGAGACAAAGCTTGTAGAAAAGGGGTTGCCGGGGCAAGGCCCGGCAACTGCGCCTCATGGGTAGAATTTGCGAAGATGCTCGATGTTCCACGAGTTTAGCACACGAATGCCATCTTCGGTCTCCAGACGGACTGCACCAGGTCTGGTGACTCGTGCTACCTGACAAGGGCCTTGCCACTTTGGCATCAACTTGTTTGATCCTTTGGCGGATTGAATGCATCGAAGAACAAGGTCGCCTTCCTCAAAGCTTCGGGCATGAACCTTGTGGCTATGATAACAGCGCAAGGCTTTCTGGTAGCATGCTGCTCACACACCGCCCGAAGATGATCTTCCTCGAGGAGCATAACATCATCTTGCCGCAACTTCTCTTGCTCTACCTTGTCATAGGCAAGCACTCGAGGCGACCCGTATGTGTGGTCCGTGGGGAGCACCGCTTCTGCAACATAAACTAGGGAGAAGGGTGTTTGGACAGTAGCTCGATTTGGTGTCGTTCTGAGTGACCAAAGAACTGCCGGCAGCTCATCAATCCAGCGCCTTTCGCACTGGTGCAGCCTATCAAAGGTTCTTGTCTTGAGGCCAAGCAACACTTTAGCATTTGCCTGTTCTGCCTGCCCATTACTTCTCAGATGACCAACAGAGGCAAAGCAAACCTTACTTCCAAGGCCATGGTTGTACTGCATGAAGGTGCGGTTGATGAACTGTGTGCCGTTGTCAGTAATGACTCTGTTTGGAACCCCAGAACGGCAAACTAGTCCCTTAAAGAACATAACAGCTGATTCTGCAGTCACCTTTCTCACTGGCCCTACTTCAGGCCTCTTTGTGAACTTGTCGACGGCGACATACAAGAACTCAAAGCCCTCAGTAGCACGAGGGAAAGGGCCCAAGACATCGAGCCCCAGACCAAAAAGGGCCAGGAAAGAGGAATGGTTTGGAGAGCTTGTGCTGCCTGATGTACGTTCTTTGAATGGAACTAGCATGCTTCACATCTCGATACTAGCTCAGTTGCATTCTGGAGGGCAGTGTGCCAATAAAAACCTTGTAGGAAAGCTTTGCCGACAAGGGCTCTTGATCCTATGTGAGAGCCACATATGCCTCCATGTATCTTTGCCAACAACTTCAGTCCGTCTTCCTGGCAAAAGCACTTCAATTTTACCCCATTCGGTCTCTTTCTGCATAGAGTGTTATCCACAAACTGGTACATACTTGATTGATGGGCTACTTTCTCAGCTTGCTCTTGCTCATTGAGAAGCTCTCCTATTTGGAGAAATTGAACTATATGTTGTATCATGCAGGAGCTTGCGGCTCGATGACGAGGACTAAAGGCATCTCTGCGGGTTTGGGAGCGTCATCCTCAACGGCAAGAACCTAAGGTTCTGTGCGAGGCAACAGCTCACCGGCAAGCGCGTCACTGCTCCCGTCAACATTCTCACTGGCGGTTTTAGGAAGCTCTGCCAAAAAATATTTGCCAGTTGTTGGGGATATAACCCCACAATGTGACTCGCCCAGGAGGGGCCGGGTTACACTGCTGGCGACTTAATAAGTGAGCAGGCCCAAGAAGTCAAGACCTCAGAGCCTGGTGGCGGCTTACGTAGCGGGCCAATTAAAGGACCAAGACCCGGAGGCAGAGCGTGACCGGGAGGTGTAAGCCACCCAAGGACGACTTGCCTAGCAAGGCAAGGCGACTTAGAACTAGAGTCTGTTATGTTGTAGAACCCAACTCGGACTCTTGTAAGCCCAGGGCCTCGACCTGTGTATATAAAGGCGAGACCCTGCGGTGGGTAAACTCAAGTTATAATCCATCGATAGCTAGGTTAAGCGATTCCGCTCCCTTGTAATCGATACTCAAGTCAATACAACACAAAGCAGGAAGTAGGCTTTTACCTCGTCGGTGAGGGGCCAAACCAGGGTAAACTCGTGTCTCTCGTCCCGTTCAACCCCTTTAAGCTAATCACCGTAGCCATGGCCTCGCACCTAAGTCCTTTCACGAGGGCATCTGTCGTGACAAAACCACGACAGTTGGCGCCCAGGACGAGGGAGGAGAAGGCCCAGGACGGTGCTGAGGGATCCGGCAAGAAGCGTGGTAGCAGAGAGCTGAGTACAAAAGATGAGATAAGGAGAAGGCCCAGGACAGTGCTGAGGGATCCGGCAAGAAGCGTGGTGGCTGAGGAGGCCGCCGCGGCAAGGCTAAGCAACAGAAGGAGAGGCCCGCCCGATGCCACGACAAGGACGAGGGAGGCGATGATGATGAGGAAGACGACGAATCCAGTGAGCACGAGTTTCAGAAAGCCACAGAGGCCATGTGTATTGACAGGGGCGCCTCGTTGCATTCTTCTCACCGCCGACTTAAATAGTGGGTGCGTGACGTTAATGCAACGGAGCCGTCGCCTGAGGCACGGAAACCTTTGAAATGGTCCCACACGCCTATCATTTTTTACGTCGAGGATCACCCTGATCGCACAACTGCGGTCGGGTGCTTGCCTTTGTTGGTCTCACCAACAATCCGCAACCTCAAGGTGATAAAAATGCTAGTTGACGGTGGGGCCGGGCTGAACTTAATCTCGCCGGACGTGCTCAAGAAGCTGCAAATTCCTGATGAAGATCTCGAGGAAACAAGCACGTTCCAAGCGATCAATCCAGGAAGGACCCAGCCAAAAGGCAAGATTATGCTACCGGTGACATTTGGTAGCAAGCTCAATTTTAGGATAGAGAAGGTAGTGTTCGATGTCGCCAAGATCCCCATGACATACAATGGGATCCTTGGCCGCCCAGCACTCGCCAAGTTCATGGTGGCATCACACTATGCGTACAATGTGTTGAAGATGCCCGGACCAATTGGTGCCATCAATGATCACTCCGACAAGAAGGATGCACTGATCTGCACTGACCAACTCTACCGGGAGGCAGCCGCAGCACCTGCCGTCAAGGCATCTGCTCCTGCCGCTGGAACTCCCGGAGGGAAGGAGAAGAAGACCGGCAAGATCTCTAGCGCAAACTCCGGCAAGCGCGCCTCTTCGGAGTGCTGCGCTTCTGTTGAGGACGCACCAGAGAGTTCCACCGGCAAGAATAAGAAGTCCAAGGCTGCTCCACCAGAGACCAAGAAGGTGCCCGTCAGGGAGGACAGAACGGGAGGAACTTTCACCATAAGTTCCACCCTAGATGACAAATTGGAAAGCGCGCTCGTTGCTTTCCTGCGGGCGAATGTCGATGTGTTTGCATGGCAACCATCTGACATCCCAGGTGTTCCCAGGAAAGTAATTGAGCACCACTTTGCTGTCTGTCCTCACGCGCAGCCCGTCAAGCAGAGGGTGAGAAAGCAGGCCTTGGAGCGGCAAGAATTTATTGCCGAAGAAATCAGGAAGTTGGAAGCGGCAGGTTTGGTCAGAGGGGTGCTTCACCCAACGTGGCTGGCTAATCCGGTTGTAGTGCGCAAGGCGAATGGGAAATGGAGGTTGTGTATTGATTATACAGACATCAATAAAGCCTGTCCAAAAGATCCTTTCCCCTTGCCGCACATCGACCAGATTGTGGACTCCACTGCTGGTTGTGACCTACTGTCGTTCCTTGATGCCTATTCGGGGTATCACCAGATCTTCATGGCAAAAGAAGATGAAGAAAAGACCGCATTTATCACCCCATGTGGTACGTATTGTTTTATACGAATGCCTTTCAGGTTGAAAAGTGCTGGTTCTACATTTGCGAGAGCGGTCCAAATCGGTTTTGAACCTCAGCTACATAGAAATATGGAAGCGTACATGGACGACATAGTGGTCAAAACCAAGGATAAAGCAACGCTCATACAAGATCTAGAAGAAACATTCGATAATCTGTGCAAGTTCAATTTAAAGCTCAATCCTGAGAAGTGTGTGTTTGGCGTCCCTTCCGGCAAGCTTCTCGGGTTCTTTGTATCTCAACGTGGGATCGAAGCGAACCCCGACAAGATCAAAGCCATTGAGTAGATCCAAGCGCCAAGACGCGTCAAGGATGTACGTCGTCTTGCCAGCTGCGTTGCTGCCTTGAGCAGGTTTATGTACAAATCTGCTGAGCGCGCCCTGCCCTTTTTCAAAATTTTGAAAAAGGCAGGTCCAATGAGATGGACTCCGGAAGCGGAGGCAGCGCTGCAAGATTTGAAGAGGTACCTCTCCTCTCCGCCGACGCTAGTCGCACCTAAGCCACAAGAGTCGTTGCTGCTGTATCTAGCGGCAACAAATCAAGTGGTTAGTGCTGTGTTAGTGGCGTAGAGAGAAGTTGATGAGGCGGCAACGGCAGCGGCAGGACCATCAAGTGACGCGCCGGGATCTTCCCCGGCAAGGTCTGGTGCCGACAAGACAGGATCTGCGCAGTCAGAGGAATCGGCGCAAAAGAGGAAGATGGTGCAGCGTCCAGTTTATTTTGTCAGTTCCCTTTTACAGGGAGCTAGGTCAAGATATTCTGGTGTGCAGAAATTGCTCTTCGGTGTTCTCATGGCCTCGAGGAAGCTGTGCCATTATTTCCAAGCGCATGAGATTACCGTCGTCACTCGCTTCCCGTTGCAGCGGATTTTGCAAAATCCAGAGGCAACCGGCAGGATTGTAGAGTGGGCTTTGGAACTGTCGAGCTTTGGCCTCAAGTTTGAAAGTACTTCAACAATTCAGAGCAGAGCCTTGGCAGAGTTCGTTGCGGAATGGACCCCAACGCCAGATGAGGAAATTCAAGAGACGACTTTTCCCGGCAAGGAAACAGATCAAGAATGGGTTATGTACTTTGATGGTGCTTTTACGCTGCAAGGCGCCGGGGCTGGCGTGCTACTTGTCGCACCCACCAGAGAGCACCTCAAGTATGTAATTCAGATGCATATTCCCCAGGAGAGCTCGACAAACAACACTGCGGAGTACGAGGGCCTGCTTGCCGGTCTTAGGATCGCAGCGGACCTTGGTATCAAGAAACTCATCATCAGAGGCGATTCACAGCTTGTTGTCAGGCAAGTTAACAAAGATTATCAGAGTCCATTGATGCAGGCCTACGTGGATGAAGTGAGAAAAATGGAAGAGCGCTTTGACGGTCTGCATACAAGCACATTCCTCGTGCTGAAAACAGTATTGCCGATGACCTGTCAAAGCGCGCTGCCCTTAAGTTGCCTGTGGAACCAGGAACTTTTGTGCTCCATTTGACTCAGCCATCTATAGTGCCATCAATAGGGCAAGCAAAGAGAAGGAAGTTGAATTCTGGCCAGTACTTTCCGACAGAGCTCCCGGAAGCCGCCGGCAAGGAAGTTGCCGGGATTAGCGGGAAGCCTGCTGGGGAACAACAGGCTCCAGCAGGGGCTCAGGCCCTTGCCGTCGAGACAAACATTCCCCCGGCAGAAGAGATGCCTTTAGTCCTAGTTGTCGAGCCCCAGGCTCCAACTTGGGCACAGCCCATTGTCCATTTTCTTCACACAGGGGAACTCCCTGAGGAGCAGGAAGAAGCGGAAAAAGTAGCCCGTCAGTCTAGCATGTACCAGTTCGTCGATGGCGTTCTGTACAGAAAGAGATTGAACGGTGTGAAATTGAAGTGTATTCCTCGGGAGGATGGACTGGAGCTGTTGGCAGAGATACATGGAGGCATATGTGGTTCTCACATAGGATCAAGAGCGCTTGTCGGAAAGGCATTCCGGCAAGGTTTCTTTTGGCCCACTGCTCTCCAGGATGCAACTGCATTAGTAACCAAGTGTGAAGCGTGCCAGTTTCATTCAAAGAAATCGCATCAGCCAGCTCAAGCTCTTCAGACAATCCCCCTCTCCTGGCCATTTTCGGTCTGGGGGCTCAACATACTGGGCCCTTTCCCCCGTGCTACCGGGGGCTTTGAGTACTTGTACGTTGCAATCGACAAGTTCACAATGTGGCCGGAGGTGGAAGCGGTGAGGAAGGTGACAGCACAATCAGCCATCAAGTTCTTTAAAGGGATAGTTTGCCGTTTCGGTGTGCCTAATAGGATCATCACCGACAACAGCACGCAGTTCACAAGTCGCACCTTCATGCAATACGTCCAAGACCTTGGCGGCAAAGTTTGTGTTGCCTCTGTTGCTCATCCGAGAAGCAATGGCCAAGCAGAGAGGGCTAATGCTGAAGTGCTGCGCGGAATCAGGACCAGAACTTTCGACAAGCTGAGAAAGTGCGGAAGGCGCTGGATTGATGAGTTGCCGGTGGTTCTTTGGTCAATTAGAACAACACCAAATCAAGCCACTGGCCAGACACCCTTCGCTCTGGTTTACGGAGCGGAAGCAGTTCTCCCCACGGAACTCATATACGGGTCACCTCGAGTGCTCGCTTATGATGAGCTTGAGTAAGAGCAACTGCGACAAGATGATGTTGTGCTCCTTGAGGAGGATCGTCTTCAGGCTGCTGTGCGAGCTGCATGCTACCAGCAAGCTTTGCGCCACTACCATAGCCGCAAAGTTCATGCCCGAAGCCTTGAGGAAGGCAACCTTGTTCTTCGGCGGATTCAGTCCGCCAAGAATTCAAACAAGTTGACGCCGAAGTGGGAAGGCCCTTATCGGGTAGTACGAGTCACCAGGCCCGGCGTTGTCCGCCTGGAGACCGAGGATGGCGTTCCAGTGAGCAACTCCTGGAATATCGAACATCTTCGCAAGTTTTACCCATAAGGCGCGGTTGCCGGGGGCCCCCGGCAACCTCCTTTTGTACAAGTCTTGCTGGCAAGGCATGTAATCCTTTGTACAAAGCCAGGCGCAGACCCTATGCGCAGTTGAATAAGCTTAAGTGTTGTGCATTTCTTGTTGATTTCCATGTTTATATATATGCATGTTTGTCTGAGATATTGTATGACACTTGATCCCCGGTAAGACTAACGAACCGCCAAGGTTCCATATCTTTATTTTCTCTTCTTTCTTTTTCTCAAAGGATAGAAGGTTCCCTCGCGTGCAAGTTTGCCGGGGGGGAGGAAGGAAGGTATGGTTACCAATGGGCGATGTTCAGAATTGATTTCTTGCCGGAAGGAATACAGCGACAGAAAGCTAAGTTCAAAACTTTGAGCAAGTTTTTTGATTTTTACTGTCAGGCTATTTCCTTTGGACGATTTTGGCCCTTGTATGGAAAACCTGCACGCGAAGGAACCCTTGTCGTAATTTGTTGCGCCCTTGTTCTGTTTCGAGTCCGCTCAACAGTATAAGCGGCTGCGCCAACAGCGCCAAGGTGTCTTGCCGGCCGCTGCACCTCCAGCAGGCTGCTGAAGTCCCGCACCCCGCGCTCGCGGCAGGTTACGCGCCGACAAGTTTCCAGTAAGTGTAGGGCGTAATCATACGGAAAGAAATCAAACAAGGGGAATGGCATGCATACACTCAGTCATAGCAAGTTATATTACATCAATAGTTGCCGCAGTTCTAACCTAAGACTAAATTGTCTTTGACATGGAATGGTCGCGGCAAGAAAAAGCAAGATGACTAGAACCTGCGCTGCCCTTCGACCCTCTTGATAGAATCCACCTTCTAGAGGATGGGCGCGACAAGCTTCTCAAGGGCCCGGAGATCTGCATCCTTCGGCAAGCGGTCGAGCACGTTGGTGAGATCGATGCCGGGGTTCTTATGCACCACCTTGATGAGCACCTTGTGGAGGACGGCCCAGCAAAGTTTGCGGGATTCGTTAGCCAGCTGAGTCGCTCAGTTGGACTGGAGCAGCTTCAGAGCATCAATGATGCTTTCGAAGAACATGGTCAACCTGGCGCTCGGGGATATTCTTTCTTCATAAGAATACCTGAAGTTTTGTAAGCCCTCCCGGCCCATGGTTGACAGCTGTGCTGTGAGCTTCTCCGCGGTGTCAACAAGGCGTTCAGTCCAGATTTGCACGCCTTTCTCATAGTCAACTTGGGTGGCGGCAGCGCTCTTGAGCAAGTTCCTCTCTTCCTGGAGATCTTTGCTCAAGGCCTTCTCACGGGCCCTGCCGTCCTTGAGAGACTTCTCCAGCGTGGTCAGCTTCAACCTCAGATCGGCAATGGCATCGTTGGCTGAAGAGAGCTGCTTGGTCTTGTCGGACATAGCAACTTGCATCTCCGCCAGGCTGTGGAGAGTTTTCTCCCTCTCACTTTTGAGCGTCGAGAGCTCCTTGCTGTGCTCCTCAAGATCCACTTCCAGCTTCTTCACTTTGTCTCTCAGCTCGTTCCTGGCGGCCTCTGTGGCCTCGGCGGCATCGATGGTTTCCTTGAGCTTGCTGGCATGATCTATAGTTGCAGCTCCGAGCGCTTCTTTGTGCCTCTGCTCTAGCTCCTGGGTCCGCTGCGCGACAAGTTTTTCAATCTCTTCATCCTTGCCGCGGAGTTTGGCGGCAAGTGCCTGCTCGCGCGCAACAAGAACTTCTTCATGAGCATCAAGCCCAATGCGGCGCTGCGTCAAGAGAGCTTCTTCAGCGGCAACCTTTTGCGCAGCTTCCTCTTGCGCCATTTCCATATCAGACTGCTTCAAGTGGAGGTCCACCCAGCTTTGGCTCCCTTGTTCCCGGCCGGCAGTCAACTCCTGAAAGGCCTCGGCGTACCAGATCTGCATTTACTCAATGCGTTTCTGGAAATCTGCCTTGGCTGCTTCGACCACTGCAGCTCTGGCGTCTACCTTCTCTTTTTGAGCACGGTGGAGCGCTTGGAGCTTGCGGAAGTTATCGCCCATGGCCTGGAGGAGCCGATCTTCTTCAGATTTGCCGCTGCTGGCGCTTGGTTCATCGACAATCTTGAGCCCAGCAGTGGTGATGACTTCTTCGTCAAAAGTTTCCCCTTCGATCGGCACTCCAATGCTTGCCGTCCTCGGTAAATTGACGAACAGGTTGTCGCCAACCTTTAGATACTTGCTCGATGAGGGAGCCTCGGATGTCGATGGTTGATCTTCAGCAAGCGTCTCACCGATGGCTGGGGGCTCTGTGGCCGGTGTAGCGTCTGGCGCTCCTGCGGCAGGAATGCCGTCAGTACGGTCATCGACCTCCTCGCCGGCCCTCTCAGCAGGTTTCTTGGCAGCCCGCCGGCAGCAGCCTCGCTGGCCTTGACGGTGGCATCTTTGGTGGGCTCGCTAGCGGCGATCCTGTCAGCTTTGGCGGCAGCATCTCTGGCGGTCTCCTTGATGACGATGTCGACGTCCATGTGTTCCATCAGAGGGAATTCTGAAGGACGAAGGAGGGAAACAAAATCAAGTCAAGATCAAAGTTCATAAAGGTAAAGGAAAGAATCACAAGTGCTCTAAGGCAAGCAGTCACCTGTGTCGAGCTGATGAGTAGTAGCTTCACCCCTCCCGGCAACTTTGCTTGCCGGGGAAAGGTTGCCGATGCCAATGTTTGCCGGCTCCTCCTCTTCTAAGGTATGCTCATCGGTGGGAACTCTTGCCGGAGATGCGCTTGCGGGCTGCGCGGTTGACGGGGGCGGCACGACGGGGGCGTCTTTCAACGACTCTCCTTGTTGCCGTTCTTCTCCTGCAAGCCCAAAAGATGTAAGCGGCAAAGGTAGAAACCTTAGCACCCGCCAGCGGAAAACGAGTAGTGAACTCACGCTGGGGGCTGTGCTGGGGGCAGCGTCGAGGGCTAAGCTCCGGGCTGATGGTGATAGTCTCTGGCGCGCTCGTAGAGCTTGTCGGTGGCTCGTCGCCCGTGGAGGTTTTCGCCCTCTTCGCCATCCTTTCCGCCAAAGTTTCTGGCTCCCTGCAGAGACAAGACAAAGCAAGGCGATGAGATCAATTGAATTCAGAATTTGGGAGATAAAGACTGTGACAGGATACTTACTCTTCCTCTTCCCTTTCCGGGATGAAGCCGGAGATGTCGAAGTCGACCTCCGTTGCAGTGTCCGTATGGGGAGGCGGAGGAGGGGTCCTGGGTCGCTTGGCTGCGGCAAGTGCAGGGGGTTGGTGTGGCTCTGCCGCCTCAGCTTCTGGTGCTGCTGCGTGAGACGCCACTGCCGCCCCAGTGGTTGCCGCAGGGGTGTGTCTTGTGCGCCGCGCGGGTTGCTGTCGAACCCCTTGCCGCGGTGCAGCCTTGCCGGCAGCCCCCTTACCGGGCGCCTCGCTGATCGAAGAGGTTTGGCTTGCTGGGACGCCAGAGGCAGCTTTCCGAAGGACGCGCTTTGCCTTCTTTGGAGCTGGGGGCTCCTCCTGCGGCTGCTCTTCGGCTGCTTCCTCGCCTGATGAGCTCTCAGCGGCTGCGCCGCTCTGTTCACCGGCAACCTCATCCTCCCAGGCAGGTTTTTCCTCCATTATGACTTCTGCGTCACTGGTTTCCCATTCTGTGAAGCCGACGTTGCCGGCTTCCGTGGCAAGATTCGCCTCTTCCACTCTAGTGGTAATATACGCCACTTCTTCGTCAGTGGTGGCGCGGATGAGGTTTGTCTCTTCCCGGACGGGCCTCTCCGACAAGTTGTCGAAGAACTTTTATGCCTCCTCCGTAGATGGCTCGGCCCAGGTCGTGTCAAGTCCATGGGCGTTGAACATTGGCATTGCGGCAATGATCGACCCTAGGGCGGAGTTGTTGCACAAGGGAACAATTCTTGCCGGCAATTTATGCTTGTCTTTGCGCTGAAATAACCGGTGGCGAAGAGCGCCAAGCTGCATCATTGTCAGGTTGTTGTTTAGTCCGGGGCGCAGCCTCATGATATCTGCCGCATTCCGGAACTCCCAGGCTGGCCTCCCCTTATTCTGCAGAGGGGCAATGCGCCGGCGCAGAAAATCAGAGCCTATCATCTCTATTGTGAGCCCGGCGGCTTTCAAACGGAGAATCCTGGTCGTGGCGATTGTGAGCCTGTCATCTTGAGCATCAAGATCGCTCCAGTCCTCGCCGCAGACCGCTTTTTGCCGTCGGGGCGAACAGAAGGGATGGGGGTCTACTTCCTTGATCCAGCACCACTCGGACCGCCATTCTTCCCACTTCTCGCGGTAAACCCCGTCCGGATATATCCCCTTGTTCCATGCCCTTGGGATCCAAGCGATAGAACCGGCAAGGGCTTCCCCTTTTTGGATGCGAGGAATGAAGTAATGGTGGAAGAGGGCGGTGTTGGGAACTACTCCGGCAAAGTTTTCGCAAAGATGGGCGAAGATAGCCATGCAAGTTACGGCATTCGGCGTGAAATCCAAGAGATGGAAGCCGTATGTATACATGATATCATTGAAGAAACCAGAGAATGGAGGGCAGAGCCCACAGTAAAAGTAAGCGGCGAAGAAGGGATATCTATCAGGGCCGCTTTTGGAAGAAGAACCTAGGACCACGCGAGTCGCAGGGTGAGCTTTTGTCTCCCTCGCCCACATGCACTGGTACCGGTTCCTCAAGGCTTCCGCGTCGAGCGTCGGAGCGAAGATGATGTACTTCTTCCGCATCTTCACCAACTCGCTCTCCGGGACATTGGCCTTCGTCTCCTTGCCCTTGCTCTTGCTAGCCTTGGGCGGCATGGTGGTTGCGAAGGCGGAGGCCGAGGATGGAGCGGGTGCGGAGGCAATGAGCGGATGAGGGGGAGTTCTGCTCTGGGCTCGGGAGAGAGAAGGCATTGGCAGATTTCAGATTGGAAAGAAGAAGGGGTAAAAGAGCAGCGCCTTTGCGGATTCCTTTTTATGGGGAAGGAGCGAGGCTGCCTCTTTTACTGCCCAATGTGAACACGCCTATACGAGTGCGCTGCGGCCATGGCCGTTCAACGCACGCTTCCCACGTCACGCATTCAATGCGCGTAGTGGGGAAGCGCAGTAAACGTAATGATTACAAGTAGTTAATCCCTGCCACGCGTGCCTGTGCACTGTTTGGGCCTAGCCCAACAACGCCTCGCACCCATGTGTGGCCTAGGCCCGGGGGCTCCTATCGGTGTACTAAATATTGGGCCTTTAGTACCCCATACTTGTGCACGGGCAGTTGTAGCCATACCTGCGGCAAGGCTTGTCGGGGGAACAGCTGAAGATCGATCCAAGGTTATCAAGAGACATCCACACCAAGGACTAGAAGATAAGGAGGACTGAAGACCAAGGGCTCGGCTCCCGGCAAGATCTTGCCGAGGTAGCCCACCAAGCCCGGCAAGATTCGCACGCGACAAGGTTCCGCCACTGTGCCACCGCTCCAGTACAGCGACCGGCCTAGCATTCTGGCCCCACCGCTGGATGTGTGGCAAGGCGCTAGTGGAGGCGAGCTTAAGCGGTGCTGATGGGATGGCCCCTTTTTCCATCCCCAAGAAAGTAGGGACACCTAAACGGACACCTCATGGTGCATTAAATGCGTTTGTCCCAAACTGTCAGTGGTTAGGTATGATAACAATGTAGCTACTTTACACCTTGCAGATGAGCAGTTTGCCACTGTGGTGACCCCTTTGATCATATAAAAGGAGGCCAAAGGCAACTGCTACAGAGGAGGACGACTCTCAGCCCATTCTGCATGCGTAGCTGCTGCTTGAACGTACTGTTCGTTGAAAGCGCTCCAAGAACTGGGACGAATCACTGATAATAAACTAAAGCAGGAGTAGGGTTTTACGCTGATCAGCGGCCCGAACCTGGGTAAAAATCCCCTCGCGTTGATCATCGGTTCTGCTCTTTGTGTGTACCCCTCTCCCTGCCGAACCGTAAAGGGGTCCCTCGGATCCCATAGGTGTCGTACGCCGACACTGAGGTTAATCTATTTAGAGAATATTTTTATCTCAACCGCCAAACTGAGATGATAGATGGGCCTAGTCTTGAGCTCGGTGGAATTTCCATTCAGAGGCAAAGAGACGTCATTTTCCCTGCAGTCGTACTACCTAGTCACCCCAAAGATTGGAACTATACTTGGTTCTACTGCCAAGACACTTCTCCAGATGGTGAAAATGCCCTGCCGTGTTTCTGCCCTTTCCGGCTCAGCCCTAGCCACGAGCTTCCAGATCGTATTACTGCTGCAGAATGGGCTAAATATTCATCCATGTTTCAAAGATAAGGGGTCCGGTAGCTAATGGCTTATCTAGAGTTGATCTGGTCCGCTGCTGGGTCTCTTGGAGAATTTTGTCATTGAGCCGGCGCAACGACTTAATGTGTAAATACACAGGTGATCAGAAGGATCCTCAACGCTATAACCAGACATCCTTGACTGATAAGGAGATCACTGATACGGTTAAAACATTGCTTGGACAGCCTCTGGAGAATTGTCGTAAAGTGGGATTGAACCCTTTCTGCACGCTTAACCCTGCTCCGGCTATAAGTATCTTACATGAATCCAGCACCTTTATATATCCATCTTTTGTGTTTTATATCCTTAACTTATTGCACATATGTACCTGTATACAGGCTGACTCTTCTTTCTGGAAGAAGAAATTACAAGCCATCATGCCAATTAAGAAGGCTAAAGGAAAGTCTCGCGCTCCGGCTCGCCGCAGGAAGCCAACAGCCGAAGAACTATTCACACTTGATGAGGAGTCAGAGTAGAACTCGACTCCCTTGGTCTTTTCTTTATGCAACTTATTGACGCCGACTCCTCTCAGGAAGAGGCAGAGACCAGTCATGCTGACGCAGTAGAGGTAACTATAATTTCCTCCGGGTCAGAACCTTTGCCAAGAAAGAAAACAAGGTGGGTCATCCGAAAAGTAAGATTTTCACACCCTCTTGCTCATTTGGACCCCAACTTTCGTTTGAAGAAACAACAGCATGATTCAAGGCGTATGACTCGGAGTGATGGCACTCAATATCTCGTCTCTAGCTTACCCAACACGCTTGCCCCTCGCAAACGTCGAAATGAGGTCCCTCATAACCCAACTCTTTCCCTTCCAAAGGCTGGTCTCATTCGTCCACCTCTTAATCTTTCCGATTCAAATTATCAGGGGACACCTCCGTCCTTTGGCGACTCTACTGGAACTCAAATGCCTGCCTTCAAGATTGCTCATGGGTAGGTATTTTCATTTGTTCATAAATGACCTTGACATACTCATGAACCCTTGTATTCTTGTCACAGAGGCATAGCAAAGGAGGGGAAGAAGCAAAAGGTGGGCGGCTCTTCAAAGGACCCCAAAAATGCTGAGCCGGAGAGGCAGGTGTGAGAGGCCCCTGAGGCTTCAATTCAAAATCCCAAAGACCTTGCCAATGACCCGCCACCGTTAGGCTGATACCGCCGTCTTTGAGGCGATGCATACTGAGATCAACCCGGCTGCCCAACAAGACCCGCCAAGTCCTAAGCCGCCCAGTCCTGCCAAGTCTACTGACAAGAGCCCTGCCGCTGCTAATGTGGATGACATCACTATTACCGGGTCAGCTTTTAAGCCACCCGAGGTCTCCAGAGTCCTAGCCAAGCATTCAGCCAAGGAAGAAACTCCTTTACTGGAGAAAGGCAAAGCCAAGCTGGACTTGGAAGATTACTCATCTTATAGTGCAGGTGATGTGTACGCGGGCTATTTCAGCCGCCTTAACACAAGCTGCGATATGGAGGCTAGGTTAGTCCAATTGATGAAGCAGAAATATGAGGTATGAACACATCCAACCCCTCTTTAGCCTTGTGCATATACATATGTCCATACTAGCCACCAAGTCTAAAGTATAGAAAAAATGTCATGGAGGCCCTATGGCTCGCTAGAAACCTCGCGGCCACCGGGTGCCTCCTAAGGCCTGAGGACCTTTGGATCCTCAAGAAGGAAACCCCTGGTAGGATCCCTCTGGATCGAGGGGCGCGCAGGAGATCCAAGCTCCAGAGAAGCACGCCCTCGCGGCATGGGAGTCTACTGCAAGCACACTAAGCTAAGTTATCCTAATCACGATCGGCAAGAACCCGTCAATTAGTAGCGACACGAATGTTAGGATGCGATATAAAACATTAATATAATGGCGCAAGCGCCATGGTCCATTACATGCCCCGGCAGGGCTTTCTACTTCTTGATGCAGGGAAAAGAAAAAAAAAGCAGCCGCGCGACCACCATGGCTCCCGAGGCCCGGCTCCAGCAACGCCCGCGCTTAGTCGCAGCCCTCCTCCTGCTTCACTAGAGCGCGATGGCGAGGCAGCTCGTCGCCCTCCCCGGTCCAAGGTTGGCGGCGTGGCGGCTCGTCGTAGTCGCTGTCGCTCGTACTCTCCCCAGAGGGGGAGCCGCCGCTGCTGGAGGCGTCGCGATGATAGCCAAGGGCGAGCTCACCCCCGAGGATGCCGATGGCCCCCCGGCCATCGCCGTCAGAGGAATGGACGTCATCATCGTCATCGTCGCCCTCGGGGCAACACCCCCGACGCCCGCTATCCTCCCCGAAGACCCTGACATAGAGGGTCACAGCGCCGTCATGCCTGAAGTGGAGAGTACACCTCCCCTGCAGGCCGCGTGCGCGGGCGAACGGCTGCCACCTGCGATTCAGGAACACGTTACCGGCGGGGGTGACCTCGACCTCCACCCACGAGGCCTTGCTGCAGCAAACATCGGCCTGCAGCCAGAGGCCGCTAGATCCCCCGGCCGACAGCGCGCCCGCGAAGGAGCATGGGAGCTTGAACCAGAGGCCTGCAGGCCTCTCCGCCCACACCACGAACTCTGAGGAGGCGTCGGCCGAATGGGATCGCGGGCGCGGTGGCGGAACGGCTGACACATGCCTCCCTCCTTGGCTGCGACCGCCTCGGCCGCAGCAGCCTACAGTGTGGGAGGGAGCCTTCCCACGACTGCCAGAGGTGGTGCCAGCCTTCAAGGGGGTGTGCCCACGCCCTCGGGGAGCCACCGCCGGCGTCGCGGCCTACTTGCGGGGACGGCCGCGGCCCCTCTTGGACGGTGGCGAGCCTGGTCCCTCCTTGGGGGCCTTTCCCTTCTCGGCGGCCGAGAACCTCCTCACTGGCGCCATGGATGCCCTGGTGAGATGGCTGCATGGCAAAGAAGAAGAAGGAGCGAGCAGCAAGAAGATGAAGATGGGCTAGGGGCTCCGCTCCCCTTCCCCCATTTATAGCCGGAGGAAGGCTGACCACCGGCCTCTCATGTTCCAAGCAATGTTGGCCCCCCTGCATGCACCAGGCAGTTGTTAAGTCGGGCAGTTGCCAAGGCGACGTGGGGAAGCAGAGACGCCCATGTCCCGTCAAGCGCGATGTGTCGGCCTGGCCCACAGGCGTTTGGGGCCCGCGGCACTTCGCCCTTGCCCCTTGGCTTCGCCTCGAAGCCAAGTTCGAGGGCGAATTGGGCCCGAGGGATACTATCGGCATTCTGGGAACCACGGTACCCAGACTTGCCTGCCTACGGCCCACGGCGTGGCTCCATCGACGGCCTGGTACGGCCCATCTACAATACCACCAAGACAAGACCCTCGCGAGGGGCCAAGCCTTGACGACCAAGGCCTGAAGGAGCGGCCTCCCGAGGAGCGGAGATTCTATGCAGGTACCCAGCCTCATGAGGCTACCATAACACAAGCCATGACGACCAAGGAAGGCGGGCGCCAGTAGGCGCAGAGGAGGCAGTTTCCTCTTTGGTGCTAACGAGGAAAGGACAGGCGTGGGTTCCCGAGGAATCTGGCAAAGGTTTCCATTCCGGTGCAACGAGACCAAGGCCGCCAGCACGGCAGGACAGATGTCATCACCGAGCCCACTGCTGCGTCATGACCAGAAGCTTTGCAGGCAAAGACCACCTTTCATCAGGATAAGATGTACTACTTGTCCCCTTTAAAATTAGCCACTTTGGGATCCATCCCCACCTACGTTTTGGGGGAAGAGGACCGAGGCCACTATAAATATAGGTTAGCCACCACCGTAGAAGGGGTCGACTCATTCTCTCACCCCCGAACCTCGCGAGGTTGTTCATCCCTTGTACTAGTTCATCCTCAACCCCTCGTGAGGCCAATCCACCACAAAGCAGGAGTAGGGTCGTACACCGCAAGGTGGCCCGAGCCTGGGTAAACTGTCGTGTTCATCTTCCTGCTTGTTTCTATAAATTGAGCTAGGCCGTGGGGCGACGAGCTGCTAGGCTGGATAGGTTGAGTTCTTCGCACACGCCCCAGAGTTTGAACCTTTCTTGGGTCTGCGGAGCCCGGAATCCGACAGTGAGGAAGTCAAAATAACTCCAGCCCCCGAGCGTTCCAACTGCCTGGACCCATCAAAGTGAATTGACCAATATGTGTTGTCAGGTTTTTCCTCACGTGTCTGCAACTCTATCCAATCATTTATGAAATCCACCAGAGCCTGAGACTTGATGGCTGTTCTTGGCACATACTTCAAATTATGAGGTCCAAGTTAAATTGCCCACTTAGCAACCCGGCATATGGCTTCTCTGTTTTGAATAATATCTCCTAAAGGAGCAGAACTGACCACAGTAATAGGATGGCCAAGAAAATAATGCTTCAGCTTTCGACTGGCCATGAACACCCCATATACCAGTTTGTGCCAATGTGGATATCATTGCTTTGACTCAATTAACACCTCATTGACATAATAAGCCGACCGCTGAACCAGATACTCCTTACCAGCCTCCTGGCGCTCCACAACAACTGCCACATTGACAGCCTTACTATTAGCCGCCACGTACAGGAGCAAAGGCTCTTTCTCAATAGGAGCAGCAAGGACAGGCGGCTCTGCTAACTGTTTCTTGAGTGCCTCAAATGCATCATTAGCAGCATCAATCCAGACAAAGTGATATGTCTTCTTCATCATCTGGTATAAGGGAATTGACTTCTCCCCCAGGCGACTTATGAAATGACTTAAAGCTGCAATTCCACCCGCCAAACGCTGGACGTCATTGACACATGCCGGCTTAGAAAGGGAGGTGATGGCTCTGATCTTCTCCGGGTTAGCTTCGATTCCCCTTTCTGAGACCAGAAAACCCAATAGTTTACCTTCAGGCACACCAAAAACACACTTGGCCGGGTTAAGCATCATTTTATAGACCCGGAGATTGTCAAAAGTTTCCTTCAGATCATCCAGGAGAGTCTCCTTCTTTCTAGACTTGACCATAATATCATCCACATAAGTATGCACATTGCGCCCAATCTGACTGTGAAAACAATTCTGAACACAGTGTTGATAAGTCGCCTGAGCACTTTTGAGACCAAAAGGCATAGAAACATAGTAGGAAGCCCCAAAAGGTGTGATGAAAGCCGTCTTCTCTTGGTCTTTAACCGCCATCTTTATTTGATGATAGCCAGAATAAGCATCCAGGAAACATAAACTCTCACAACCCGTCGTTGCATCAATGATCTAATCGATATGGGGGAGAGCAAACGGATCAGCTGGACAAGCCTTGTTGAGATCTGTGTAGTCAACACACATACGCCATGTGCCGTTATTCTAGAGTACAAGCAAAGGGTTAGCCAACCACTCAGGGTGAAAGACTTCCACAATAAACCCAGCTGCTAAGAGCCAGGCTACCGCCTCTCAAATAGCCTTATGTTGCTCTTCATTGAAACGATGAAGGAATTGCTTAACCAACTTAAACTTAGGATCCACATTAAGAGTGTGCTCAGCGAATTCTCTCGGTACACCCGGCATGTCAGAAGGTTTCCATTTAAAGATGTCCCGATTCTCATGGATGAACTCTATGAGCGGGCTTTCCTATTTAGTATCCATATTAGCCCCCACTGTGAACTGCTGAGATGAGTCGCCAGGGACAAAGTCAACCTGCTTAGTATCATCAGCTGAATTAAACTTCAACAAAGGGTCTTGCTCAGTGGTGGGTTTCTTCAAGGGGGTCATATTAGCCAGGTCAACATTATCCTTGTAAAACATAAGCTATTTAGTAGCACAAGCTGACTCTGCATAAGCCGCATCTCCTTCCTCACACTCCAAGGCAATTTTTCGATCAACATGGACTGTAATTGTGCCCTTCCGCCCTGGCATTTTAAGTTGTAAATAAACATAGCAAGGGAGGGCCATGAACTTAGCATAAGCTGGCTGTTCGAACAAGGCATGATACGGACTTTTGATTTTAAGCACCTCAAACCACAGCGTCCCTGCTCTGTAGTCATAATCATCTCCAAAGGCAACTTCCAAAGCAATCTTTCCCACAAGATATGCCAACTTACCAGGCACTACACCATGGAAGACTGTGGAGGACGGCTTAAGGTCTTTGTCAGTTAAGTTCATTCGATTAAAGGTGTCATAATACAAGATGTTGATACTACTGCCTCCATCCATAAGCACCCTAGCGAATTTATAACCCCCGACCTGAGGGGCTACCACCAATGCCAGATGACCCGGATTCTCAACCCGGGGCGGGTGGTCCTCCCTACTCCACGTGATTGGATGTTCTGACCATTGCAAGTATTGAGGCACCACCGGCTCAATAGTATTGACCACGCGCTTATGAACCTTCTGGTCTCGTTTGCAAAGACTGGTGGTGAAATCATGGTACTGGCCACCATTGAGCTATTTTGGATTACTTTGATATCCTGACTGATTCCCTTGCTGATGGTTACCATGACCAGACTGTTGATTATGACCACCATGGTTACCCTGACCTTGATAGCCAGAATTTGAGCCACCACCACCAAAACCAGACCCCTGAGCACCAGGTCTTGACCCGCCGGTTGGACCATATTTGTTACAATGATTCTGATTAAAACTGGAATTCCTGTACTCTCGCATGATAAAACAGTTCTTCCAAGTGTGAGCTGCCGACTTATTAGGCAGACTATGTTTTGGACAAGGGTCGTTAAGCATTGCTTCCAGATTGAAGTTTTTCCTCTGAAGGACGGCTTACCATTACCATTACGGCACTGGTTTTTATATCCAGTGTTGTTGTTAGCTACAAGATTTGACCCGCCATCGGGGTGTCTGCGTTTACCACCATTACTCTGGTTGTTTCCATTGTGCCCTACCATATTCTGCTGCTAACCCTTACCATTACCACCCTTCTTGCCCTTGTTGGATTTCTCATCGTCAGATCCAGGGCCCTTGGTGGTATCAAAGTCGGCATATTTAATGAGAGCCACCATAAGCTCATCCATGTCATTACAATGACGTTTAAGCCACCCAAGCTTCTGCTTAAGGGGGGTAAAGTGACAGTTCTTCTCCAAAACCAAAACCGCCTGACCCGCCGCAATATTGTCCGAAGAGTGAATAATAGTAGAGACCCGCCGGACCCAGTGATGGGCCGACTCATCCTCATGCTGCACGCAGTTATCAAGATCGATAATCGTCACAGGCTGCTTGCATGTTCCTTTAAAGTTTTGAATGAACCGCGCCTTCAACTCTGCCCGTGAATTGATAGAATTACCAGGCAATCCTTTTAACCAGGTTCGGGCTGGTCCATCCAACATCATAGTGAAGTATTTGGCACATACAACATCATTGACATCCAACATCTCCATGGCTAACTCATAACTCTCAATCGAAGCCTCAGGGGGGAGATCAGCTGTGTAGTTAGCCACCTTACAAGGACCCTTAAAATCCTTAGGCAGACATTCATTACGTAAAGCTGGTACTAAAAAAGGTACCACAATAGACCTGGAAATCACACTAGCCCCTACTGACGCCGAAGGGGTCACCGGAGGCTGCTGATAAGCCCCCAGTTGAGCCACCGCTGCGGCGTCCGCCTCTCGGCGATCTCTGGCATCGTCCACAATCGCCTAAGCATGAGTAAGGTGCGGGTTATTCCCACGGGGCGGGTCATCCTAATTCAGTTGACGAAGTCATTCGCTACTGGAAACCGCCGGCGACTCAATGCGCCAGCTGTAACTGCGGCTCGGGAGGGGGGTCGAATGCACCCGCTCATGACTGTGTGAATATTTCTCTTGTTGTGCGACCGCCATCTGTAAGAGCTCAATTGCGTTCTGCGCCTCAGCTGTGAAAGGTGTCTCATCCGTAATAGGGATTGCATTGAGCCGGGTAGCTGCCGCTATTTATCCACCGGGTTAGAATAATGGCCAGATGGTGATGAAAAATGTCGAGGCGGGGTCTGATCCCTGCGGGGCGGGTCTAGTAATCGAGGCTGAGCCGCCGCACCGCTCCCTGGGACTTCAGCCACCCGGGTTGTACCTGGCGGGTTACTTGGCCCTGCCCCAGGTGTGTTAAAAAGGTTCCGCGCCTCGTACTGCAAAGGCAAGCGGGTTTGGTACCTCCTTCGAAGAACAACATTGGACGCATTCTGATCTAGACTCAGGTGAAAAGCCTCTGCCCTTATACGCTATGACTCAGCATCCATTAGAGCTCGTTCCGTTGCCATCCTTGTGTTCTCGGCATTAAGCTCCTCCTGAGCCTTGGCTACCTCATCTCGCACCTTTGCAACCTCTGCATTATGTTGTGCTTGATTTGCCGTAGTGACCTCTGTTGCCAACAGGGTCATCAAAGTGCCCAAAAGTTCAGACAAAACTTGAGCCAGCGGTCGAGCTGGGCCGCTAGCCCCAGCTGTCGCAGCAACAATTGATCCAAATGTCATAGCGACCGCTGTTGATGAGTCGAGAGCCGGTCCTGTACCAGCCATAAAGATAGCAGCCCGAGACGGCGGCTCATAGTGATCCGGAATACTATCACAATCAAAATAGCCCCCAAGCCTGCCGTCTTGAAGCTGGTAGATTGACTCCGTCTCTCTAGTCAAGGACTCATCATCTCAGTAGATGAGAGTCTCTCCTCCGGACACAGAATCCTTCGCAAGGTCCGTGCCATGCGCAAATCCCACGAAGACACGCTTCCGGTCGGGTTGAACCCTGGCGGGTCGTGCACGCCGAGACGGCTGGACGATGTCGGTGTAGATGTTCGGCTCAGGCTCTGATCTACCAATCTTGCCGATGAAGACGTGAATCCCGCCGAAGGGGACCCGGTACCCGTACTCGATTGAGTCGGCCTCAAGGCCCCAGCCAGCGTCGTCGATGTAGAGCTTGCCGCGGTGACACTTAGTCATCCTGCCAATGGCGTATCCCTCCATCCCTAGGAAAGAGCCCTTCAAGGACTTGAAACCACCATGCCCCGGCCCCACGGTGGTCGCCAACTGTCATGGTTTTGTCACGGCAGATGCCCTTGTGAAAGGACTTAGGTGTGGAGCCATCGCAACGTAGGTTAGCTTAAAGGGGTTGATTGGGACGAGAGATACGAGTTTACCCAGGTTCGGCCCCTCACCAATGAGGTAAAAGCCTACGTCCGGCTTTGTGTTGTATTGATTGAGTATCGATTACAAGGGAGCGGAATCGCTTAACCTAGCTATCGATTGATTATAACTTGAGTTAACCCGCCGCACGATCTCACCTTTATATACATAGGTTGAGGTCCTAGCCTTACAAGAGTCCAAGTCGGATCACACAATGTGTCCAACTTGGGTTCTAAGTCACCTTACCTTGCTAGGCAAGCCGCCATCGGGCGGCTCACATCTCCGGGTTATAGCACCGTCGCCTAGTCTTGGGCCTTCAACAGTCCTGCCTCGTGAGCCACCTCGAGTCTTCATGTCTCCTTCTTGGGCCAACTTAGGCTTCCTCTATTGAGTCACCAACAGTGTAACCCAGCCCCTCCTAGGCAGGTCACACCGTGGTTTATATCCCCAACCCACCCCGTAGGGATCAGACCCCACCTTGGCGTTTTTTGACACCATCTGTCCATTATTCCAACCCGGTGGATAACATGATAGCAGTAGCTAGCCGATTCAATGCGCTCCATATTACTGATGAGACACCCAACGTAGCTGAGGCGCGGAACGCAATTGAGCTCCTGCAAACAACGGTTGCACAGCAAGAGAAATATTCATACAGTCGTGACCGGGTGCACTCGACCCCCCTCCCAAGCCGCAGTTACAGCCGGCGCATTGAGTCGTCGGCGGTTTCCAGCAGCGAACGACCTCATCGACCGCCCCAGGATGACCCGCCCCGTGGGAATAACCCGCCCCTTAATCATGCTCGGGCGATTGTGGACGAAGGCAGAGCCTGCCGAGAGGCGGAGGCACCAGCGACAGCTCAACTAGGGGCTTATCAGCAGCCTCCGGTGACCCCTTCAGCTTCAGTAGGAGCTCGTGTAATTCTAGGTCTATTGGGGAGCCATGTTTTGTCGGATTCAGGGCTCCACAGACCCAAGAAGGTTCAATCTCTGGGCATGTGCGACGATCTCAACCTCTCAAGCTTAGAGCCAGTCGCCCCACAGCCTAGCCTAGCCGAATTCGCGTGAGCAAGGAAGAAGATGAACACGATAGTTTACCCAGGTTCGGGCCACCTTGCGGTGTAAAACCCTACTCCTGCTTTGTGCTGGATTGGCCTCATGAGGGGCTGAGGATGAACTAGTACAGAGTATGAAAAACCTCGCGATAGCTCGGGGGTGAGGATGAGTCGACCCCTTCTATGGTGGTGGCTAACCTATATTTATAGTGGCCTTGGTCCTCTTCCCTCGAAACTTAGGCGGGAAGGGATACCACAATGGCTAATTTGAAAGGGGACAAGTAGTACATCTATCCTGACAAAAGGTGGTCGTCTCCTGCAAAGCTTCTGGTCGTGATGCAGCGGTGGGCTCGGTGATGACCTCCGCCTTGCCGAACCTGTGGTCTTGGTCTTGTTGCACCAAAATGGAAACCTTTGGGAGATTCCTCGGGAACCCACACCTGTCCTTGCCTCCTTATCACCAAAGAGGAAACTGCCTCCACTGCGCCCGCTGGTGCCCGCCTGGCCTTGGTCGTCATGGCTCACGTCATCGCAGCCTCATGAGGCTGGGTACCTGCATAGAAGTCTCCGCTCCTCGGGAGGCCGCTCCCTCGGGAGGTCTTGGTGTTATCCTCCTCGTGAGGCCTGGCCCCTCGCGAGGGTCTTGTCTTGGTGGTCTTGGAGATGGGCCGTACGAGGCCATCGACGGAGCCACGCAATGGGCCGCAGGCAGGCAAGTCTGGGTACCCTGGTTCCAAGAACGCCGACAGTAGCCGCCGGGCCCAAGGCGCGGTCGGGCTGGCTTCGAGGCGAAGCCAAGGGGCAAGACTGAAGTGCCACGGGCCCCAATCGCTTGCGGTCTAGGTTGACGTGTGGCGCTTGATGGGACGCGAACGCCTCCGCTTCCCCACGCCGCCTTGACGACTGTCCCGACTTGACAACTGCCTGGCGCATGCAGCAACGCCATCATCGCTCGAAAAGCGGAAGGGCGCCGGTTAACCTTTGACATCCTATAAGAGGGTGAGGGAGACAGAGCCTCCTAGCTCATTCTCGCCTCCTTGTCCCGCATCCTTGCAGCAACGTCCATGGCACCGATCAGGAGGTTTTCTACTGCCGAGAAAGGGAAGGCTTCGCAAGAAGTGCCGGAGCCGCTTCCACCGAAGAGGGGCCACGGCCGACCTTGCCGGGCCACCGCGGTGCCTTCGGCTACTCCTTCTCATCGCCGGTGTACACCGTCGAGGGCCTGTGCTGGCCCTATCATCTGCGCACCAGGCCCCAATCGCCAGGGAGGCCATGGGCACTGCGTAGGACGAAGTCGCGGAGGGAAGCAGGCGATGGTCGCCTGTCCACCTCACCCACGGGCCCATGCCAACGGCACGGCCCGCGAGTTCGTGGTATGGGTGACAATCCCACCACGTACCTGGATCTGGCTCCCACACGCCATGGCCGAGGAGCTACCGACGCGGGGTCCCGTCGAGTTATGGCTTTAGCACGACGGCTGCTGCGGCCAAGCCTCCCAGGCAGAGGTCAAGGCCGTCTCCTCCGCCGACGTCTACATGACCCAAGGATAGGGGACGATTGCCCGTGCCAGCAGCTCGGAGGGGAGGCACGCCCTTCATTTTAGCTACGACAGGGCGTCAATGCTCTTCTTCAGGGTTTTCAAGGAGGATGGTGCACGCCTGGAGTGTTGCCCCCGGGGTGGCAGCAGCGGCGACGAGGCCTCCCGAGGTGAACTTGCCCTTGGCTGCAGCTCCTCCACTAGCAGTCGTCCTTCCTCCGGACCAAGCTCAAGCGACGATGACTACTATGAGCCACCGCGTCGCCATGCCCGGGCCTAGGAGTGGAGTGGCGTCGACAAGGCGTCATGACATTGTAGGCGGCACTGCTTGGGTCGCGGTCTTCGGGAGACCTTTTTCTTTTGTTTCATTCCTGCATAAAAAATCATGAAAGGCCTCGCGGGGGTGTGTAAGAACCGTGACACTTCTGCCTTAATGTTAGCATTCCCAAGTTATATCGTGATTGCGTCTCCCGCTTGGGCACGGGTCCCCTTTTACTCTCACGGTAGCTTAGTGCTCTACGCCGACAGGACCCAGTCCCCAGGCAAGCTTCGACCGTCGCTGGTATGCCAGGTCGCGATGCCGTGGTCAAGGCCAGGAGGTGAGCGGCCCGAGGTCCGGTAAGAGCCCCTGAGGCGCGATGCTCGGGAGGTCCCCTTTAGCACGCAAGCAGCTCCTGAAGGACTAAGAGGGAGGCTCCCTTGCCCGAGCGAGGTCGTAGGAAACAATATGCCAACGACGAGGCTCACGCCTGTGCGTGTGAGGCGACTTAGCTTAGCGAGCTTTCGGCCTGCGGTGGTTTCCTTGTTGCGAGGCCGAGCTTCTTCGGATTTTTGATTTTGAGCATGCTCCCTGTCCTAAAACAAATTAAGGCGAGCCCCACGAAGGGCCTGAGAGAACACTGATGTCCATTACATTTTGAGAGGAGAGCACCACCGGCGACGGGTCGCGCCCCTCCCTTGGTACTCCTCCGCAAGGTTTTGCGACCCCACTTCTCTCACTTATCATTGTGCTCTAGTTCTCAGGACCCGGCCCTCGAGTAGGGCTCAGCCACCGCTGGTATGCCAGGTCACGATGCCGTGGTCAAGGCCAGGGGTGAGGGCTTGAGAGCCAGTAGGAGCCCTGAGGCGCGGTGCTCCAGGACCCCCCTTTTAACGTGCAAGCGACTTGCGCGAGAAAGGAGTGGCTCGCCCCGCAGGGGTGCCTAGGAGGGGTTGTGCCCAATGGTACGCAGTGTAGCATCCTTCTGAAGTGGTAAGGTGTTGCCGAAGCCGCTTGAGGTCCTGTGTCCGGAGGCTCCTGCGCATTAGTCAGTCACGAAATACAAAGGGTAGCTGTGCTTGCTGTTCTGCCCATGATCTTTCCGCGAGAAGACGAAGGCACTAAGCACATGGTTAGGTGATGTGTGTGGGGCCGGCCGCGAGCCAGAGCTCAGTCTCTTAGGTTTATCAGCGCTGCAGGGATGGACCCAAGCATAGGCGCCGTGCCGGTAGCCCCCCTCGCGGGACGAGCAAGAGGCGGGTTAGCAACATGCGGGGACCGCAAGGGTAACTCCAGAGATGATAGATCGTCAGGCGCAATGTCAACAATCATAGTAACTCAAGCAGGCATAGCTGGTTCAGAATACATTAATTGAAATGACGCAGCTTCGAGGACGGGCCCCTGCAGCCTAAAGATGATGCAGCCCAGGGGGCGCCCTTAATCTGAACAAACCAAAAAGTCACCTAGCATCATTGTCGCGGGAGTGTCGGGGTAGCTGAAGAAACGTGCCGTAGAAGCTACTCCTCACGAGCTGGGCAGCTCCTAAGGCCTGGGAAGCTCGCGAGGCCCGTCGGGCTCGCGAGGGTCCGGAACTTCCTCCGACAGGACCACCTGGCGCCTGGCCTCATGAGCCGCCACGGCACTCTGCGCGAAGCGCTGGTATGAGGCGGCCACATTCACCAGGCCAAACGGCATGCGGACGTAGCTGCAGGGGTAGCCCCCACTCCGGCCAATGCGGGACGGCCAGAAGAGGTCCTGTGAAGCAGCCCTATTGAGGCATGGGATGTTGACGCAGACGCGCAGCTTGCTGCGCACGTCAGGGGCCGCAGCTGCACTGGGAGGCCATGCGGGGCGACACTCACCGCGGATGGCCCTTGGCTCCTGAAGCTCCTTGATCACCTTGACGATGAACTCTCACGCACCTGGTGCCTCGCGCCGTGCGCCTTGCTCGTGGGGGCGCGCCTCGAAGCATGCCTCCAAGTGGAGCCCGAGCACCTGCCTCGCCGCCTTGGTCAAGTCAGAGGCTCTCCATACAGGAGCCCCCAAGCCCGTCCTGAGGGAGGCGCCGGGCACGCCTTCCTATGCGGGACGAAGAGGCGCCCCAGCAGCGGGTGCGGGGCTTGAAGTACCGTCGGTAGG
Organism: Thinopyrum elongatum; assembly: GCA_011799875.1. Taxonomy (NCBI): domain Eukaryota; kingdom Viridiplantae; phylum Streptophyta; class Magnoliopsida; order Poales; family Poaceae; genus Thinopyrum; species Thinopyrum elongatum. The sequence goes on from CM022300.1 coordinate 325,347,338, forward strand.
TGCGCCAGCCCCTTGACGTCTCTTGAGGAGGAGCCGTTTCTTCTTCTTGGGCATGGTCTTAGGAGGTAGGACAATGCCCTCATCATCTAGGTTGTCTGCCACCGCGGCTTGGTAGGCGTGCTCAAGGGAGCACACCGCATCCTTTTCATCGTAGACGACCGTGCTGATGCCGCCGTTCCCCGGCATCTTGAAGACATTGTAGCTGTGTTCAATTGCCGCCATGAACTTGGCGAGGGTCGGATATCCAAGGATGGCGTTGTACGGGAGGCCGATGTGAGCGATGTTGAAGTCGATGAGCTCGGTGTGGTAGTTGTTGGGGTTGCCGAAGGTGACTGGGAGGCGTATCTGTCCCAGGGGGTGGTGGGGCCGTCGGTCACCCCTGAGAAAGGCTTGGCTGGAAGAAGCTGATCATAGGGCACTTGGAGTGTCTCGAACATCTCGATAGAGAGAACATTGAGCCTCGCGCCACTGTCTATGAGGGTCTTGGTGACGAGGACATTGCTGATGGTGGGCATGCAGAGCATGGGAAGCGCGCCTTCGGTGGCCGAGCACTTGAGGTGATCCTTGGAGTCGAAAGTGATGGCGTACTACGACCACTTGAGGGGACACCTGGCCTCGAGCCTCGGGAGGGTAGCGTTCACCTCACGAGCAAAATGCTTGAAGATGCATTGTGTGGCTGGGGCCTGCGCACCACCCAGGATGCAGGCGATAGCACAAGGTTCTTGGAAGCCCCCAGCCCCGTCGTCCTGCCGATTGTCATCGTTCCTCCTTGGCGGCAGCAGAAGCGGAGGGAGGCCAGCGCCCTGAGGATGGGCCTCACGAGGCTGATCATGCCAGAACCTGTCGCGAGGCTCGTCGTGCCAGCGGTCCTCACGAGGCTGATCGCGCCAGTCCTGATGGGGGTCGCGGTTGTCCCAGCGGCCTCCGTCGCGGCCTCCTCCAAGGCCATAGCCCCGGTCACCACACTAGGGGCAGTGACCAAGGCACCCATCTCGGACGGGCCCTGAGCTCTTGGCAGTCGTTGGTGTTGTGGCTGTGTATGTTGTGGAAGATGTAGAACAGGCGATTGCCCTTGGGGGGTTCATCATGGTCACGACCGCGCTTCATCTCAGGTTCTGCCGCAAGTATGGCGGGACCCTTGCACTTAGCCTCCTTAGGCTTGGCCTTCTTGTCCTCGGGGTCTGCCTTAGGAAGCTCCCGGAGGGAGAGGCGGCCCTCCTCGGCCCTTGCACATTTGTTCGCCAGGTTGAACATCTCCAGGGCTGAGCACAGGTTCTCGTTGATGGCGAGCTCTTCCTTCATCTTGACATCCCGGACGCCTTCAGAGAACGCCGAGATGATGGCTTCGTCGGATGCCTTTGGGATCCTGAGACGAACGTTTGTGAAGCGTTGTATGTACTTGTGCAAGGACTTGCCCGGCTGCTGTTTCACGCGCCGCAGGTCGCCCACTGCAGGAGCACGGTCGCGAGTACCCTGAAAGTTGGCGATGAAACACTCGCGAAGCTCGTCCCAGGAGGAGATCAACCCCACCGGGTGGTTTAGTAGCCAAGAGCATGTGCCATCCTTGAGTGCCATGGGGAACCAGTTCGGCATGACCTTGTCATCGCCGTTCGCCGCTTTGATGCTCAACGCGTAGAGCTGGAGAAATTCCGTGGGGTCAGAGGTGCCGTCGTAATGTGGAGGCAGATCCGGCTTGAACTTGCCAGGCCAGACGACGCGGCGCAGCTCTAGGGTGAAAGCACGGTAGCCTGCCGCACTCACAAGTGCGGGCCGCATGGGTGGAGCTCGGTCTTGATGCCCGCGCGCCGCGACCTCCGACGGCTCGCGGTCCTGGTGCTGGCGCTGTGGCGCCGGGAGCACGTGCGCGTCGGCTTGCGGGCGCTGGATCACCTAGCTGCTTGCTTCATCGCGCACCAGCACGCCGCGCGGTGGGTCGTGCTGGGGCGCGTCACGCCTAGGCTCGGGATTGGAGCCACGCAGAGGAGGACGAGGAGGCGCGCTGTGAGCCACGTCGCCCGCTTGAGATGGCGGGGGAAGGACCGAGCGGGACGGTGCAGGGGCCTTGCCAGCGGCACTGACGATCTTAGCAATGCGGCCAAGCCAGTCATCGTAGAGGTCATTGGCGGGGCGATAACTGAGGAGCTCGCGCGCCATGAGCAGTGCAGCCTGTGGGCTTGCCGGCCTACGGCAAGCGTGGGAGGATGACGCCGTGGCTGGAGTTGTTGTGCGGCCATCACGCCGCATGGAAGGCGGCAGCGATGAATCCTGCTACTCACGAGCAGCAAGATCAGTGGCAGCGTTAGCCACGGGGTAGGCAGAGGGGAGAGGAGCGTCGTTGCCCATGGGTGCCATCTCGGCAACACGAGCGGCCCGGCGATCGTCACGGACGCGGCGAGCGTCGTCCATTGAAGCGACGGAACGGAGGTGAAGCGAACGGTGGAACAAGGACTTCGACACGCCCCTGCCTGGCGCACCAAATGTGGGATTCATGGCTCCGCAGACCCAAGAAGGTTTGAACCCTGGGGCATGTGCGAAGATCTCAACCTCTCAAGCTTAGAGCCCGTCGCCCGACAGCCTAGCGTAGCCAGATTCGCGTGAGCAAGGAAGAAGAAGAACACATCAGTTTACCCAGGTTCGGGCCACCTTGCGGTGTAAAACCCTACTCCTGCTTTGTGGTGGATTGGCCTCACGAGGGGCTGAGGATGAACTAGTAAACAGGATGAACAACCTCGTGAGAGCTCGGGGGTGAGGATGAGTCGACCCCTTCTATGGTGGTGGCTAACCTATATTTATAGTGGCCTTGGTCCTCTTCCCTCGAAACTTAGGCGGGAAGGGATACCACAACGGCCAATTTGAAAGGGGACAAGTAGTACATCCTATCCTGACAAAAGGTGGTCTTCTCATGCAAAGCTTCTGGTCGTGACGCAGCGGTGGGCTCGGTGATGACCTCCGCCTTGCCGAGCCTGTGGTCTTGATCTTGTTGCACCGGAATGGAAACCTTTGGAAGATTCCTTGCGAACCCACGCCTGTCCTTGCCTCCTTAGCACCATAGAGGAAACTGCCTCCTCTGCACCCGCTGGCGCCCGCCTGGTCTTGGTCGTCATGGCTCACGTCATCGTAGCCTCGTGATGCTGGGTACCTGCATAGAAATCTCCGCTCCTCGGGAGGGTGCCTGGGGAGGCCACTCCCTCGGGTGGTCTTGGTGTTATCCTCCTCACGAGGCCTGGCCCCACACGAGGGTCTTGTCTTGCTGGTCTTGGAGATGGGCCATACCAGGCCGTCGAGGGAGCCATGCCATGGGTCGCAGGCAGGCAAGTCTGGGTACCCTGGTTCCAGAACGCCAACATGTTTAGTACCAGCTTTGCGTAACGAACATCTGCCTAAGGATTTCAAGGGCCCTCGCAAGGTGCCCAAATATACAGTTGATCTCCCCCCTGAAGGCTGGATCGAGAGTTACGAGTTAGCCATGGAGATGTTGGATGTCAATGACGCAGTCTGTGCCAAGTACTTTACTATGATGTTGGATGGGCCAGACCATACATGGTTAAAAGGATTGCCTCCTAATTCCATCAACTCATGGGTAGAGTTGAAAGCACGGTTCGTTGAAAATTTTCAAGGGACATGCAAGCAGCCTCTGACGATTATCGATCTTGATAACTGTGTGCAGCATGAGGACGAGTCGGCTCACCATTGGGTCCGGCGGGTCTCAGCGATTATTCACTCATCAGATAGTATTGCGGCGGGTCAGGCGGTTCTGGTCTTCGAGAAGAACTGTCACTTTGTCCCCTTAAGCAAAAACTTGGGCAGCTTAAGTGTCATTGCAATGACATGGGTGAGCTCATGGCGGCTCTCATTAAGTATGCCGACTCTGATACCACTAAAGTCCCCGGATCTGATGATGAGAAGTCCAACAAGGGAAAATAGAATGGCAATGGTAAGGATCAGTAGCAGAGCGTGGCAGGGCATAACGGCAATAACCAGGGTAACGGTGGTAAGCGCAGACACCACGACGGTGGGTCGGATCTAGTGGCTAACACCAACACCGGGTATAAGAACCAGCGCCGCAATGGTAATGGTAAGCCGCCCTCTGGCGGTGCAAAGCCTTTTAATCTTGAGGCGGCACTTAATGACCCATGCCCGAAGCACAGTCTTCCCAATAAGCCATCCACTCATGCTTGGAATATTGTTGGGTTATGCGAGAGTTCAAGAATTATAGCCTCAATCAGAATCATGGCAATAATAATGGGCCGCCCGGCGGGTCAGCATCCGGCTCACAAGGGTCCGGCTTTGGTGGCGGCAGCTCAAACTCTGGCTATCAGGATCAAGGTAACCAGGGTGGTTATAATGAATAGTCTGGTCATGGTAACCAACAGCAAGGTAATCAGTCAGGGTATCATAGTAACCCAAAGTAGCTCAATGGTGGCCAGTACCATGTTTTCACCACAAGTCTTTGTAAACGAGATCAGAAGGTTCATAAGCGGGCGGTTCATGCGGTAGATCCGGTCGTTCCGCAATATTTGAGATGGTCTGAGCACACGATATCATGGAGCAGGGCGGATCACCCACCGCGGGTTGATAACCCAGGTCAGTTAGCCCTTGGTGGCCCCTCAAGTTGGCGGTTATAAGTTTACTAAAGTACTTATGGACGGTGGTAGTAGCATCAACGTCCTGTACTATGACACTTTTCATCGGATGAATTTAACTGACATGATCTTAAGCTGTCTTCCACAGACTTCCGTGGTGTGGTGCCTGGTAAGTTGGCATATCCTGTCGAAAAAATTGCCCTGGAAGTAGCCTTTGGTAATGACTATGATTACAGAGCAGAGACACTGTGGTTTGAGGTGGTCAAAATAAAGAGTCTGTATCATGCCTTGTTCGGACGGCCAGCTTACGCTTAGTTCATGGCTCGCCCTTGTTATGTTTATCTACAGCTCAAAATGCCCGGGCGGAAGGGCATAATTACGGTTCATGGGGATCGGAAAGTCGCCTTGGAGTGTTAGGAAGGAGATGCAGCTTATGCAGAGTCAGCTTGTGCCACTGAAGAGCTAAAGTTCTACAAGGCTAATGTTGACCCGGCTGATATGACCTTTGAAGAAGCCCACCACTGAGCAAGATCCTTTGTTGAAATTTAAGTCGGCTGATGATACCAAACAGGTTGATTTTGTCCCTGGCGACTTATCTCAGCAGTTCACAGTGGGGGCTAATATGGATCCTAAATAGCAAAGCGCACTCATCGAGTTCATTCGTGAGAATCGGGACAACTTTGCATGGAAACCTTCTGACATGCTAGGTGTACCGAGAGAAATCACTGAGCACACTCTTAATGTGGATCCTAAGTTTAAGCCGGTCAAGCAGTTCCTCCGTCGTTTCAATGAAGAGCGGCGTAAGGCTATTGAAGAAGAGGTGTCCTAGCTCTTAGCGGCTGGGTTTATCATGGAAGTTTTTTACCCTGAGTGGTTGGCTAACCCTGTGCTTGTACTCAAGAAGAACAGCACATGGCGTATGTATGTTGATTACACAGATCATAACAAGGCTTGTCCAGCTGATCTGTTTTCTCTCCCTCGTTTTGACCAGATCATTGATGTAACGGTGGGTTATGAGAGCTTATGCTTCCTGGATGCTTATTCTGGTTATCACCAGATCAAAATGGCAGTCAAAGACCAAGAGAAGACGACTTTCATTACACCTTTTGGAGCTTTCTGCTATGTTTCTATGCCTTTTGGGCAAAAGAGTGCTCAGGCGACTTATCAGCGTTGTGTTTAGAATTGTTTTGATAGTCAGATTGGGCGCAACGTTCATCCTTATGTGGATGATATTGTGGTTCAGTCTAGGAAGAAGGAGACTCTCCTGGATGATCTGAAAGAAACTTTTGACAATCTTCGGGTCTTTAAAATTATGCTTAACCCGGCCAAGTGTGTATTTGGTGTGCCTACAGGTAAACTGTTGGGGGTCCTGGTCTCAGAACGGGGCATTGAAGCTAACCCAGAGAAGATAAAGGCCATCACTTCAGTTTCTAAGCCGGCATGTGTCAATGACATCCAGTGTTTGGCGGGTCGTATTGCGGCTTTGAGCTGGTTCATAAGTCGCCTGGGAGAGAAGGCAATTCCCTTATACCAGATGATAAGGAAGATAGATCACTTTTTTCTGGAGTGATGCTGACAATGAGGCGTTTGAGGTGTTCAAGAAACAGTTAGCTGAGCCGCTCATCCTTGCTGCTCCCATTGAAAAAGAGCCTTTGCTCCTGCACGTGGCGGCTAATAATAAGGCAGTCAGCGTAGCAGTTGTTGTGGAGCGCAAGGAGGCGGGTAAGGAGTACCCAGTTCAACGGCTGGCTTACTATGTCAGTGAGGTATTGACTGAGTCCAAGCAACAATATCCACATTGGCAGAAACTGGTGTTTGGGGTGTTCATGGCGAGTCGCAAGCTGAAGCATTACTTTCTTGGGCATCGTATTACTGTGGTCAGCTCTGCTCCTCTTGGACCTCATAATTTGAAGTATGTGCCAAGAACAACCATGAAGTCTCAAGCTTTGGTGGATTTCATCAATGATTGGACAGAGTTGCAGACACCTGAGGAGAAGCCTGACAACACATATTGGACAATCCACTTTGATGGATCCAGGCAGTTGGAAGGCTCGGGTGCTGGAGTTATTTTGACTTCCCCACGAGGTGACAAATTATGTTATGTTTTAAGATTAATGTTTCCTTGTACAAACAATGCAGCTGAGTATGAAGCTTTGCTCCATGGCCTTCGTATGGCTAAGGAAATAAATTTAAGCCGGGTCAGGTGCCTGGGCGACTGAGACCTTGTGGTGCAGCAAGTCTCTCGCAAGTGGGACTCTAAAGACCCGCTCATGGCAGCTTATCGCCGGGCGGTTGATAATATTGCTGGTCACTTTAAGGGTAATCAGGTGGATCACCTTGATCGACGGAAGAACGAGGCAGCTGATGCACTATCCCAGCTTGGGTCTCAGCGTAAGCTGGTGTCCCCTAATGTATTCCTCAATGTGTTACACAATCCTTCGGTCAAGTTACCACCGGAAGAAGACCTTGCTGTCCCTCACACGGAGGTGCAGCTGGTGGTGGCTCTTTAAGCTATTCCTGACTGGACGTTGCCTTATCTGGCTTATATGACCCAGGGCAAGTTACCCGAAGATGAAACTTTGGCATGGCAGATCACCAGGAGGTCTAAATCTATGACTATTGTCAACGGCGAGTTACACCGATGCAGTGTGACAGGCGTGTTTCAACGCTGTATTTCTCCTGAGGAGGGCCGTGAAATTTTACAAGAAATTCATGAAGGCGATTGTGGTCATCATGCCGACTCAAAATATTTGGTGGCTAAAGCCTTTCATCATGGGTTTTATTGGTTAATGGCTGATGCAGAGGATATCGTTAGCAAGTGTGATGGATGTCCAAAATTTTCCAGACAAGCTCATGTGCCAGCTCAGGAATTGCGTATGATCCCAATAACCTGGCCTTTTGCGGTGTGGGGGCTTGACATGGTGGGACCGTTCAAGAGGTCTAAGGATAAGAAGACCCACCTTCTGGTGGCGGTTGACAAGTTTACCAAGTGGGTTGAGGCAGAGCCAGTTAGCAATTGTGAAGCGGCGACCGCAGTTCAGTTTGTTAAAAAGTTGATCTTCCGTTTTGGTTATCCTCATAGTATCATCACTGATAAATGGCAATAATCTGTCTAAGGGTGCTATGAAAGAGTTCTGTCAAAGAGAGCATATCCGTCTTGTTGTTTCTTCAGTGGCTCATCCACAGTCTAATGGTCAAGCAGAATGGGCTAACCAAGAAATCTTGAGAGGCATTAAGCCCCGGCTTATGGTTCCTTTGCAGCGAACGCCGGGTTGTTGGGTTGAAGAGCTCCCTTCAGTCCTTTGGAGTATTAGAACCACCCCTAACAGGTTAACAGGCTATACGCCTTTCTTCTCGGTTTATGGCATAGAGACGGTTCTCCCAAGCGATATCTGTCATGACTCGCCCAGGGTGGCGGCTTACATTGAAGCTGATAATGAGACGACACGACAGAATGCACTTGATGCTTTGGATGAAGAGCGTGATTTTGCGGTGGCTCATTCAGCAATCTATCAGCAAGACCTACGTCGCTATCATAGCCATAGGGTTTGAAGTCGGACTTTTCAAGAGGGCGACTTAGTGCTCTGTTTGATTCTAGATCAAACAGTGATGCATAAGCTTTCACCACCTTGGGAAGGACCTTTTATGGTCAGCAAAAACCTCAACAACGGGTCTTTCTACCTCATCAACATACGAGAGAACAAAGATTCCCGCATGTCTGAGAAGGAGACCAACAGGCCGTGGAACATTGCTCATCTTCGGCCTTACTACACTTGAGTAACTGGCTCTCATCATTGTATATACCTTCATTGATGTACATACCTTTTTTGATCAATATAATAAAGCCGACATCCCCAAATATCGGGGCCTCTGTCGTTTCATCTCAAAAAATTTAAGCAAGAGTCATTATTGGTTACTCATAAGGTCATTTGGGGGCTTCGTGCTCTATGAGCATAGCTACATAACCGTCTTGATCGGCTTTTATGCCATGTTATAGGTCATTTGGGGGCTTCCTGCTCTATGATCATAGCTACATAACCCTCCTGATCGGCTTTTATGCCATGTTATGGGTCATTTGGGGGCTTCCTGCTCTATGAGCATGGCTACATAACCCTCTTGATCGGCTTTTATGCCATGTTATGGGTCATTTGGGGGCTTCCTGCTCTATCAGCATAGCTACATAACCCTCTTGATCGGCTTTTATGCCATGTTATAGCTCATTTGGGGGCTTCCTACTCTATGAGCATAGCTACATAACCCTCTTGATTGGCTTTTAAGCCATGTTATGGGTCATTTGGGGGCTTCCTGCTCTATGAGCATAGCTTTATAACCCTCATGATCGGCTTTCATGCCATAGGTCGCTTGGGGGCTCCCTACTCTATGAATATAGCTTCATAACCCACTTTGACTGGCTTTTATGCCATGATTGAGTTAAACCTGCCTGTTTGCAACTTGCTACTCCACCAGGTGACCCGCCGAACTCTTGACAGTCAATCTTTTAAATAAGACCCTGAAGTAGTCAAGGTTAAAATGGCGGCTTATGTCACGTGAGAGCCGACTTACAGTGAGCTAGGATAAACTCACCTATCTGCTGTAGTCTCTCCGCTATGTGGCCCGTTCATACTCTTAACAGTCAATCTTGTCAATAAGACCCTGAACTAGTTAAGGTTTAAACGACAGATTTATGTCACATGAGAGCTGGCTTACAGGATCATAGGCTTTCATAACAAGCTTATTTGAAGCAAAACATTGAGTTTTTTCAAAAACCAATCTATTTTGGTCCTGCCTTACAAGCCAGCTTGATAAATATTTGAGTTATGCATACTCTATATTTTTATTTTGCATAAACCTTTTACAGGTGTGAAGTTGTCGGGTCATACCGATCCGGGTTATATTGCTTCATATTGAGTTTATTATGGTTATAAGTCACCAAAGGGGTCTTTTCACAGACTGGGGATGATTATAAGTCGCCCTGGTTGTTGAGTTATATAACTCGCCCTAGATTATGATTATAAACCGACAGTTGAAAGATTAACGGCTCTTTGACGGATTATATAAGCCGCCAAAGTCTTTTGGTAATATTGCAAAAGTAGCTATGTATGATAAGATCACAGAAGTTCAAGCTGTTGAAGCATAAGTTGATAAGAACATGCACAAAGGCATGGCAGAGCAGATACTTGTTTTTCATCTACCTATTACAAGGCTTTAGCTGAGCCCAAAAGTTTGTGACCTAGTGTTTTTGGAGTTAAGTTACTCCATTGAGCCGGTGTCAGCGTCGTCTGGGTTTTGGCCTGGTGGGTTATTGTCATCTTGGCGCCTTGAGCTTGAAACCCCAAATCATCCTGTGCCGGCTCTTCATCGATAATCATCTAGAGATTCACTGATCTCCAGTCGATGCTGATTAAAGGTTCAAATGTTGCTTCATTGTTAAGTATAACAGAAGGATCAAGATCAGGAGCGAAGATATGCTTATGCCTTGGCGGAGTAAGGTCTACAACATGGGATGGCGGCTTAATCTTAGCATTGTTGCTATCATAAGCCAGTTGTTATTTGCTCAGATCCAGCTACTGTGTAAGCTTGCACGCCAAAGTCCGCATCTCTCTGATGCATCTGTTGAAGTCCTACTCTTCGAAGATCGACCCGTCATCTTTGAACTCTGGACACCCGGTAGCCATTTCTTCTGGGTCAAGCTCTGATTGCCAAGCTTTGGCCCGGCTTAGAGCAACAATGGCTCCGGCCCAGGCAGCTGATAACTTAAGTTCCTCAATTTGAGCCGGCACTGTTGAAAGCTGATCCAACACAGTCTTGATGCGGATTGGAGGTTTTTTGCCACCTGATAAGGTTACAAGACTGTGCAAAGTTCCAGCATATAACTGCTCAGTCAATGAATAAGCCACCTTCAACTTTAGTAGCATGTTCTCACCAAGACTAGCACTTCTGGGGCATGTTAAGATTTTTGAAGAAGAGTCGCCAGGTGGGTTAGAGTTCATATATATTGTGAGTCGCCAGGCGAGTTACAGAATTTGACAACAGATGATGAGTTGCATATTACACTTACCAAAGATGGCGGCTGTCATGTGAGAGATATGTTGCTTTAAGCCGGACAACTCTTCAATCACCGTCTTAAGCTGAGCCTCAGCATCCTCTGCTCTCTTCAGAAGATTAGCCTTCTCAGTTTCTAAGGTGGCTCTTTCTTCATTGAATTTGTCTTTGATCTTCTCAATGTCCTCCAATGATGATTTTAGGCTTAATTCAGCCTTGGCGCGCTCAATCTGCTGAGTTTCCAGATTCTTCTTCAACTCGGCGATGTTTGACTCGCCCACATTGAATGCTTCCTGCCAAGGGTGACAAGTAATGATTAAGATGGTTAAGTTCATATTCAACAATGGTATTCAAGTCCCAAGCACATTGCAAGCAATATAATTGGCACTTGGGGGCTAATGTAGGTCATTTCAATTTATAAGACCCGGCTCATCTTATCAAGATAAGCTGGCCCTTGGGGGCTACAGATTTGGTTCTTAAGCAATGGTTGAAAGACCCGGCTCATCTTATCAACATAAGCTGGCCCTTGGAGGCTACCTAGTTGGCTTTCACAAATGATTACAAAAGACCCGACTCATCTTATTAAGATAAGCCAGCCCTTGGGGGCTGCACTTTTGAAGTTTTCACAAGTCTCAAGCATACTCAATATTACTCCTATACTTAAGACTTGGGGGCTAGTATGGATATATGTATACAAGGTTAAAGTGGAAGCTTGATGTATTCATTCCTCATATTTTTTCTTCATAAGATGGACTAACCCGACCTCCATGTCCCAGCTTGTGTGAAGCCGGCTCAAATAGCCTGCGTACACCTGTAACACCCCAAAAATTTAATCATGTTTTTACTAAATAAAAATTTGGCCAGAAATAAAATTTTGAATTATATCAAGTCCTTTATTATTTTCAGGGTATTTTCTGTTTCTATTTTCCAAAATTCTTCCCTCCATATAGAAATTTTTGGGTAATAATATTTTGGTTTTGGTAGTTTTCTCAAAACATTTCAATTATAGTCTAATAACAGTAAGAATTTTTTTCATAATAAAAATTCCTCAAAACAATTCTTTTAATAGCTATTTCTATATTCTAAATGCCTCTGTTGCACTACAACTAATTTAAATAATTCTTTTTAATTTCCACAAAAAATTAGGTGAGGTCATATGATGCCTACATATCACTTTTATGCAAAAACCAAACTTGGTCTTTTGAAAATTTTGAGTGAAACAATCTCTTTTCAATTCTGACCAGTATTTGAGTTTCTACTACAACCCCAATTTTCCTTGCCCCAAAAGTCCTGGAATTTTTCCCACTCTTAGTCCATCCAACCAAACCCTTAAGTCCAAAATTTTACCACCATTGGAATCTTTTTAGTTCACCAAGTATTCCTTTGAAGTTTATGTCCAGAAATGAATACTGGTAAAACTTGCACTAGCAAGTTTTTCATGTTTCCAAACCAATCACACCACTCTCTATACCATCAAAAGATACATCCCTCTGCCAAGTTTCATAACCAACAAATATACCTAGATAGCCTTGGCATTCTGTCAAGCAGGTGATGCGCATGGCAGAATTTGGCAAAGATTAAACTAGCTTGTGACAATAGCTCCTCTGGCCAGAACGACATGTCCACTAGCCTTTTTGTCCTTGTAAGCATCTCCCCACCAAAAATCAACCCAATTGGACTAGCCTAGGTCGCCCTGGCAATTCATCGAGCACCCTGCGTGCACGCCCAGAGCACGAGCAGAACACCCGTTCTGTAGTCAGTGACACCGAGCCACTGTGGCCCCCTTACTCTCGCTCCGGTCCTCAAAACCGCCCAGGAAGCTTCACGGGGAAGCCACCACCCTCGCCGACACCTCCCCTTGACCTCTAGCACCGGCCAGCCGCCACCTAGCGCCGCCACCGACCTCCACCCGTCACTGTCACCGCCGCCCACGACGCGTGGCCCAATCCGCAGACGCCAGAGCGTCCCCGCCTTAACTCTGGACCGCCAACTCCCCACCGACCCCGCCATCCACGCTGACCTCGCCAGCCACCTCAACGGCGGAGTAATGGCCGCCGCCGTTGTTGCTTCCCCGAGAAGCCACGAAACCGTCGTCGCGCAGCTATAAAAGGGCCCCCAAGCTCGCTCATACCCTCAACACCTCTCTCCCTCCATCACTGACCCTCCCCGAGCAGCAGGACGACCTGGAGAGGTCGTCTCCCCCAAATCCGATCGCCTCAGCCGCCGTCACTCTCCGGTCGGTTCCAAGCTAACCAGTGTTTCCCCCGCTCCATTCTCTTCTCCAGCAGCTCCCTACTGACCCCACGAACTCGATCCACCCCTCAATTTGGCTCGGGAATCACCATAGACGGAGACCTCATTCTACCGACGCCGCCGTCCACCGAGGACCTCGCCGCCGATGACTCCACCCACTCCGTCGACCATGGCGCACCTCCCTGGAACCGCTTCGACCCCCTGAGCTAGCACATGCGCTCAGCTCCCTGTGAATCGCAGTCGTCCTCCGGTAATTGCCGCCTGCGAGGCTCTCTGTTTCGCCGAGGAGAGAGGTGGCGCGTGGGTCGACTGGTGAAACCTGACCAGTGGGCTAGGCGGGCTCATTGTCAGTGACCCGTGACCCGTGCCGCGTGGATAGTGGAGACGGGTTCTCCCTATAACCGTTTCCGCGCAAAGAAAACGTATTTCCAGGAATACATTTTCGACGTCGCAAGCCCTCCGCGTGGCTGATCGGCTGGGCTCTGCCCAGTGACACCGACGGCTACCCAGCGCTCAGGGCGCGATTCTGTTCCCTTTTCCCTTTTTATTTTTTTCCAATAGCTCTCAAATATTTCCACAGTGGCCAAATCATATCCAAAATTTATGATTCAAATTTCTACAGACTTATAAAATCATGTTCTATTATTTAAGCCTAGGTGAACATTTTTCCTAGGCTTTGTACTTGCTGTACACTATTAAATAGTCCATTTCTTTATTCTTTTCAGCTTAGAAATTCTCTAAGTAAATCATCTGGACTCCAAATGAATTGATTGTTTTTCTGTTATTTTTTATTTTTCATCTAGTTTATTTTAGTATTTATTTGAAAAATATTTGAGACAACTTTTAGTACTGTTTTGGAATTATGTGGTAAATGCTATAATCTTTAAAATAGGAAAAATGGAGGGAAGAAACTTTTCAAACTTTTGGAGTGCACCCAATATTTTTGCATGCTCAAGGCAAGCATCTTGAACACTTGATATGGTGAATTGCATAGTTGTTTGTTTGCAAGAATAATTGCAACATGAATATGTTGAATTCAAATAAAACTGGCATATGGCTATATTTGCATGCATGTAGTGTTGGCATGTTTCATCGTACCGTGCATCGTGTACTCGTCATGACTAACCTGCAGGAGTAGGCATAAAAGAAATACTGTTACCGGCGGAAGGGTGATCACGTTGGAGCGTGGTCAGGCCTTGTTTGGTTATGCATGTGGAGCATGCAAGGGTTGTGGCCCTGTCTTGGTATTGCTACTGAAGGAATACTTTGTTGTGCTAACCACTGCAGGAAATAATTGATCGAGTCTTGTTCCGTTAACCCCTATACTTGATTCGTGCTGCCACTTGTCCCTGCCACAGGTAGGGTATGGTTTAGTAAGTTGTTAACCCTTTTCCATGCACACACCGTACAGAGGGCCACGATGAGGGTTTCCAGGGCCATGGACTAAATCCTGTCATCGGGTCAGGGGGCATGGGTGTTCCGGTTGTGACTGAGAGGGGGGCACCCCTTGGAATCCACGCGTATTAATAGTGTTCCCATGCAGGATGTTGGTCTCTCCGTCTTAGAGTTTTTCTTGAACGATGCCTTGGGTGATTCCTGGCATCAGGAAAGTTAATCTGGTTTGTGCTGGTCAGGTGTGTTTTCAACCCAAAGACCGTAATGGGAATTAGTCAGTGTCATGGTACTGGCTGAAGAAATCCTTTACTTGTGGGTAAAGAGTACACCCTCTGCAGAGTTTAAAACGATTCGAATAGCCGTGTCCGCGGTTAAGGGCTACAGTCTGGGTTGGTCAAGTGTCGTTCTTAGTGTCGGTCTTCGCAGGAAAATAATTAAATATGCCTAAAATATTTTGCAGGATAATATTTGGCACCCTGATGCTACCATGAATATTTTATGTTAAATTTTACTATTATTATGCATATTATTGAGGACTAACCCGTTTCTCTTATTTTGAATTTCATGAGTGTCTCAGGGGCTGGCTAGACTAACCCTGGCACTCAGCTTTATTTTCAAGACCTCTCGTGGCCTCGCCTGAGTTCTCGGATGGTCCTGTCTCGTCCGATTTCTCTTTTAGACACCCGATTGGCATTTCTCTTCAAGTCCGACCGTGGCGTCACTTGACACCCGACTGGCATTTCTTTTCAAGACCTTTTCGTGGCGTCTCTCGAGTTAACAGGCGGTCCCGCCACTGCTCTTGTGGACACCCGATTGGCATTTCTTTTATTTTGCTGAATGTCACTTGGGCTGGCTAGACTACCCGTTGCATTCATTTGCTTTATTTCTAATAAGTTTGATCATAACTGACATGCTATGTTCACGTTCATATCATTTTATCGTCATGATTAAAAATTTCCTCAGCATGAGCATATGCATATAGTTTGGCTCATCATTATCAAATATTTTTATCTGCTGCATTCGGTATATCTTTTGTTCATGATGTTTGTGAGTACATTCAAATGTACTCACAGACTTGTCCCTGGCTATTTACTTGGCCAGGTCAGAAGTTCTACATGGAGTACCACAGCGACGTCCGTGCGGAGCCTAGAATTGCAGCCACGCGGGATAGGAATTATCTCGGTCAGCTGTTCCTATGGGAATGGAGCCCCATCGATGTTGGAGAACCACGAGTTATTTCTGTCATCCACCACCGGAATCACTATTGTATCATTAAACCTTTATGGTCTTGTACCCAATTCTTGTAATAGCTTGGTAATCTGTAACAAGGACGTGTCCACCAGTAACAGTAATCCTGGGCTGGTGGTAACACGAGGGTTTAAATTTCTGGGATATTTTGTGTCCCCGAAATCCGGCCCCGACAGCCTTGGTATCAGAGCCAGGCTGACCATTGGCTAATCCTATCTTAGCCTGGTCACTATCCCTAGGTTTCCACGCCGTCAACACCCTTCTGTACATAGTCAGGCCCGTCCTATCCAACAACCTGCAGTGGCCAGCCGACACCTTTTAGCAGTCGGTGCCCAACCTATCTCCCTAACCGACAACCACAGTAATACATCACATTTTGTGATTTGTATCCGTGACTTTGACCCCGACCACTCTAGAGCAGAGTCGATACCCAGAAATCGTACCCACACTAAAATATGCTCCCTAGCCAGGCACTATATAAGAGACCACTCACGCAACCACAATTTG
Source organism: Thinopyrum elongatum (assembly GCA_011799875.1). NCBI lineage: Eukaryota > Viridiplantae > Streptophyta > Magnoliopsida > Poales > Poaceae > Thinopyrum > Thinopyrum elongatum. The sequence goes on from CM022300.1 coordinate 325,363,366, forward strand.
CATCCCTCACTTTGTACACTGCCTCCACCACCATTTCCCCCATGTCGCACCTTGGGATTCATCTGAGAACCCCAGATGCAACCCTGGGCAGTTTTGTTAAGATATTGTGGGATTTCACCCGCAACACTCTTGGCTCCACTCAACCACCCCAGTACGAACTGTTCAAATCGAGGATCAACCACAACGCCTCGAAATATTGGGCAGTTGCACACATCCCACCAGTAGACCCAAACCAAGGCCCTACAAGTGTCGTCTTCATCGGGAAATCTATGCCAACTCCAGAAATGGCAATAGAAGTTGCTGCCTACGAAGCAATTACCCGTCTCCGGTTCGCAGTGCCTCGTGCCGGTGAAAAGGGGTATTACTACTTCCCGAGCCGCGCAGCATCTGGAGAAGAAGCATCTTTTCCCTGCAGACAATTAGACAGAGATCCAATGCTAGCCACCTTGTTCAATATGTCATCGCGCAGGAGCGTCTGACCCAGCAAGTGATGGACTTCCTCGAAACGCTGGCTATTCTGAATCCTCAGATCGCTATCGGCGGACCACTGTTGCCAGACCAAGGAGGGAACATTCTCCGACTCCTCCATCCACTTTCCCCGGGAGAAGAAGAATGTGTTCCGTTGCCGGGGATATTACCTCAGGACCCTATCGATTTTACCTTTGTACCGTAGACACCTTGGTTGTGTTCATCCGTTTAGTGTTTAAATTACGTGATTTGATATCTGTGTTGCACCTTAGGATTTACCCTATGGGTGAATTGTTGGGTTGCAGTTGCGTATGAGTGAATTGGTTACCATAGTTTCTAATGGATTTTTCAGCCTTAACAATCTCGGGTTGAGGTTTTATTAAGGATCGCTGTGACTAATAATTTTTGCAAACACAGAATTAATTCATGCACCACCACGACATCCAGCTTACAGTCACACTCACTCCACTACATGCACTAGGTGCAGAACCACACACACACACACTTAGCACCTAATCAACCGCCTCACACACCAGACCACCTTCCTCACACCACAAATTTTTTTCTGAAGAAAAATTGGTGGGATTTCTTTTATTTCTACGAAGCTTCTGCAGAATGCACTAACACTCACCCGTAACACCACCGATGCCTAATCCTCACGGTCATCGCCGCCTCGAAGAGCCACCACTCGAGCTGCGGCTTCACGGCGATCATCAAGGATCATCATGCATAGGAGCAGCAAGAACCCGAGCAACGCCGCCACCGCTCCGGACATTAGAATCATAAACCACCCCGGAAGCACGTCCTCCATTGGAGCCTCGTCCGAGCCCCTGCGAACAGGAAAGGAGGAGGAAGAAGAAGTGAGGCCAGGTGAGATGAAGAAGAGAGTAACACTGCGTTCGTTTTATAGCTCGGGCTCGGTGCATGGTGAACGAGGTCCACCAGCGCCGCTCATTGCCCGATCACCGGTGTTCGGAGGAGAAATCACGAGCAGTGCCGACAAGGTGCTGGCCCGCGAGGTGAGTACACGTTGCACCGGCAGCTTGCACACCGCGCACTACCACAGTACGGCCCTAGATACCCTACGCGCTAGACACCGCAGGTGAAGAAAGCACGCGAAAGGGAGAAGGAGAAGAGAGCCGGAGGAAGAAGAAGAGACTGACAGTGGGCCCTGGGTCCACCCGTCAGTCGGAGAGAGCACTGTGCACTGGAGTACGGCAAGCGAATTTTGGAATTTACACTTTTTCCAAATTTGTCGTAACAGTCACAGTAGAACCACAGCACCAGTGCCCCACTGTAGTTACACCAATTATCAGGAGCCCACGTCAATTGTGCCTAAATGGGTTATTTTAAATAGCTTAGGAAAATCTCCTCGAAAGGTGGGTTTAATTTTGGTGACCACCTAACAAATTTCGAGGACGAGATTTTCTTAAGGGGGGTAGAGTTTGTAACACCCCAAAAATTTAATCATCTTTTTACTAAATAAAAATTTGGCCAGTAAAATTTTGAATTATATCAAGTCCTTTATTATTTTTAGGGTATTTTCTGTTTCTATTTTCCAAAATTCTTCCCTCCATATAGAAATTTTTGGGTAATAATATTTTGGTTTTGGTAGTTTTCTCAAAACATTTCAATTATAGTCTAATAACAGTAAGATTTTTTTTCATAATAAAAATTCCTCAAAACAATTCTTTTAATAGCCATTTCTCTATTTTAAATGCCTCTGTTGCACTACAACTAATTTAAATAATTCTTTTTAATTTCCACAAAAAATTAGGTGAGGTCATATGATGCCTACATATCACTTTTATGCAAAAACCAAACTTGGTCTTTTGAAAATTTTGAGTGAAACAATCTCTTTTCAATTCTGACCAGTATTTGAGTTTCTACTACAACCCCAATTTTCCTTGCCCCAAAAGTCCTGGAATTTTTCCCACTCTTAGTCCTTCCAACCAAACCCTTAAGTCCAAAATTTTACCACCATTGGAATCTTTTTAGATCACCAAGTATTCCTCTGAAGTTTAAGTCCAGAAATGAATACGGGTAAAACTTGCACTAGCAAGTTTTTCATGTTTCCAAACCAATCACACCACTCTCTATACCATCGAAAGATACATCCCTCTACCAAGTTTCATAACCAACAAATATACATAGATAGCCTCGGCATTCTGTCAAGCAGGTGATGTGCATGGCAGAATTTGGCAAAGATTAAACTGGCTTGTGACAGTAGCTCCTCTGGCCAGAACGACATGTCCACTAGCCTTTTTGTCCTTGTAAGCATCACCCCACCAAAAATCAACCCAATTGGACTAGCCTAGGTCGCCCTGGCAATTCATCGAGCACCCTGCGTGCACGCCCAGAGCACGAGCAGAACACCCATTCTGCAGTCAGTGACACCGAGCCACCGTGGCTACCTTGCTCTCGCTCCGGTCCTCGCAACCGCCAAGGAAGCTTCATGGGCAAGCCACCGCCCTCGCCGACACCTCCCCTTGACCGCCAGCACCGGCCAACCGCCACCTAGCGCCGCCACCGACCTCCACCCGTCGCTGTCACCGCCGCCCATGACGCGTGGCCTAATCCGTAGACGCCAGAGCGTCCCCGCCTTAACTCTGGACCGCCAACTCCCCACCGACCCCACCATCCATGCTGACCTCGCCAGCCACCTCAACGGCATAGTAATGGCCGCCGCCGTCGTTGCTTCCCCAAGAAGCCACGGAACCATCGTCGCACAGCTATAAAAGGGCCCCCGAGATCGCTCATACCCTCAACACCTCTCTCCCTCCATCACTGACCCTCCCCGAGCAGCAGGACGACCTGGAGAGGTCGTCTCCCTCAACTCCGATCTCCTCGGCCGCTGTCACTCTCCGGTCGGTTCCGAGCTAACCAGTGTTTCCCCCGCTCCATTCTCTTCACCAGCAGCTCCCTACTGACCCCACGAACTCGATCCACCTCTCAATTTGGCTCGGGAATCGCCATAGATGGAGACCTTATTCTGCCGATGACGCCATCTGCCGAGGACCTCACCGCCGATGACTCCACCCACTCCGTCGACCGTGGCGCACCTCCCTGGAACAGCTTGGACCCCCTGAGCTCACACATGCGCTCAGCTCCCCGTGAATCGCAGCCGTCCTCCGGCAATCGCCGCCGGTGAGGCTCTTTGTTCCGCCGAGGAGAGAGGTGGCGCGTGGGTCGAGTGGTCAAACCTGACCAGTGGGCCAGGCGGGCCCACTGTCAGTGATCCGTGACCGGTGCCGCATGGATACTGGAGACGGGTTCTCCCTGTAACCGTTTCCGCGCGAAGAAAACGTATTTCCAGGAATATGTTTTCGACATCGCAAGCCCTCCGCGTGGCTGATCGGCTGGGCTCGGCCCAGTGACGCCGATGGCTACCTAGCGCTCAGGGCGCGATTCTGGTCCCTTTTCCCTTTTTATTTTTTTCCAATAACTCTCAAATATTTCCAAAGTGGCCAAATCATATCCAAAATTTATGATTCAAATTTCTACAGACTTATAAAATCATGTTCTATTATTTAAGCCTAGGTGAACATTTTTCCTAGGCTTTGTACTTGCTGAACACTATTAAATACTCCATTTCTTTATTCTTTTCAGCTTAGAAATTCTCTAAGTAAATCATCTGGACTCCAAATGAATTGATTCTTTTTCTGTTATTTTTTATTTTTCATCTAGTTTATTTTAGTATTTATTTGAAAAATATTTGAGACAACTTTTAGTACTATTTTGTAATTATGTGGTAATTGCTATAATCTTTAAAATAGGAAAAATGGAGGGAAGAAACTTTTCAAACTTTTGGAGTGCACCCAATATTTCTGCATGCTCAAGGCAAGCATCTTGAACACTTGATATGGTGAATTGGATAGTTGTTTGTTTGCAAGAATAATTGCAACATGAATATGTTGAATTCAAATAAAACTGGCATATGGCTATATTTGCATGCGTGTAGTGTTGGCATGTTTCATCATACCGTGCATCGTGTACTCGTCATGACTAACCTGCAGGAGCAGGCATAAAAGAAATACCGTTACCGGCAGAAGGGTGATCACGTTGGAGTGTGGTCAGGCCTTGTTTGGTTATGCATGTGGAGCATGCAAGGGTTGTGGCCCTGTCTTGGTATTGCTACCGAAGGAATACTTTGTTGTGCTAACCACTGCAGGAAATAGTTGAGCCTCCTGAGTCGGCCGTAGATCGAGTCTTGTTCCGGTAACCCCCATACTTGATTCATGCTGCCACTTGTCCCTGCCACAGGTAGGGTATGGTTTAGTAAGTTGTTAACCCCTTTCCATGCACACACCATACAGAGGGCCACGATGAGGGTTTCTAGGGCCATGTACTAAATCCTGTCATTGGGTTAGGGGGCATGGGTGTTCCGGTTGTGACTGAGAGGGGGGCACCCCTTGGAATCCGTGCGTATTAATAGTGATCCCATGCAGGACGTTGGTCTCTCTGTCTTAGAGTTTTTCTTGAATGATGCCTTGGGTGATTCCTGGCATCAGGAAAGTTAATCTGGTGTGTGCTGGTCAGGTGTGTTTTCAACCCAAAGACCGTAATGGGAATTAGTCAGTGTCACGGTACTGGCTAAAGAAATCCTTTACTTGTGGGTAAAGAGTAAACCCTCTGCAGAGTTTAAAACTATTCGAATAGCCGTGTCCGCGGTTAAGGGCTATAGTCTGGGTTTGTCAAGTGTCGGTCTTAGTGTTGGTGTTCGGAGGAAAATAATTAAATATGCCTGAAATATTTTGCAAGATAATATTTGACACCCTGATGCTACCATGAATATTTTATGTTAAATGTTACTATGATTATGCATATTATTGAGGACTAACCCATTTCTCTTATTTTGAATTTTCTAGGTGTCTCAGTGGCTGGCTAGACTACCCCGGGCACTCAGCTTTATTTTCAAGACCTCTCGTGGCATCGCCTGAGTTCTCGGATGGTCCTGTCTCGTCCGATTTCTCTTTTAGACACCCGATTGGCATTTCTCTTCAAGTCCGACCGTGGCGTCACTTGACACCCGACTGGCATTTCTTTTCAAGACCTTTTCATGGCGTCTCTCTAGTTAACAGGCGGTCCTGCCACTGCTCTTGTGGACAGTCGATTGGCATTTCTTTTATTATGCTGAATGTCACTTGGGCTGGCTAGACTACCCGTGGCATTCATTTGCTTTATTTCTAATAAGTTTGATCATAACTGACATGCTATGTTCACATTCATATCATTTTATCGTCATGATTTAAATTTCCGTTAGCATGAGCATATGCATATAGTTTGGCTCATCATGATCAAATATTTTTATCTGCTGCATTCGGTATATCTTTTGTTCATGATGTTTGCGAGTACATTCAAACATACTCACAGGCTTGTCCCTGGCTATTTACTTGGCCAGGTCAGAAGTTCTACATGGAGTACCACAGCGATGTCCGTGCGGAGCCTAGGATTGCAGCCATGCGGGATAGGAATTATCCGGGTCAGCTGTTCCTGTGGGAATGGAGCCCCATCGACGTTGGAGAACCACGAGTTATTTCCGTCATCCACCACCGGAATCACTATTGTATCATTAGACCTTTATGGTCTTGTACCCAATTCTTGTAATAGCTTGGTAATCTGTAACAAGGACGTGTCCACCAGTAACAGTAATCCTGGGCTGGTGGTAACACGAGGGGTTAAATTTCTGGGATATTTTGTGTCCCCGAAATCCGGCCCCGACAACACCTCACGTGCATTGAAAGAGGAATAGCTCTCTAGATCCAACTTGGTCTTTTTTTTCTCCAAGGAAGGTTATTATTCTTTGGTGCTATGCTTGGTTAGCACAGTGGAGGCTCCTGGCGTTGTATAAGCCGTCCCAGTGATATTAATATCATCAAAATTCTTCTCAGGGGGGATCTCTTCAGTTGACTTGGTAGGAGTGGGCGGCTTAGGACTTGGCGGGTCATGACCAGCGCCTGGGTTAATCTCAGTGTTCATCGGCTCAAAGACTGCAGCATCAGCTTGCGGAGGTAGATCATTTTGATTAATAGGCTCTTCGGGGTCTTGGATGGGGGCCTCAGGGGTTTCCATCACTTGCTTCTCCGGCTCAGAAACTTCGAGAGCTTTGGAAGAATCGACCACCTTCTGTTTCTTGCCAGTCTCGGCCTTGGCCCTATGACAAAAATAGCAAAGCTCATGAGTATATCACTACAAGTCCTTTATTAACAAATTAAATTACTTACCCATGGGCAACAATGAAGGGAGGCATTTGAGTTCCACTTTGAGTCGCCAGATGATGGTGGCGTTCCCTGATAGTTTGAGTCAGAAGAGTTAAGAGGTTGACGCATGAGACCGGCTTGTGGAAGAGATAGAGTCGGGCTATGTGGCACCTCATTGCGACACTTTCGAGGAGCTGGGGTGTTGGGTAAGCCGGACATAAGATCTTCAGCACCATCACTCCGGGTCATACGCCTCGATTCATGTTGTTGTTTCTTCAAAAGAAAGTCGGGATCCAAGTGAGCTAGAGGATGAGAAAATCTCACTTTCCGGATGACACACTAAATTTTTTTCTTGGTAAGGGTTCTGAGTCAGATGAGATAGGGATTACCTCTGCTTCGGGGGCCTGGCTTGTCTCCGTGTCGCCCTGAGAGGAATCAACATCAATAAGTTGCATAAAAAGAAGAACAAGGGAGTCAAGTTCTACCTCTGACTCATGTAGCTCAAGAAGTTCTTCTACCGTTTGCTTCTTACGGCGACCCGTAGCACGGGTCTTCCCTTTAGGCTTCTTGGCTGGAGCGGCTGCTTGCAGTTTCTTCCTCCAGAAAGGAGAGTCAGCCTGTATACATGAGCAATAATTTCAAGGATATTAAGTACAAGAGATAGACAAGCAAAGATGAAGATTTTTTCAGAATACTTACATCAGGAGATGGGTTAAGAGTGCAGAAATGATTCAATCCCACTTTGCTAGAATTTTCCAGAGACTCCCCAAGCAGTGTTTTAACTGTGTCATTGACACCCTTAGCAGTTAGACGCATTTGGTTATAACGCTGTGAGTCCTTTGTATCACTAGTTTATTGGCCACTAAACCGTCACGCCGGCTCAGAGGTAAATTTCTCCAGGCGACCCAGCAGCGGACTAGATCGACTCCAGTCAAGGCGTTGGCAATCAAAGATTGTATCTTTGAAAAGGTGGAGGCATATTGGGCACGTTCGGCGGCAGTCAATCGACCTGGAAGCACATCGTTGGTGGTGAGCCGAAAGGGGCGGTAACCCAGCAAGGGGTTTTCTCCAGCTGGGGAGGTGTCCATACAATAGAACCAGGTGTAGTTCCAGTCCTTGGGGTGGCTGGGCAGCACAGCTGAGGGAAAAGTCACATCTCTCCATCTCTGAATGGAGACGCCTCCAAGTTCTAGATTGGGTCCATCTGACATTTCAGTCAGGCGGTTGATGTAAAAATAGTCTTGGAAGAGGTCAACAGTGGGTTCCTCTTGAAGATATACTTCGTAGAACACTTGAAAGTGACACGGATTGGAGACAGAATTGGGACCAATGTCTTGGGGGTGCAGGTTGTAAAAATGCAGAGCATCTCTGAAGAATTTTGACCCGGGCGGTGAAAAGCCACAGAGAAGGTGATCCACAAAAATGACTACTTCACCCTCTTGAGGTTGAGGAGTAGTTTCAGGACCTGGAACCCGCCAATGGATGACATTTTCAGCTGGCAAGACTCCCATGTCCACATATTCATTCAGTGAGAGCTCAGAGACTCTAGAAGCAACCCAATCGCAAGAAGTGGGACCCTTAGTCATGATTGATCAGGTGAAAGGGCTGTGACCAAGGAGAAAGAGCGTGGCGGGTTACAATTGCAACGGTAAGCCGCTTAAGTGCTTATATGATATTTCAGCAGTAATAAGCTAGCTGTGGTTAAAAAACTACATATTACAATGAATCATCAAGGAGTTATGAGCCGCCCTAGCCATGGGGTGGAGTAATTATCAGGCCATAAGAATATGGCGGGTTAAGTTATGAAAGTATGAGCCAGAGACATGTTGGCGGGTTAAGTGAAGAAGCATCCTTGGAATTCTTGGCGGGTTAGAAATTCAGTAATAAGCCGCCCAAACAATGAAGGGCGGGTCAATTATCTACGAATCCAAGGTTGTTGAAATTTTGCTAAGTGCGGGGCAAACAAGTTTTAAAAATTGGAGCTATATTCGCAGATCTACGGCAGTTTAGAAAAAGAAGAGATCTATCCAAGATGCAAAATAAGGACTAAAACTATTTTCGCCCTAGTCCTACTCTGTTTTCGGATTGAAACACGACTCATAGACAGAGGATGAATGAACTTGGATGACTTCGGACGAACAGCGATGAACACTATGAACTCAAGTGCCCTAATGTGGATCTAGGAAGGGAGAAGAATGATACCTGATGGAGTTGTTGACGAGTGGACGAGCGCTGCAAATTTTTGGTCCCAACAGGTTGATGCAGCGGCCCTTGATGGAGTTGCTGGCGAAGTTTGGCTGGGGCGGCAAAGCTCCGGTTGCGACGGACGGTGCGAGGAAGAAGAAAACGAGGAGGTGGCCTAGGTAAAAAGTGAAAAGGCAGGCCCTCCGTGCCTATTTATAAGGGAAGAGATGGAACAGTGAAAACGACATGCGCAAGGATCGAGGAGGCATAATAATTACTATGGCGTGTGAGGCGCCTCGATTTTCGGAATGATCGGTTAATGCAAAGATCAGTTGTGACGTCATAAGGGTTTTTCTGAATTTAATAACATGACTTCATCTTTTCGTATGGCGGGTCATGAAGATCTACTCAAGGTTGTAGTGTTAGAAGAACCAAAGAAGACTCGCCAACCAGAGAATGAAGATTGACATCAATAGGTTCAAATCAATCTGGGGCCTAATGTTGGGGATATAACCCCATGGTGTGACCTGCCCAGGAGGGGCCGGGTTCCACTGTTGGCGACTTAATAAGTGAGCAGGCCCAAGAAGTCAAGACCTCAGAGCCTAGTGGCGGCTTACGTAGCGGGCCAATTAAAGGCCCAAGACCCGGAGGCAGAGCGTGACCGGGAGGTGTAAGCCTCCCAACGGCGACTTGCCTAGCAAGGCAAGGCGACTTAGAACCAGAGTTGGTTACGTTGTATAACCTGACTCGGACTCTTGTAAGCACAGTGCCTCGACCTGTGTATATAAAGCGAGACCCTGCGGAGGGTAAACTCAAGTTATAATCCATCAATAGCTAGGTTAAGTGATTCCACTCCCTTGTAATCGATACTCAAGTCAATACAACACAAAGCGAAAGTAGGCTTTTTACCTCGTCGGTGAGGGGCCGAACCTGGGTAAACTCGTGTCTCTCGTCCCGTTCAACCCCTTTAAGCTAATCACCATAGCCACGACATTGCACCTAAGTCCTTTCACGAGGGCATCTGTTGTGACAAAACCACAACACCAGTGTTCAACTTTCTTCTCTTATTGGCTAGTGTTGGTGGAGTAACTCATGGTTGAGTCAAATGGAGTACAAAAGTCCCTGGTTCCACAGGCAGCTTCTGGGCATCACACATTGACAGGTGATCAGCAATGTTGTTCTCCGCATGGGGGATATGCTCTGTTTGCAACCCGTCAAAGTGTTCCTCCAATTTTCTCACTTCTTCCATGTATGCTTCCAACAACGGGCTCTGATAATCCTTGTTCACCTGCTTCACAACAAGTTGGGAATCTCCGTGAACGATCAACTTTCTGATACACAACTCCACCGCAATTCTGAGACCGGCAAGGAGCCCCTCATACTCTGCGGTGTTGTTAGTTTCCTTCTCCCTAGGAAAGTGCATTTGAACCATGTACTTGAGGTGTTCTCCGGTGGGTGCGACAAGCCGCACTCCAGCACCGGCGCCTTGTAACGAGAAGGCACTATGAAAGTACATGACCCATTCTTTCTTAGTCTCTTTACCAGGGAGAGTTGATTCCTGAATTTCTTCATCTTGTGTTGGCGTCCATTATGCAATGAATCCCGCCAAGGCTCTGCTATGAATAGTTGAAGTGCTCTCAAATTTGAGTGCAAAACTAGACAGCTCCAGTGCCCACTCCACTATTCTGCCGGTTGTCTCTGGATTCCTCAGAATACGCTGCAACAGGAAGCGAGTGACAACAGTGATGCCATGTGCTTGGAAGTAATGGCGCAGCTTTCTCGAGGCCATGAGGATATCGAAAAACAGCTTCTGCACACCAGAGTACCTTGATATAGGCCCCTGCAAGAGAGAACTGACAAAGTATACTAGTCACTGCACCACTTTTTTCTTTGGCGTTATCTGCTGTCTAACTTCTTCCGCTTGCACCATTTTTGTCTTGCCGGCATTGGACTCTGCTTTGTCGTGGGACGGACTTGCCACTATTGTTTCTTCATCACAAGCTTCTCTCTGTGCAACTAGCATGGCACTGACCACCTGATTCGTTGCCGCTAGATATAGCATCAACGGCTCCTGTGGCCTTGGCGCAAGTAAGGTTGGTGCTGAGGATAGGTACCTTTTCAGATCTTGCATCGCAGCCTCTACTTCCGGAGTCCATTTTACTGGACCTACTGTCATGGTGGAACACGATCACCTATGGGGCCATCGGCCCCTTGTGGTTCGGCAGGGGGGAGATCACATTGCACAAAGAGCGGAGGCCATGGGACAGCACGGCAGAGGTGGCACTGTGAAGCGTAAAACCCTACTCCTGCTTTGGTGGATTGAAGAGAGGACCGTGGTGGTCGCGTAGTGCTCGAGCCCGGCAAGGTCGCCTCGGGGGGAGCAGCTACACGCGTATGAGTGTACAAGGGTCTGAATCCTTTCTTAGGTTGCCATGGCCCTCCTTTTTATAGGCTAAGGGGTTACCACAGTGGCAAAATAGTCATTATCTACTGATTAGATAGCCAACAGTGCTATCATAGCTAACTCTGGCAGTTAGGACAAAGTGCATTAAATGCACTGCTAGGTGTCACGCTGTGGATGCAGCCCGGCAAGCCTACCGTGCCGCTTAACCATCTTCCACCTGTCTGCATGACACGCCTCTGGACGGGTGTCATATGGAAGGAATCACTTGGGAGCTCGACACCACACTGATGAGTGACTTGCATCGTTGTGCGGTGGAGCGGTGGAGTCTTGGCGGGGAGATCTGCTCTTGGCGTCCCCGGTAAGCCTGCCGGGGGGGATCTTGGGACTTGTCCTTGGTGCGGCCTCGACCTGACCAGGCTCGCCTGCCCAGTAAGGGAGGTCTTTTCCTTAGTGGCATCTTGTTCCCTTGGCTTGTCTTGGTCTTCTTGATCCACCCTTTGATTCCTCAAAGAGCTATCTCTCTGTCTTGGCCTTGTCTTAGAAGCTAGGTGCTGTTGTATCTTCGCTAATGCGCCTATGTACAGTCTGGTCAACATACGTGAAGCTTTGTTGCACCGACAGGAGCCCCCGGGCCTGGCCCGAACATGCTGCCGAGCACAGTTGGTGTAGGCCCTGTCATGTACATAGGCTGGGTGCTTGCGGTGGCTGACTTCTTGATATTTTCCTTGCTTCTTCATTAACCTATTCTTGAGTCAGTTTCTAATTTTCCCGTGTGTCGTGCAAGATGTCGTGGGGGAGATTTATGCCACGATATGTGGGCCGCCCATGTCCCACGTTCACGGAGCGGTAACTGCCATTCCACTAGTTCCCCTGCTCCTGCCGTTTCCGCCACGTATGCGACATGCATTGCACAGTGTTGGTGGCGGACGCGAAGGGCATGGGACTGAGTGCCATGGCAGAAGGCTAGGCACCGCGGATTAGCGCAGGAGGTCGGTCTTGATTCTATGCGCCATTGGTGACGTAGAATAGTCAGATTGGTGGAGCGGGGTGGTTGCCCCCTGTGTGAGGAGCCAGCCCTCGGGCCCGCGTGCTTATAAAAGGGGACGTGGGCGAGGTGCCTGCTCACACCCAACTCCTCCTCCTTACTTCTAACATCTTCTCTCCACCATGGTAAGGGGGAGAAGGCGTGGTTGTACCCCAGCGGTGGCGATGAGGGTTTACGCTCGACAACGCCTCCCTCCTCCCATTGGGGGCGCCGGGGCGGAGCCTGTCATGAGAGGGGGTGGCAGAGGACGTGGACGCGGCCGTCATGGCACCCGGGGGTGACGAGGACGGGGCGGTGCTTTGATCGCCCCTCCTCTAGTTGCTCCGGGCCTGGACGATGGCCACATTGGCGACCAGCCACTGGAATTCATCGTAAAGCTGCGCAGGCCCCCGCACAGCCGTCTTCAGCTTCCAACTCTATTCGCAAGGGTGATGGAGGTTGAGCAGCCGCCGGGGTTGAGGTTGCACATGAGGGGCAGCTGTAACGGCAGCATGCGAGCGAACATAGAGTTCCCCGCACTTCATGTCATGCTTCTCCGGCGCGGCTGGAAAACCTTTGCTCGTGCCCACAGCTTGGCGGCAGGGCATGTCCTTCATTTCAAGTTAATGGACGCCACCCTGCTCTTCGTCAAGGTCTTCGGGCATTTGGGTGCTCACTTAGGGTGCTGCGCGGAGAGCTCGACTGACGATGAAAGCTCCTCCTCAAGCGGCAGCGACGAGGAAGACAGTGACGGCGATGACGGCAGTACCAATGGGGAGGACGACGACTCGTACTCCGGCTGAACACCAGCCGCACCGTCACCGCCAGCGGGAGGCCGGCGGCACCACCATCTGCACCTGCATCTTCTCCCTAGCAAGGCAATTTGCCAGGGTGTTGGGAGTGGATAGTGTCTCCGTCTCCTCCAGTTGTCTTCCAGCTGGACCCCAACAGGCTTCCTCGTGGACTCCGGCTTCATCTTTCCTGCCGGTGTCTGTGCTGCCGTGTCCTGCTGGCCCTGGTGGTGGTGATCATGGCATCGCCTAGCCGCTCTCCCAGCCCATCACCTTCGTCCGCGCCCTCTCGATCTTGTCAGGTTGCGTCCTGCGGGCCTTGACAGGGTCAGGATGGGCTTCTGCCCAAGCACTCCTTTCGCCTCTTCACCTCCCACCGTAGTTCCTAGGAGGAGAGGGACAAGAAAGGGATTACGGGGCACTTATCTTTTTTTAGTCTAAAACATGTAGGCATTTGCCAAATTTTAGTCTTAAATATGTAATCTCTTTTATCCATGTTTGTGTTCTGTAAGGTCTGTACTTGTTTATCTGCATATTAATGAAAAATACAAGCCTTGCCGGGTACTTGTGCATGTGTCTTATCCATGCAGAGGAGGAACGCCTCTATACTTTTAGTAAACAAGTTTTCCCAGCAAGCTATCTTGCCGGTGCCCTCCGTTGTTGCCTCCTGCCAGGGCTTGAAACTACGGAAGGGAACCGGCTCCTTGTCGGTCCTTCTCTGTCAAATGCCACTACAACCATCTTGACCGAAGCAACGTTCGGATCAAAGGATGGGAGCACAAATGCTTTGAAGGTGACAAGGTTTCTCTATGCACAAGTTTTCTTTATACAGAGACACGTATGGATAAATGGAAACTTATCTGTTCGGTTTGTCGGGGATCGATATGTAAGCTTGTTTTCCGTCTCTTCTTCCCAGGATCAAGTCCATGGTAAGAGCCCTGTAATTAGTTGCGGGGGAAAACATAGCAACATATGACCTCATCTAAATGATATGGCAAGTCTTAAGCTAAGCTAATCATGCATGCATGTTTTTAGGGCGCCAGCGCTTCGTCTTATTATCTATGCTCAGGGTCTGCGCCTGGCTTTGTACAAAGGGCTACATGCACATCGGCAAGGGTTGTACAAAAGGGTGGCTGCTGAGGCAGGGCCCGACAACAGCGCCCTTACGGGTAGAACTTGCCAAGATGCTCAATATTCCATGAGTTTTGCATTTTGATGCCATCTTCGGTCTCCAGACGGACTGCGCCAGGTCTGGTGACTCGTACTACCTGGTAAGGGCCTTCCCGCTTCGGCGTCAACTTGTTGGAACCCTTGGCGGACTGAACGCGTCTAAGGACAAGGTCGCCTTCCTCAAGGCTCCGGGCATGGACCCTACAACTATGATAGTGGCGCAGGGCTTGCTGGTAGCGTGCAGCATGCACAGCAGCCCGGAGACGGTTCTCCTCAAGGAGCACGGCATTGTCATGCCGGTGCTACTCTTGCTCTCTTCATCATAGGCAAATACTCGAGGTGACCCGTATATGAGTTCTGTGGGGATCACTACTTCTGCCCCATAGAATAGGGAGAAGGGAGTCTGGCCAGTAGCTCAATTTGGTGTTGTACGCAGGGACCAAAAAACCATCAGCAACTCGTCGATCCAGCGTCTGCCGCGCTCCCGCAGCTTATCAAAAGTCCTTGTCTTGAGCCCATGCAGCACTTCAGCATTCATCCTCTCAGCTTGTCCATTGCTCCTGGGATGGGCAACAGAGGTGAATGAAACTTTGCTTCCGAGGGTTTGAACGTATTGCATGAAGGCGCGGCTTGTGAATTGGGTGCCATTGTCAGTGATGACTCTGGCAGGTATTCCGAAATGGCACACCAATCCTTTCAAGAACTTGATAGTTGATTGTGCGGTCACCTTCCTCACAGGCTCCACTTCTGGCCACTTTGTAAACTTGTCGATTGCAACGTACAAGAATTCAAAGCCCTCGGTAGCACGGGGGAAGGGGCCCAAGATGTCGAGCCCCCAGACTGAAAATGGCCATGACAAAGGGATCGTCTGGAGAGCTTGAGCAGGTTGATGGATATTCTTGGAGTGGAACTGGCAGGCTTCACATCTGGTGACTAGCTCAATTGCATCTTGGAGGGCCGTGGGCCAGTAGAAACCTTGCCGGAAAGCTTTTCCAACCAAGGCCCTTGATCCAATATGGCAGCCGCACATGCCTTTGTGTATCTCTGCCAACAGTTCCTTCCCCTCTTCCTGGCAAATGCACTTCAATTTGACACCATAGGGACTCCTTCTGTATAATGTGTCATCAACAAACTGATACATACTGGCCCTCCGGGCTACTCTTTAAGCTTCTTCTTGCTCTTCGAGAAGTTCTCTAGTTTGGTGGTAGCGGACTATGTGCCGTGCCCAAGTTGGAGCTTGAGGGTCGACAACAAGGACAAATGGCACCTCCTCACTCGTGGGAGCGCCTACCTCGACCGCAAGGACCTGTGGTCCTGCGGAAGATTGCAGCTCACCAAGCGAAATGGAGTTGTTCCCGGCAGCTTCTCTACCGGGGACCTCTAGAGGCCCTGCCGGTAAAGGCTTGCCGGAGTCCATGTTTCTCCTTTTTCTGGCCGTTGTTGTCAGGGATACGGAAGGTTGAGTCAGGTGGAGAACAAAAGTCCCTGGTCCCACGGGAAGCTTTTGCGTAGCGCATTTTGATAGATGATCAGCGATGCTGTTTCTCGCACGTGGCACGTGCTCTGTTTGTAATCCATCAAAATGCTCCTCCAACTTTCTCACTTCTTCAACGTAGAGCTCCATCAATGGACTCTGGTAATCCTTGTTCACTTGTCTTGCTACAAGCTGCGAATCTCCATGGATGATCAACTTCTTAATCCCCAATATGTTGCAATTCTGAGCCTGGCAAGGAGTCCTTCATATTCTGCAGTGTTGTTGGTAGCTTTTTCCGGGGGAAATTGCATTTGGACGACATACTTGAGGTGTTCTCCGATGGGTGCGACGAGAAGCACGCCAGCCCCTGCACCTTGCAATGAGAAGGCACCATCAAAGTACATGACCCATTCTTGGGGAGCCTCTTTGCCGGGGATAACTATTTTCGGTGTCTCTTCGTCTGGAGTGGGTGTCCATTCTGCAATGAACTCCGCTAGCGCTCTGCTCTAAATGGTTGAGGTACTTTCATACTTCAGACCAAAACTTGACAATTCTAATGCCCATTCAACTATCCTGCAGGTGGCCTCAGGGTTCCTCAGTATGCGTTGCAAAGGGAAACGGGTGACAACTGTGATCTCGTGGGCTTGGAAGTAGTGGCGCAGCTTCCTCGAGGCCATGATGAGGCCAAGATTAATTTCTGCACTCCAGAGTACCTTGACCTAGCCCCCTGCAATAGGGAGCTAACAAAGTAAAATGGTCGCTGCACCACCTTCTTCCTTGTCGGGGCCCTGGGATTGCCTTCACCACCCTGCTCTTCTTTCTCCTGATCTGTACCCAAGCTTGCCGCGACTGGTTCACTTCCTTCTCCGGGGAGGACAGTAGCTGCAGCTGCTCCTTCATCCACTTCCCGCTGCGCCACCAGCGCTGCAGTAACCACTTGATTGGTTGCCACTAAATATAGCAGCAACGACTCTTGTGGTTTAGGAGCGACCAAGGTGGGAGCAGAGGAAAGATAGTCATTTAAGTCCCGCAGTGCTGCTTCTGCCTCTGGGGTCCACTTCACAGGCCCTTCCTTCTTCAGAATATTGAAGAATGGCAGGGCGTGCTCGGCAGACTTGGAAATGAACCTACTCAGTGTGGCAACACATATAGTTAAACGCCTCACGTCCATGACTATCTTGGGTGCTTGAATCTGCTCGATCGCCTTGATCTTGTCGGGGTTTTGTAGAAAAGTAGGTCTAGAGGGGGGGGGGTGATTAGACTACTTGACCAAATAAAAATCTTGCCTTTTCCCAATTTTATGTCTTGGCAGATTTTAGCAACTTAGCACAAGTCAAGCAATCAACCTACATATGCAATTCTAAGAGTGTAGTAGCGGAAAGTAAAACATTGCATATGAAGGTAAAGGGAATGGTTTGGAGGAGGCAAACGCAATGTAGACACGGAGATTTTTGGCGTGGTTCCGATAGGTGGTGCTATCATACGTCCACGTTGATGGAGACTTCAACCCACGAAGGGTAACGGCTGCGCGAGTCCACGGAGGGCTCCACCCACGAAGGGTCCAGGAAGAAGCAACCTTGTCTATCCCACCATGGCCATCGCCCACGAAGGAATTGCCTCACTCAGGTAGATCTTCACAAAGTAGGCGATATCCTTGCCCTTACAAACTCCTTGGTTCAACTCCACAATCTTGTCGAAGGCTCCCAAGTGACACCTAACCAATCTAGGAGACACCACTCTCCAAAAGGTAATAAATGGTGTGTTGATGATGAACTCCTTGCTCTTGTGCTTCAAATGATAGTCTCCCCAACACTCAACTCTTTCTCACAGATTTGGCTATGGTGGAAAGATGGTTTGAGTGGAAAGCAACTTGGGGAAGGCTAGAGATCAAGATTCTTGTGGTAGGAACGGAATGTCTTGATCTCAACACATTAGTAGGTGGTTCTCTCTCACAAAATGAGTAGTGGAAATGTAGGCTCGTTCTGATGGCTCTCTCTTGAATAGAGAAGAGGGTGGAGGGGGTATATATAGCCTCCACACAAAATCCAACCGTTACACACATTTGACCCAACTCGGTCAAACCGAATAGAAGAACTCGGTGAGACCGATTCAATTCAAAATGTGAACGTTAGGAAAACCGGTGGGACCGATATACTCAACTCAGTAGGACCGATGTGCTAGGGTTAGGGAAAGACCTCATCTCGGTGTGACTGATTGCATGAACTCGGTGGGACCGATTTCCGCAATGAGTTAAACAGAGAGTTGGTCAGGCAAACTCGGTGGGACCGATCGATCATTTCGGTAAGACTGAAATGTTACGAAGGGAAACCAAGAGTTTGCATTGCGAACTCGGTGGGACCGATCGCTCATTTCGGTAAGACCGAAATGTTACGAAGGAAAACAGAGAGTTTGCATTGCCATCTCGGTGAGACTGAAATCCCTATCGGTGAGACCGAATTGATTAGGGTTTCTGGCAGTGGCTATGTCAAAGGAACTCAGTGGCGTCGGATAGATCAAATCGGTGGGGCCGAGTTTGACTTGAGGTTTTGGACATATTGGAAATGAGAAAGTGGTTGAGGGCTTTGGAGCATATCACAAGCATTTTGAGCAAGTAGACCATTATGCAACACCTCATCCCCTTTTAATAGTATTGGCTTTTCCTATGGACTCAATGTGATCTTGGATCACTAAAATAGAAATGAAGAGTCTTGAGCTTTTGCCAATCTTTGTCCTTAGCATTTTGAGGGGTCCACATCTCTAGTCCATGCCATGCCAATCATTGAACTATCTGAAATATTTCACTTGAAAGGATATTAGTTCAATGAGCTATATGTTATGAATTACCAAAACCACCCGGGGATTAGTTGCACTTTCAATCTCCCCTTTTTGGTAATTTATGACAACATATAGATCAAAGCTTCGACAAATGATTATATGAAGAAAATACATTGTCGCTTTGTGTCGCGGGAAACCACGGCCACCTATGGGACCAGGAGGCCCCTTGCTGGTTTGGTAGGGGGGCGTCGCATTGCACAAAGAGCAGACGAGCGTGTGGCAGCACGGCAGAGATCACACAGGCATTTTTACCCAGGTTCGGGCCACCGTGAGGCATAAAACCCTACTCTTGCTTTGGTGGATTGATGGTGGAAAGGTGGTGGTGGAGTGTAGTACACTTGCCCGGCAAGGGTTGCCTCAGGGCGGCAGTGGCTACGCGCGTACGGGGGTCTAAGTTATCCAACCTTCCAACCCTCTCTACGGTTGCCATGGGCCTCCTTTTATAGATTAAGGGGTCACCACAATGGCAAAACGGTCATTATGCACTGATGAGATAGCAAACAACGCTATCATACCTAACTCTGCGGGCTGACAGGGCGCATTAAATGCACTGCTCAACGTCACATCGTTGGTTGCCCGGCAATGCTTGCTGGGCTATCTCGCCAGCTCCATGCCTGCTTGCTTGGCACGTCGCAGGATGGGTGTCATCTGCAGGTGTTTCCTATAGGGAGAGGCTGCCATGTGGTGAATGGCTGCCACTTAGTCACTCCGCGGTTCGACACCGCATTGATCAACGACATGGGTCGTGGTGGAGTAGTTGGTGAGGTGGTTTTGCCTTCATGCGCCCCGGCAGGCCCTGCCGGGACGTCTTGGATGTCGTCTTCCGTGGGTGGCCTCGCCCCTTGCCGAGCTCACCTGCCCGGCAAAGGAGGCCCTTCTCCTGATGGTGCATTGCTTCTTTGGCTTGATCTTGGTCCCTCTAATCTGCATGTTAGTCCTTTGAACCTCTCGGTCCCTTGTATTCTGACTTGGGTTGGCGCTTCAATCTCGTCCTCATGCCTGTGCACAGTCTGGGTAACAGACCCAGGGTTTGTTGCACCGACAGAAGCCCACGGGCCTGCCGCGAACGTGCTGCCGAGCGTCGTCGGGGTAGGGCCTAATAAATGCACAGGCGGGGTCGCTGAAGAGGCTAGTCTCTTTAGGTCTTCTTTGCTTCTTCATTAGCCTTGATTCCGGATCAGGTTCCGGTTTCTCCGTGCATCGCGTAAGGCCAATGGTGGTGGGGCCGCTCCAGTGATGGCCCGTGAATGAATTTAACGCACGATGGAGAAACCGCCAATTCACTCTTCCCACCACGCCCTTATCCTTAGCCACGTATGTTGCATGCATCGCGCAGGGTAGGTAACGGAGGCGCGTGGTGCGGGAGAGCATCAAGGCGAGGGCCCGATCTTCTTGAATTGGCGGAGAGGGGCGGCGATCACTTGTTGAGGGAGCAACTCCCTTTCTTGCTCTTCCTATAAAAGGAGGGGTGGAGGGAGAGCCGAGCCATCCATCTCCGGATCCTTTCTTCCCCTGTTCCTGCCTTTCGTTGGTCATGTTGAAGGGAAAGGCCCGGGGCCAAGCTCCGGGCTCCATCTTGCGCCTAGAGTTGTTGAGTGTTGGCGTTCGGGGAGTGAGCCTGGTCCATGCTCGGAGAAGGCATCGTGGACGGGCTGCTCGTAGTGCGGGAGATGCCAAGCTCTCCCATTGTGAGGGAATGCTTGCTCCTTTTGCCACAGCCGTCTGCCCGTTGGGTAGTGCGGTGTCCAGCCTCGGGTCACCACCGCTCGTGGTCTTGGCGATCGGGTCCTTGGCGTCTCTTGGGCGCACCCGGGAGGTAGGGCTGGGAATCGTCGGTAAACCTAGCACTGCCCCATCTGGGAGCTGTGGGGATGATGTCGACGAGAGGCGCGCCTTCCTGCCCGCCAAGGCGGGGAGGGGCGTGTCCCGAGCCCCCTGGCCATCTTGGTCGCTCGCCGTCTCTCCGTGGAAGGGGCCGGGCTGGAGTCTTGGCGCTTCTCGGGAGCAGCGGTGGTGAGGAGAAAGCGAGGGAAGACGGAGAAGGCGGGTGGCAGGGGGTCAGATCGGAGTACGATGGCGTGGATGCCTTCGCCTCCGACCGGTGACTTGCCGCCTCGTCTTTCCGCTCTTCCCCTCCCTCCCCGGCACCATCATCACTAGCCTCCAAGGGCGATGGCCGGGGAGGGATGTTTTCTTGGCACCTTTGCCTCCCCTCCAGTAGTATTCCGGCTAAGCTTTGGTGGATAACTCCACCGGCGCTCAAGCCGGGGCTTCTTGCTGGCTCTGGAGGTGGCGACCAGAGGGCGCCGCACCGTCCCCCGTACTCCTCCTTCGCAGCTTCGCGACTCCCAGTCTTGTCAGGCCGCGACAGGTGGGTCGCAACGGGACCGGGATGGGCTCCTGCTTGGGTGCCCTTTTCTCGTCTTTTCCTCCTTCCGCCGCAATGCCTGATGGAGGGAAAACGAAAAGAGGGGATTACGGGGCACTTATCTTTTTTCAATCTTAAATCTATAGGCACTTGCCAAATTTTAATTCAAATAATTTAATCGCTCGAGTCCATGTTTGTGTTCTGTAATGCTTGCACTTGTATCAGCATATTAACGAAAAAGATGAACCTTGCCGGGAACTCGTGCATGTGTATGTCCATGCACAGGCGAGATGCCTCTTTAGTGTAAATAAACGAGTTTTCCCTGGCAGGCTATCCTGCCGGCATGTTTTCTGTCTGCCGGAGAGCTGTGTCTACCGGGCAACAGGCAAAGGGGCTAGCCCCCCGCCAACTTCTTTTTACCAAAGGCCACTACGACCATCCTGTCTGAAGCAATGTTCGAGTCAGGGATGGGAGCACCTAAGTCTCAAAAGATTGGTGGGGTTTTCTTATGCACAAGTTATAACTTACAGAACACTAATGGATAGGAGGTAGAACTTATCTATTTGGCTTGCCGGGGATTGCAGTGCCGGGCAATCTTCTCAACTCCTTGTCAAAGCCAAGTTCACGGCAGGAACCTACAGCTTTATGCGGATGAGCATGAATGGAGGATGCGATCCTATCTACATGCATATGCAAATGCTCATGAAATGCTTATGCAGTGTTCTTGGAATGCTCATGCATGCATGCAATCTTGGTCGGGGGCCCCCCACAATGCTTCTTTATTTTCTCTTCCACAGGGTCATCACCCTGGCTTTGTACAAGGGGTTACATGCAACTGAGGCAAGGCCTGTACAAAAGGGTGGCTGCCAGGCAGGGCCCGATAGCCGCGCCTTACGGGTAGAACTTGAGGAGATGCTCAATATTCCATGAGTTTTGCAACTGAATGCCATCTCCGGTCTCCAGACGGACTGTGCCAGGTCTGGTGACACGTACTACCCGGTAAGGGCCTTCCCACTTTGGTGACAACTTGTTTGTACCCTTGGCGGACTGAACGCGCCTAAGGACAAGGTCACCTTCCATAAAACACCGAGCGTGAACCCTGCGGCTATGATAGCGACGCAGGGCTTGCTGATAGCGTGCAGCATGCGTAGTAGCGTGGAGACGGTTCTCCTTGAGTAGCACAGCATCGTCACGCCGGTGCTGATCTTGCGCTACTACATCGTAGGCAAGCACTCAAGGCGACCCGTATATGAGTTCCGTGGGGATAACTGCTTCTGCCCCATAGACCAGGGAGAAGGGAGTCTGCCCGGTAGCTCGGTTTGGTGTCGTTCTGAGGGACCAGAGAAATACCGACAGCTCCTCGATACACCGCCTGTCGTGCTTCTGCAGCGTATCAAAGGTTCTCGTCTTGAGTCCACGCAGACGTCGACGAACCCGCGCCCAGTGATGGCGGATACTTTCCTTTCGAGGTTGGGTGCCCCGCCTTCACTCGCGAGCTGCGGCAAGTCCGCTGGCCATCTGCCCGTGTTTTCAAGCCAGAGATACCAGAAAAGTATGATGGAAGGCTGAACCCGACAGACTTCTTGAGCATCTACACCATCGTTGTTCAAGCCGCTGGATGAAGAGATGAGAAGGTGTTCGCCAACTAATTCCCTTTGGCATTAAAGCCAAACGTGAGGTCATGGCTGATGCACCTGCAAGAGAATAACATCTTGACTTGGGCCGACCTGTGCAATGAGTTTCTTGGTGCCTTCACGGGCGGCCATCAAGAACCAAGACGGCCCAGCGATTTGCAGCTCCTTCCACAAAAGGATGGGGAGAGTTTGCGGAAGTACATGCAGAGGTTTAGCTGGGTGCACAGGAACATTCCAGATAACCATCCGGCAGCTGTGATTGCTGCGTTCCAGTCCAACATGCGCAACAGGAGGATACGTTCCAAGATGAACGTCCGGTTGCCCAGGATTGTGAATGAGCTGTACACCTTGGCAGATAAGTGTGCCTGAATAGAGGAAGCGAGGCGACTCCCTGGAGAAGAAGATGATGACGACGCCAGTAACCCGAAGTGGAAGAATAAAAAGCGCAACTAGAAGCACAAGGAAAAGGCAGTACTGGCTGTTGAGGGTTCTGGCGCCCCCAATACCAGCAAGAAGGCCAAGACCGAAGCCCCCGAGAAGGAAGTTGCCGCGTGCACTGATTGCCGAGAGACTACGGTGGCCGAAAAGGCTGGGAAGGCTGATGGTCCGTACTGCAAGATCCACCGGACCAAGGGCCATGACCTCCAAGAATGTCACCAAGTTGGGCAACTTGTCAAGAAGCAGAAAGCTGAGTACGAGAAGCGTGACAAGGAAAGAGACCAGGAAGGTGTTGGCGGGAAGGGCCGAGGCAGCAGAGGAGGCCGCCGCGGCAAGGTTCCCCAGCATCAAGAGAAACCTACTAAAGGCCGCGAGAAGAAGGAAGGTGATGGCGAAAGTGATGAAGGGGATGAAGAAGAAACCAGCGAGCAAGAGTTCCAGAAAGCCACTAAGGCCCTGTGCATTGACGGAGGCGCATGTTTGCACTCCTCCCACCGCCAGCTTAAACAGTGGGCACGTGAGGTCAATGCCATAGAGCCAGCGGCGGACTCCCAAAAACTGCTCAAATGGTCCCGCACGCCCATCATCTTTCACGAAGAGGATCATCTCGACCGCACCACCGCGGTAGGATGTTTGCCGTTGCTGGTTTCACCAACAATCCGGAACCTCAAGGTCACGAAGATGTTGGTTGACGGCGAGGCAGGGTTGAATTTGATTTCCCCCAAGGTACTCAGCAAGCTGCAAATTTTAGATGAAGAGCTCAAAGTTACTGGCACGTTTCAGGGGATCAACCCAGGCAGGAGTCGTCCAAAGGGGAAGATCACACTGCCGGTGACGTTTGGAGGAGAGTTGAACTACCGGACCGAAAAGATTGTGTTCGACGTGGTCGAGCTTCCTTTGCTGTACAATGGGATTCTTGGCCATCCAGCTCTGGCAAAATTCATGGCGGCATCTCGCTATGCCTACAACACTCTGAAGATGCCAGGGCCGATGGGTGTTGTCTCCGTCCCGTCGGACAAGAAGGACGCAGTCATATGCATGGATAAGATGTATCAGGATGCAGTCGCTGCCGAGGCCGCAAAAGCTGCAGTCCCTACCAAGGAAAACAAGAAGGGAAAGAAAGGTAGCAGTGATGCCGGCAAGGAATCCGGGAAGCGAGCCTCCCCGGAGTGCGCCGCGCCCGTCGATGATTTGCCAGAGAGTTCCACTAGTAAGAGATCCAAAGTTGCCTCGCCTGCTGTGAAAAAGGTCCCGGCAGGGCTGGGTGGCGCTGATGGTGCGTTCACCATCAGATCCACCCTCGATGACAAATAGGAAAGCACGCTCGTTGCCTTCCTGCGGGCGAATGTCGATGTGTTTTTCTTGGCAGCCATCTGACATCCTCGGTGTTCCCAGGGAGGTAATCGAGCACCACCTTGCTGTCTGCCCTTATGCTTGGCCCGTCAAGCAAAAGGTTAGAAAACAAGCTTCGGAGCGACAACAATTCATTGCCGAGGATATCAAGAAACTTGAAGCAGCTGGTTTGGTCAGGGTAGTGTTGCACCCAACATGGTTGGCGAACCCGGTGGTGGTACACAAGGCGAATGGGAAATGGAGGCTTTGCATAGACTTCACAGACCTGAACAAGGCATGCCCGAAGGACCCTTTCCCCTTGCCGCGCATGGACCAGATTGTGGATTCCACTTCCGGGTGCGATCTGCTTTCCTTCTTGGATGCATACTCCAAGTACCATCAGATATTCATGTCTAAGGAAGACGAGGAGAAGACCGCGTTCATTACCCCATGTGGCATGTACTGCTTTGTGCGTGTGCCCTTCAGGTTAAAGAGCGTCGGGTCTACCTTTGCAAGGGCAGTGCAAATTGGGTTTGAACCTCAGTTGCACAGGAATATTGAGGCTTACATGGAAGACATAGTGGTTAAAACAAAGGACAGATCAAAGCTCATTTAGGACCTGGAAGAGACCTTTGCAAACCTGCGCAAAATCAACTTGAAGTTGAATCCTGAGAAGTGTATGTTTGGCATTCCCTCCGGCAAGCTACTTGGCTTCTTTGTGTCTCACCGAGGGATAGAGGCCAACCTGAAAGTGCAACTAATCCCCGGGTGGTTTTGGTAATTCATAACAACATATAGCTCATTGAACTAATATCCTTTCAAGTGAAATATTTTAGATAGTTCATTGATTGGCATGGCATGGACTAGGGATGTGGACCCCTCAAAATGCTAAGGACAAAGATTGGCAAAAGCTCAAGACTCTTCATTTCTATTTTAGTGATCCAAGATCACATTGAGTCCGTAGGAAAAGCTAATACTATTGAAAGGGGATGAGGTGTTGCATAATGGTCTACTTGCTCAAAATGCTTAGTGATATGCTCCAAAGCCCTCAACCACTTTCTCATTTCCAATATGTCCAAAACGTAAAGTCAAACTCGGCCCCACCGATTTGATCTATCCGGCGCCACCGAGTTCCTTTGACATTGCCACTGCCTGAAACCCTAATCAATTCGGTCTCACCGATAGGGATTTCGGTCTCACCGAGATGGCAATGCAAACTCTCTATTTCCCTTCATAACATTTCGGTCTTACCGAAATGAGCGATCGGTCCCACCGAGTTTGCCTGACCAACTCTCTGTTTAACTCATTGCTGAAATCGGTCCCACCAAGTTCATGCAATCGGTCACACCGAGATGAGGTCTTTCCCTAACCCTAGCACATCGGTCCCACCGAGTTGAGTATATCGGTCCCACTGAGTTTCCTAACGTTAACATTTTGAATTGAATCGGTCTCACCGAGTTCTTCTATTCGGTCTGACCGAGTTGGGTCAAATGTGTGTAACGGTTGGATTTTGCGTCGAGGCTATATATACCCCTCCACCCCCTCCTATATTCAAGAGAGAGCCATCAGAACGAGCCTACACTTCCACTACTCATTTTCTGAGAGAGAACCACCTACTCATGTGTTGAGATCAAGACATTCCATTCCTACCACAAGAATCTTGATCTCTAGCCTTCCCCAAGTTGCTTTCCACTCAAACCATCTTTCCACCATAGCCAAATCTGTGAGAGAGAGTTGAGTGTAGGGGAGACTATCATTTGAAGCACAAGAGCAAGGAGTTCATCATTAACACACCATTTATTACCTTTTGGAGATTGGTGTCTCCTAGATTGGTTAGGTGTCACTTGGGAGCCTCCGACAAGATTGTGGAGTTGAACCAAGGAGTTTGTAAGGGCAAGGAGATCGCCTACTTCGTGAAGATCTACCTGAGTGAGGCAAGTCCTTCGTGGGCGATGGCCATGGTGGGATAGACAAGGTTGCTTCTTCGTGGACCCTTCGTGGGTGGAGCCCTCCATGGACTCGTGCAGCCGTTACCCTTTGTGGGTTGAAGTCTCGATCAACGTGGACGTACAATAGCACCACCTATCGGAACCACGCCAAAAATCTCCATGTCTACATTGCGTTTGCCTTCTCCAAACCCTTCCCTTTACCTTCATATGCAATGTTTTACTTTCTGCTGCTACACTCTTAGAATTGCATGTGTTGGTTGATTGCTTGACTTGTGCTAAGTTGCTAAAATCTGCCAAGACATAAAATTGGGAAAAGGCTAGATTTTTATTTGGTCAAGTAGTCTAATCACCCCCTCTCTGGACCTACTTTCGATCCTATAAGTGGTATCAGAGCTTTGGTCTCCATTTGCCTTGATTTCCATAGCTTTGGTGATCATAGCCTTGGTTTCACAACCTAGGAGAGTATGGTGTCTAGCGAGGGAAATTACCATCATAGAGGTCCTTACTTTGATGGTACTAATTTTGCTAGTTGGAAGCTTAAGATGAAAATGCATATTCTTGGACATAACCCCTCCGTTTGGTATATTGTGGGTGTTGGTTTGCAAGGTGAATTCTTTGAAGATGGAAGAGAACCGAATCGTGAAGGAACCGCAGAAGAATTGAAGATGTTGCAATACAATGCTCAAGCTTGTGATATCCTCTTCAATGGATTGTGCCCCGAAGAATTCAACAAAATCAGCTACCTTGAGAATGCAAATTAAATTTGGGATACTTTGGTTGATATGCATGATGGTACCGAGTCCGTCAAGGAATCCAAATTGGATGTGCTTCAAAGTCAACTTGACAAGTTCAAAATGAAGGATGGTGAAGGAGTCGCTGAAATGTATTCTAGGCTTGCTCTCATCATAAATGAGATTGCCGGCTTAGGAAGTGAAGAGATGACCGACAGATTCATCATCAAGAAGATTCTACGAGCTTTGGATGGAAAATATGATACCGTGTGCACCTTGATCCAAATGATGCCCAATTACAAAGATCTCAAGCCAACGAAAGTCATTGGTAGAATTGTTGCTCATGAGATGTCACTTAAGGATAAGGAAGAGCTTCACAACAAGTCTAGTGGTGCTTACAAAGCTTCATGTGATGCCCCTACAACATCAAGTGAGAAACAAGTCTTCAATGAAGAATTGAGCCTAATGGTGAAGAACTTCAACAAGTTCTACAAGAGTAGAAGCAAAGAGAGAAGTTCCAAGTCAAGGTCCTACTATGATAAGAGATCTTCTAGTCGTGAACGAAATTGCTACAATTGTGGAAGACCCGGACACTACTCTAGTGAGTGTACGGCTCCCTACAAAAGAAGAGAAGACTCACCTAAAAGGAGGAGTAAAAGAGATGAATCACCTCCAAGAGAGAGAAGGAGTAGAGATGATCGTTATGAACGAAGACCCTCTCGTAGAAGCAAGGATTGGGGAAGGAAGGACAAGTCATCAAAGAGCTACACAAGACAAAGACATCAAGCTCATGTTGGTGAATGGGTATTCGGTTCCGACTCCAAACACTACTCCGAGAGAAGTTATCACTCTGACTCCGAACATACTCAAGATGAAGGTGTTGCCGGTCTTGCACTTGTGTCACCCAACTCCTACGACATATTTGACTCACCAAATGAAGGGATTGTGTCGAGGCACGACACCTATGGGATCCCGAGAGACCCCTT
Organism: Thinopyrum elongatum; assembly: GCA_011799875.1. Taxonomy (NCBI): domain Eukaryota; kingdom Viridiplantae; phylum Streptophyta; class Magnoliopsida; order Poales; family Poaceae; genus Thinopyrum; species Thinopyrum elongatum. The sequence continues at coordinate 325,391,354 of CM022300.1, forward strand.
TATGATTCGGCGGGGGGAGAGGTACACGCAAAGAGCAGAACCGGTGATCGACGCGTGTGGTTTTTACCCAGGTTCGGGCCGCTGATCATCGTAAAACCCTACTCCTGCTTTGTGTTCTTATTGATGTTCTTGAGCCCAGCCTTCAGGAGTGCTCGCAATGAACAGTACGTTCAAAGAGCAGCTGCGCATGCAGAATGGGCCAGAAGTTCTCCTCCCCTGTAGCAGTTGCCTTGGGCCTCCTTTTATATGCTCAAAGGGGTCTCCACAGTGGCAAAATGTACATACATTGAGGTGTAAAGTAGCTACAGGGTATCGTACCTAACCCCTGATGGATTAGGACAGGCGCATTTAATGCACCGTGAGGTGTCCGTTTAGGTGTCCTCACTTTCTTGGGGATGGAAAAAGGGGCCATCCCATCAGCACCGCTTAAGCTCTCCTCCACTGGCGCGCCGCCACGCATCCATGGAAGGAGCCAGAATGTCAGACTCGTCACTGTGCCGAAGCGGTGGCACAGTGGCAGAATCTCGCCAGGCGCCGAAATTTGCTGGGCGCCAAGCCTTGCCGGGCGCCAAGCCTTGCCGGACGCCGAGCCTTGCTGGGCGCCAAGCCTTGCCGGGCGCCGATCCTTGCCGGGCTCCTCAGGCCACCCCGGCAAGGATCTTGCCGGGGAGGCTGGCCTTCGATTTCCAGCTTTGCTTATTTGCTGATTCTCAGATCTCTAACTTGATGATTTCCTTGATGACTTAAATTGACCTCGAGCTGATCCCGGCAAGCCTTGCCGCGAGGACGGCTACAACTGCCCGTGCACAAGTAAGGGGTACTAGTGGCCCAATACTTAGTACACCGACAGGAGCCCCCGGGCCTAAGCCATACACGAGTGCGAGGCGTTGTTGGGCTAGGCCCAAACAGTGCACGGGCACGCGTGGCAGGGAATTACTGCTCGTAAAGATCTTGTTTTACTGTGCCCCCACTACGCGCACGGAGCGCGTGATGTGAGAAGTGTGCCAAAAATGCTGCAAACTGTTTTGCTCCCACAGAGGCGCATTCATATTGGGGGATAAACAAGGTGGCCCCGCTCCTTCCCCATAAAAAGGAGAAGTCATGGAGGCGCAAACCCATTCACCCCCCCTCTTCTTCCCAATCTGGCTATCGCCATCGCCTTCCTCTGCTCGAGCTCAGAGCGAAACCTTCCTTCTCTTCTGCTCGCCGCTCCCGCGCTCGTTCCGTCCTCCGGCTTCCATCTCCACAGCCGCCATGCTGCCCAGGACCAGCAAAGGCAAGGGCACGGACAAGGAGGCGAAAGCCGAGGTTCCGGAAAGCGAGCTGGTGAAGATGCGGAAGAGGCTCGTCGTCTTCCCTCCGACGCTTGACGCCGAAACCTTGAAGGGATGATACCAATGCATGTGGGCGAAGGGAACACAAGCCCACCCAGCCACACGCGTCATCCCAGGTGCTAGTTCCAAAGGCGGATCAGACAGATACCCCTTCTTCACTGCGTACTTTTATTGCGGTCTCTGTCCATCTTTTTCCGATTTCTTCAATGACATCGTGTATACATACGGCTTCCGCCTTCTTGACTTCACGCCGAATGCCGTATTTTGCATGTCGATCTTTGCCCATCTTTGTGAAATTTTTGCCGGCGTGATCCCCAATTCTGCTCTTTTTCGCCACTATTTCTATCCTCGAATCCAAAAAGGAGAGGCTCTCTCTGGATCTATTGCTTGGATTACAAGGGCCTGGAACAAAGAGATATACCCAGATGGATTTTACCGCGAAAAGTGGGACGAGTGGCGCGCCGAATGGTGCTGGATCCAGGAAGCAGATCCTCATCCTTTTTGCCATCCCCGGCGACATAAGGTGGTCCGCGGCAAGGATTGGGGCGATCTCGCCGCAGAAGACGAGAAGCTCACAATCGCCACTACCAGAATCCTCCGCTTGAAGGCTGCCGGGCTGACAATGGAGATGATCGGCTTCGACTTCCTCCGCCGCCGCATCGCCCCTCTGCAGAATAGGGGAAGGCCAGCCTGGGAATATAAGAACGCAGCGGATGTCATGAGGCTGCGCCCCGGGCTGAACAACAACTTGACTGTTATGCAGCTTGGCGCTCTCCGCCAAAAGTTATTCCAGCGTGAAGACAAGCACCGGCTGCTGGCAAGGATCGTCCCCTTGTGCAACAACTCTACGCTGGGGTCGATCATTGCTTTCTTGCCGATGTTCAACGCCCACGGCCTTGACCCGACCTGGGTCGAGCCAAGCGAGGAAGAAGCGCAGAAATTCTTCGACAATCTAACAGAAAAGCCTGTCCGGCAAGAGCCAGATCTTATTCGCGCCACCACGGATCAGGAGGTAGCATACATCGCTACCAGAGTGGAGGAAGCGAATCTTGCCGCGGAGGCCGGCAGCGTTGGCTTCACAGAGTGGGAAGCCAGCGAGGCAGAGGTGGTAGTGGAGGCGAAGCCTGCCAGGGAGGACGAGGTTGCCGGGGAGGAGAGCGGCGCAGCCGCTGAAATCTCATCCGGCGAGGACTCAGTCGAAGAAGAAGAGACGCGAGAAGAGCCCCCTCCCCCGAAGAAGAAGGCGAAGCGTGTTCTTCGGAAGGCTGCGTCTGACCTCCCGGCAAGCCAGCCCTCTTCGAGCGGCAAAGCCCCCGGCAAGAAAGTGGCCGGCAAGACCGGACCGCGGCAGGGGGCCCGTCAACAGCCTGCACGGTGTGCGAGGCCCGCACCAGCGGCCACTGCTGGGGCGGCAGGAGGGTCTCGCACCACCGCACCGGAAGCTGCCCCGGTGCCTGCCACAGCCAAGCAGCCTAGGACTCCTCCTCCGCCTCCCCACTCAGACACCGCAACGGAGGTCGACTTTGACATCTCCGGCTTTAGTCCGGAGCGAGAGGAAGAAGAGTAAGTACTTAGCCACAGCTTTTACCTTCCAATCTTGCATCAATCTTTACTGACTTGCTTGTATTGCTTCTGTAGTGACACAGAAACCTTGCTGGAGAGGATGGCGAAGAGGTCAAGGACTTCTACGGGCGACGAGCCCCCGGCAGGCTCCACTAGCGTGCCAGAGACCGTCATCGTGAGCCCGGAGCCTAGTCCTCAACGCAGCCCCCAGCGTAAGTTCATTGTCCCTCTTTCTGTTGGTTGGTGCCGAGGCTTCCATTCTTGTCGCTGATATCTTCGGGTTCACAGGAGAAGAATGGCAACAAGGAGAAGATTGCCCCATTGTGCCTCCTTCATCGACCGCTCCGCCCACAAGCACATCTCCGGCAAGAGATCCTGCCGACGAGCCCGTCCAGATTGAGGAGGAGCCGACAAGCACGGACTCCGGCAACCCACCCCCGGCAACCGGAGTTGCCGGGAGAGGCGAAGCTACCTCTCGACAGCCCGACGCAGGTACTCGATCGCCTCAAAGTGCTAGTTATTCTTTTCCCCTTACTTCTTTACCTTTGATCACTTCAAAATTTAAAAACTCGATCTTATTCTGACCTTCTCCTTCTCTCTTCAGAGTTCTCTGAGATGGAACATATGGACGTCGACGCCGTCATCGAGGAGACCGCCAGGGATGCTGCTGCCGAAGTGGACAGGATCACTGCCAGCGAGGCCACCAAGGATGATGTTGCCGGGGCCGGTGATGCTCTTGACGGGGAGGCCGCCAAGACAGCACGAAAGGAAATCGCAGAAGAACCTGCTGAGGAGGGCGACAGGGAGGCTGGGGACCATACTGACGGCATTCCTGCCGCAGGAGCGCCAGGCGCTGCATCGGCCGCGGAGCCCCCTGTCACTGGTGAGGCGGCCACTGAAGACCAGCCATCAACATCTGACGAGCCCTCATCCAGCAAGTATCTCAAAGTTGGCGAAAACCTATTCATCAACTTGCCAGGGACGGCAAGCACCGAGGCACCAGCCGAAGGAGAAATTTTTGAGGAAATTATTGCCGCTGCCGGGCTTGAAGTTGTTGATGATCCCAGTGCTAGCAGTGGAAAGTCTGAAGAGGATCGGCTCCTTCAGGCCATGGGCGAAAACTTCCGCAAACTCCAGGCTCTCCATCGTGCCCGAAAAGAGAAGGCGGACTCCAGAATGGCAGTTGTCGAGGCAGCCGAAGCGGATTTTCAAAGGCGCATCGCACAAATGCAAATCTGGCATGCCGAGGCCCTTCAAGAGCTGGTTGCCGGTCGAGAACAAGTGAGCCAGCAATGGAATGAGGTCCTCCTGAAGCAATCAGACATGGAGAAGGCCCATGATGAAGCTGTTCAAAGGATCACTGCCGAAGATGCTCTCCTGACGGGGCGCCGCGTTGCTCTTGACGCTTTCGAAGAAGATCTCACCGCACGTGAGCAGGCGCTCGCCGCCAAGCTTCGCAGCAAGGATGAAGACATTGAAAATCTTGTCGCGCGGCGGACCCAGGAGCTGGAGCAGAAGCACAAGGAGGCGCTCGAAGCTCTAACTGCAAGTCACGCCGGCAAGCTCAAGGAAGCCATCGATGCTGCCGAAGTTGCAGAGGCCGCCAAGAACGAGCTGAGCGACAAAGTGAAGAGGCTGGAGACAGATCTCGACGAGCACGGCAAGGAGCTCTCGACGCTCAAGGGGGACAGGGAAAAAACCCTCCACTCCTTGGCGGAGATGCAAGTCGCCCTGTCCGGCAAGACCAAGCAGCTCTCCTCTGCGGCTGATGATATTGCGGTTCTGGAGCTGAAGCTGACCACGCTGCAGAAATCCCTCGAGGCCGGCAGGGCCCGTGAGAAGGCTCTACTCAAGGATCTCCAAGGAGAGAGGAACCTGCTCAAGAGCGCTGCCGCTGCCCAGGCTGATTATGAAAAGGGAGTGGAGATCTGGACTGGCCGTCTCATCGCCACCGCGGAGAAGCTTACCGCAGAACTGTCAACCATGGGCTTGTCGAACTTCAGATATTCTTCCGAGGAAAGAATATCTCCAAGCGCCAGGTTGACGATGTTCTTTGAAAGCATCATCAACGCGTTGAGGGCGCTCCAGTCTAGCCGGGCGACCCAACTGGCGAACGAGACTCGCCAGCTTTGCCGGGCCGTCCTTCGCAAGGTGCTCCTCAAGGTGGTGCACGGCAATCCCGGCATCGATCTCTCCAGCGCACTCGGCCACCTGCCAAAGGATGCAAATGTTGAGGCGCTTGAGAAGTGCATCGCGCCGATCCTTGAGAAGGTGGACTCCATCAAAAGGATCGAAGGCCAGCGCAGGGATTGAGTGCTTCCCTTTTATTCTTGCCGCCACCATCTCATGTAAAAGACAGTTAAGTCTCGGGTTAGGACTGCGGCAACTCATGGATGTAATATAATTTAACTATGTTTAGGCTCATGCTAGCTACTTTCCTTGTCTGATTCCTTTATGCATGGAGTTCATCCTACGCTTACTGAAAAACTTGCCGGCGCGCAACCTGCCGCGAGCGCTGGGTGCGGGACTTCAGCAGCCTGCTGGAGGCGCAGCGGCCGGCAAGACTCCTTGGCGCTCTCAGTGCAGCCACTTAAATCGTTGAGCGGAATCGAAACAAAATAAGGGCGCAACTGATTACAACAAGGGTTTCTTCACGTGCAGATTTTCCATACAAGGGTCGGAATCGTCCAAGGAACTAACTTGGTAATAAAAAGAAAAACTTGCTCTGAGTTTTTGGGACTTAGCTTTCTGTCTTTGTCCTTCCTCCGGCAAGCATACGATTTCGAACGTCACCAACTGGTATTCATGTCTCCCTTCCTCCCCCGGCAAATGTGCGCGCGAGGAATCCTTCTGTCTTTAAGAAAAAGAAAGAAGAGAAAATAAAGAGATGAAACCTTGGCGGTTCGTTAGAACTTACCGGGATCAGGTGTTATACAACATCTTAGACAAACATGCATATATGAATGTGAACATGAGAATCAATAAGGAAATGTACAACATTTAAATTTATTCATCTGTGCTCAGGGTCTGCGCCTGGCTTTGTACAAAGGATCACATGCCTTGCCGGCAAGACTTGTACAAAAAGGTGGTTGCCGGGAGCCCCCGGCAACCGCGCCTTATGGATAGAACTTGCGAAGATGTTTGATATTCCAGGAATTACTCACTAGAATGCCATCCTTGGTCTCCAGGCGGACAGCGCCAGGCCTGGTGACTCGTACTACCCGATAAGGGCCTTCCCACTTTGGCGTCAACTTGTTTGAATTCTTGGCGGACTGAATCCGTCGAAGAACAAGGTCACCTTCCTCAAGGCTTCGGGCATGAACTTTGCGGCTATGATAGCGGCGCAAAGCTTGCTGGTAGCGTGCAGCTCGGACAGCAGCCTGAAGACGATTCTCCTCAAGGAGCACATCGTTATCTTGCCGCAGTTGCTCTTGCTCGAGCTCATCATAAGCGAGCACTCGAGGAGATCCGTATATGAGTTCCGTGGGGAGAATTGCTTCCGCTCCATACACTAGAGCGAAGGGCGTCTGGCCGGTGGCTCGATTTGGTGTCGTTCTGATTGACCAAAGAACCGCCGGTAACTCATCAATCCAGCGTCTTCCGCACTTTTTCAGCCTGTCAAAAGTTCTGGTCCTGAGACCGCGCAGCACTTCAGCATTGGCCCTCTCCGCCTGGCCGTTGCTTCTCGGGTGAGCAACAGAGGCAAAACAAATCTTGCCGCCAAGGTCTTGGACGTACTGCATGAAGGTGCGACTTGTGAACTGCGTGCCGTTGTCGGTGATGATCCTGTTAGGCACACCGAAACGGCAAACAATTCCTTTGAAGAACTTGACAGCCGACTGCGCTGTCACCTTCCTCACTGCTTCCACCTCCGGCCACTTTGTGAACTTGTCGATAGCAACGTACAAGTACTCAAAGCCCCCGGCAGCACGGGGGAAGGGGCCCAGTATGTCGAGCCCCCAGACCGAAAATGGCCAGGAGAGAGGGATTGTTTGAAGAGCTTGAGCTGGCTGATGTAATTTCTTCGAATGAAACTGGCACGCTTCACACCTGGTTACTAGTGCAGTCACATCCTAGAGGGCGGTGGGCCAAAAGAAACCTTGCCGGAATGCTTTCCCGGCAAGCGCTCATGACCCTATGTGAGAGCAACACATGCCCCCATGTATCTCTGCCAACAGCTCTAGTCCATCCTCCCGAGGAATGCACTTCAATTTCACACCGTTTGGTCTCTTTCTGTACAGGACGTCATCGACAAACTTGTACATAACAGACCGACGGGCTACTCTCTCCGCTTCTTCTTGTTCCTCAGGGAGTTCACCTGTCTGAAGGAAATGGACAATGTGTTGCGCCCATGCTGGAGCCTGAGGCTCGACGGCTAGGACTAAAGGCATCTCCTCCGCCGGGGGGACGTTTGTCTCGACAGCAAGGGACTGAGGCCGTGCCGGAGCCTGTTGTTCCCCAGCAGGCGTGTCGATCCCGGCAACTTCCTTGCCGGCGGCTCCGGGGAGCTCTGCCGGGAAGTACTAGCTAGAGTTCAGCTTTCTTCTCTTTTCTTGCCGCGTCGATGGCGCCACGGATGGTTGAGTCAATTGGAGAACAAAAGTTCCTGGTTCCACAGGCAACTTGAGGGCAGCACGCTTTGACAGGTCGTCAGCAACGCTGTTCTCGGCACGAGGAACGTGCTCCATCTGCAGACCGTCAAAGCGCTCTTCCAATTTCCTCACTTCATCTACGTAGGCTTGCATCAACGGACTTTGATAGTTCTTGTTGACCTGCCTGACGACAAGTTGTGAATCACCTTTGATAATGAGCTTTTTGATACCAAGGTCTGCCGCGATCCTAAGACCGGCAAGCAAACCTTCGTACTCTGCAGTGTTGTTGGTTGAACTCTCCCGGGGAAAATGCATTTGGACTACGTACTTGAGGTGCTCTCCGGTGGGTGCGACAAGCAGCACACCAGCACCAGCGCCTTGTAGCGAAAAAACCCCGTCAAAGTACATAACTCATTGCTGATCGATTTCTTTTCCGGGGAGACTTGTTTCTTGAACTTCTTCGTCCGGCGTCGGGGTCCATTCTGCAATGCACTCCGCCAAGGCCCTGCTCTGAATTGTGGAAGTACTTTCAAACTTGAGACCAAAGCTGGACAGCTCCAATGCCCACTCCACGATCTTGCCGGTTGCCTCCAGATTTTGCAAAATCCGTTGCAACGGAAAGTGAGTGACGGCGGTGATCTCATGTGCTTGAAAATAATGGCGCAGCTTTCTTGAGGCCATAAGGAGGCCGAAAAGCAACTTCTGCACACTAGAATATCTTGATCTAGCCCCTTGTAAGAGGGAGCTAACAGAATAAACTGGGCGCTGCACCACCTTTTTCTTCTGCACGGGCTCTTCTGTTTGCGCAGATCCTGTCTTGTCGGGATCATCCCTCGCCGGGGAAGATCTTGCCGTGTCACTTGGCGGTTCTGCCGCTGATGTTGCCTCCTCATCAGCTTCCCTCTGCGCCACCAGCGCAGCACTAACCACTTGATTTGTTGCCGCCAGATACAGCAGCAACGGCTCTTGTGGTTTAGGTGCGACTAGCGTCGGCGGAGAAGAAATGTATTTCTTCAAACCTTGCAGCGCCGCCTACGCTTCCGGAGTCCATTTCATTGGACCTGCCTTCTTCAAAATTTTGAAGAAAGGCAGGGCGCGCTCAGCAGATTTGGAAATAAACCTGCTTAGAGCAGCAACACAGCCGGCAAGACGACGCACATCCTTGAAGCGTCTCAGCGCTTCAATTTGCTCAATGGCTTTGATCTTGTCGGGGTTCGCTTCGATTCCCCGGCAAGATACAAAGAACCCGAGGAGCTTGCCGGAAGGAACACCAAACACGCACTTCTCAGGGTTGAGCTTCAAGTTGATCTTGCGCAAGTTCGCAAATGTTTCTTCTAAGTCTTGAATGAGCGTTGCTTTATCCTTAGTTTTGACCACTATATCATCCATATACGCCTCCATATTTCTATGGAGTTGTGGCTCAAAACCAATCTGGATTGCTCTGGCAAATGTTGAACCAGCACTTTTCAACCCGAAAGGCATTCGTATAAAACAATACGTACCACATGGGGTGATAAAGGCGGTCTTCTCTTCATCTTCCTTTGCCATAAAAATCTGATGATACCCTGAATAGGCATCAAGGAAGGACAGGAGATCACAACCAGCAGTGGCATCCACAATCTGGTCGATGCGCGGCAAGGGAAAAGGATCTTTTGGACAAGCTTTATTGATATCTGTGTAATTGATACAAAGCCTCCATTTCCCGTTCGCTTTCCGCACTACAACCGGATTAGCCAGCCAGGTTGGATGAAGCACTCCTTTGACCAGTCCTGCCGCCTCCAGCTTCTTAATTTCTTCGGCAATGAATTCTTGCCGCTCCAAGGCCTGTTTCCTCACCCTTTGCTTGACGGGCCGCGCATGAGGACAGACAGCAAGGTGGTGCTCAATTACTTTCCTAGGAACGCCGGGGATGTCAGACGGTTGCCATGCAAACACGTCGACATTCGCCCGCAGGAAAGCAACGAGCGCGCTTTCCTATTTGTCATCTAGGGTGGAACTTATGGTGAAAGTTCCCCCCGTTCCGTCCTCCCTGGCAGGCACCTTCTTAGTTTCCGGCGGGGCAGCCTTGGACTTCTTGTTCTTGCCGGTGGAACTCTCTGGTATGTCCTCGACGGAAGCGCAGCACTCCGAGGAGGTGCGCTTGCCGGAGTTCGCGCTAAGGTTCCTGCCGGTCTTCTTCTTCCCCCCGGGAGTTCCAGCGGCAGGAGCAGATGCCTTGATGGCAGGTGCTGCAACTGCTTCCCGGTAAAGTTGGTCGGCACAGATGAGCGCATCCTTCTTGTCGGAATGGATAGTGATGACGCTCAACGGCCCAGGCATCTTCAAGACGTTGTATGCGTAGTGTGATGCCGCCATGAACTTAGCCAGCGCTGGCCGACCAAGGATCCCATTGTATGACATGGGGATCTTGGCGACATCAAACACCACCTTTTTGGTCCTGAAGTTAAGCTCGCTGCCAAATGTTACCGGCAGCGTGATCTTGCCCTTAGGCTGGGTTCTTCCCGGGTTGACCCCTTGAAACGTACCCGTTTCCTCGAGGTCTTCGTCGGGAATCTGAAGCTTTGTGAGCACGTCTGGTGATATTAAGTTTAGGCCGTCCCCGCCGTCAACTAACATCTTCGTCACCTTGAGGTTGCGAATTGTCGGGGAAACCAACAATGGCAAACACCCGACCGCAGTTGTGCGATCAGGGTGATCCTCGGTGTCAAAGATGATAGGCGTGCTGGACCACTTCAGAGGCCTACAAGCATCGAGGGATGGCTCTGCCGCATTAACCTCTCGCACCCACTATTTAAGTTGGCGGTGGGAAGAATGCAGCGAGGCACCCCCATCAATGCACATAGCCTCCGTAGCCTTCTGGAATTCCTGCTCACTGGATTCGTCATCTTCTTCATCATCATCTCTTTCTTTATCTCGGCCCCGAGCGGGCTGATCCTTCTACTGTTTGGCCTTGCCGCGGCGACCCCCTCGGCCACCGCGTTTCTTGCCGGACCCCTCAGCACCATCTTGGGCCTTCTCCTTGTCTCGCCTCTCGTATTCGGCCTTCTGCTTCTCGGCAAGCTGCTCAACTTGCTGGCAGTCCTGGAGATCGTGGCCCTTAGTGCGATGGATCTTGCAGTATTGCTTGCCGGAGTTCTCCGACTTGTCGGCAGCCGCCAAGGCCTGACAGGAAGGGCACCCAGCAAGATCCTTGCTGGGGGCGCCAACCTTGGCCTTCTTGGCGGCGCCAGGGTTGCCGGATTCCTCGACGGCAAGCACGGCCTTGCCTCCGCGCTTCCTATTCCGTCGCCGACCTTTCCTTGACGGAGCCGCGACATCTTCTTCTTCTGAGTCGCCTGTCGCACCAACAGCTTCACCGGGGAGTTTTCTCCCATCTTCAGCTCAAGCACACTTGTCGGGCAAAGTGTAAAGCTCGGCAATACTCCTGACTTTGTTCATTGCCAGCTCTTCCCGCATCCTGCGGTTACGCATGTTCTGATGGAACACGCTAATGACAGCGGCAGGATGAACATCAGGAATATTGTATTGCACCCGGCTGAATCTCTGCATAAACTTGCGCAGGGACTCGCCCTCCTTCTGAGGGATGATGTGCAAATCACTTTCTTGGCCAGGAGCTTGGTGGCCTCCAACAAAGGCGCCAACATACTGATGGCACAGATCTGACCAGCAAGAAATAGAATCCTCCGGCAGATGCATCAACCATGACCTCACGTTGGGTTTGAGCACCAACGGGAAGTAGTTGGCGAGTATCTTGTCATCTCGGCCCCCGGCAGCTTGCACCGCAATGGTGTAGATGCTCAGGAACTCCGAGGGATGGGTCTTGCCGTCATATTTCTCCGAGACCTCTGGCTTGAAGGTTTGGAGATTGGGCCACTGGACTTGCCGCAGCTCACGGGTAAACGCTGGAGGTCCCACCTCGTAAGGCAAGTCTCCTACGTTCCCTGGCGCGGGCTCATCGACAACTGGCCCCGCGCGCTTATCAGACTGATAGCGCGCTTCCTGTCGCCGCTCGATGGTTGTTCGAGCGTCCTCCTTGCCTCGTTCCTGGAGAACCAGACGTTGATCACGGCGCATCCGCGGATCGGACGACACCGTGGAAACTTCTTCATGGCGGTCGACTTGCTGAGTCGTCGGCCGCCGCTGATGTCGCGGAGGAGAGTGCACTGTAGTTGCACCACCTCCGGTTTTCTCTCCACCGGCTCGCATCGGATCGATGGGCTTCCGCTGAGAGGGCCCTACCTCTTGTGGTCCATCCTTATTAGCGAAGCCGATAAGGCTCTGGATAGTAGCTCGCCACTCCTCCATCTTCTCCGGGGCGGGAGTAAAATCGAGGAGCAGCTGCGCACGTGCCAAGGCTTCCGCTGGCGTAGGTGGCGGCGACAGGTGCGAAGTACGTGAGGTGCTCTGACTCCTAACCAAGTTAGAAGGAGCACCGCCACGGTCACGCGACCGCGCACCACCTTCGCCGGCAGCTCGGTGTACATGCTGGTCCCGCGCATCTTGGGATCTATGCGCAGAAACATTTTCGTAGGGACGCCCCGAACTACCAGCGCCATGATGTCGCTTGTCTCGCACAACCTGGGCAGGTTGCGAGGCTCGCGGCGGCGCGGGAGCTCCAGCAGGCGCTCTTTGATCCCTAGAGTTTGTTGTGCCACCCGTAGGCAACACAACGCCATCTCTAGATCCAGCGGCGCGCAAGTTACCACTGCCACTGCGAACGATATCGCTCGCTTGGCTTGGATCACCAGAACGCCGCGGGGGTTCCAGTCCTCTTCCTTCTGCACGCACACCATCGCCTGTCTGCGAAGGCGCTGGCAAAATGGACCCGGACGGTTGTGCTGTCGCGATGTTCTTCTTCTTGGGCGGCATGATGAAGGAACTAGGGCGTCGACCACCAGATCAGGTTCACGCAACCTTGAATCCCCCTACCTGGCGCGCCAAAGATGTCGGGGCACGACACCTATGGGATCCCGAGAGACCCCTTTATGATTCGGCGGGGGGAGAGGTACACGCAAAGAGCAGAACTGGTGATCGACGCGTGAGGTTTTTACCCAGGTTTGGGCTACTGATCAGCGTAAAACCCTACTCCTGCTTTGTGTTCTTATTGATGTTCTTGAGCCCAGCCTTCAGGAGCGCTCGCAATGAACAGTACGTTCAAAGAGCAGCTGCGCATGCAGAATGGGCCAGAAGTTCTCCTCCCCTGTAGCAGTTGCCTTGGGCCTCCTTTTATATGCTCAAAGGGGTCTCCACAGTGGCAAAATGTACATACATTGAGGTGTAAAGTAGCTACAGGGTATCATACCTAACCCCTGATGGATTAGGACAGGCGCATTTAATGCACCGTGAGGTGTCCGTTTAGGTGTCCTCACTTTCTTGGGGATGGAAAAAGGGGCCATCCCATCACCCCTTTATGATTCGGCGGGGGGAGAGGTACACGCAAAGAGCAGAACCGGTGATCGACGTGTGAGGTTTTTACCCAGGTTCGGGCCGCTGATCAGCGTAAAACCCTACTCCTGCTTTGTGTTCTTATTGATGTTCTTGAGCCCGCCTTCAGGAGCGCTCGCAATGAATAGTACGTTCAAAGAGCAGCTGCGCATGCAGAATGGGCCAGAAGTTCTCCTCCACTGTAGCAGTTGCCTTGGGCCTCCTTTTATATGCTCAAAGGGGTCTCCACAGTGGCAAAATGTACATACATTGAGGTGTAAAGTAGCTACAGGGTATCATACCTAACCCCTGATGGATTTGGACAGGTGCATTTAATGCACCGTGAGGTGTCCGTTTAGGTGTCCTCACTTTCTTGGGGATGGAAAAAGGGGCCATCCCATCAGCACCGCTTAAGCTCTCCTCCACTGGCGCGCCGCCACGCATCCATGGAAGGAGCCAGAATGTCAGACTCGTCACTGTGCCGAAGCGGTGGCACAGTGGCAGAATCTCGCCAGGCGCCGAAATTTGCTGGGCGCCAAGCCTTGCCGGACGCCGAGCCTTGCCGGGCGCCAAGCCTTGCCGGGCTCCTCAGGCCACCCCGGCAAGGATCTTGCCGGGGAGGCTGGCCTTCGATTTCCAGCTTTGCTTATTTGCTGATTCTCAGATCTCTGACTTGATGATTTCCTTGATGACTTAAATTGACCTCGAGCTCATCCCGGCAAGCCTTGCCGCGAGGACGGCTACAACTGCCCGTGCACAAGTAAGGGGTACTAGTGGCCCAATACTTAGTACACCGACAGATTGGAAGATGCTTCATGGCTAAAGGCCCCAAGGTATCACACCCCGAGTATGTTGATTTCAATAGTGATGAAGATGATTTGCTAGGTGATGATGCTTTACTTGTTGACAACACTAGTGATGAAAACTATGATGAAATTGCTATTAACCATGCTAATCAAGATGAAACGAATGACAATGATAAGAAGAAGATTGAGCGTCTAACTAAAGAACTAAACACTCTTTAGTTAGCGCATGAAACTACCTTAGAGGATCATCGAGAGCTTTTAAAGACTCTTGAGAAGCTAAGCTTTGAAAAGCTCAATCTAGAGCAAGAGCATGGGTTCTTAAATGCAATCAATGATGATCTTCGTAAGAAAAGTTCTTCTTACATTGCCAAGCGTTTACTCTTGTCTACTTACATGCCACAAGTAAAATCTAGCAACAAGAGCAAGAAAGATTCTTCTTCTAGTAGTAACAATGATCATGTTAAATCCAATATTGTTGCTTCTAGTAGTTCTCTTGATTCCACTAATGATTCTCTTAGCCAAGTTACACTTGAGCAAGAAAATAGCTTACTGAAGGGAATTATAGAGAAAGGTGTTTACAAGAGCATTGCCGGAAGTAAGCAATTTGAGGAAATTGTACGCAAGCAAGGAAGGCACTGGAAGAATCAAGGTGTTGGTTTTGAACGCAAGTTCAATGCCAATGGTGTTGAGTGGTGTCGGGGACGAATCCGCGATCACCTATGGGACCCAGGGAAGGACCCCTTTACGTTCGGCAGGGAGAGACAGTCGCACGAAGAGCAAATCTAGCAAAGAACACGACAGCGCACGAGAGAGATTTACCCAGGTTCTGGCCGCACGGATGCGTAAAACCCTACTCCTGCTTTTTGGTGTATTATGTGGATGATTGTTCTAGCTCCAGGAGCGCTACAGTACAGAGTAGCTGCGTACAATACTGGAGTTCTTAATCTCCCAGTTCCTAACCCCCCTCCACATTGCCTATGGGCCTCCTTTTATACGCACAAAGGGGTCACCAACAGGTGGCAAACAGTAAATGTAGAGGTGGAAAGTTGCTACAGTAAGGCCATTATTACTAGGATGACATGTCCTACCTACCACTGACGGCAGGGGACAAGGGCATTAAATGCCCATGCCTTAGCTGTCCAGATACATGTACCCGGACGTCTTGGACGTGGGAAAAGCCTATCCCACCTGCTCCTGCACCGCTAGCTACAGAGTACCACCGTCTACACAGTGCCCTGCCACACACGCTTGGAAGGACCCAGAGCGCCACGCTGGCAGAGGCACTGGAGCAGCACAGTAGCACAGTGGTACAGTAACACTTGCTGCACCTGATAGCTTGCCGCAACCAATAGCTTGCCACGCAAGGTAACTTGCCCGGGCAAGTACCTTGCCGCAGCTGCTATCTTGCCGCAGCCAATACCTTGCCGCAGCCAATGACTTGCCGGGGCAAGTACCTTGCCGCGGCAAGTACTCTGCTACAGCAAACCTCAGGCTGGGCCTCAGCTGTCCCTCCCGGCAAGCTCCTCTTGCCGGGGCCTTGACTCTTGCTTTGTATACTTTGTTCTTGAATGGCTTAATAATCTTGAGCTTCTCTCTGGCTGTCCTCCCGTAAGCCTGGCCAGGGGATGCTGCTACTGCCCGTGCACAAGTACGGGGTACTAGGGTACCCCTATTCTAGTACACGGACAGGAGCCCCCGGGCCTGGGCCACACACGGTGCCGGGCGTTGTTGGGCCAGGCCCAAACAGTGCACGGGCACGCGTGGCTGCGATAAGCCGAAACGTCTCTACGCTGTTTAAATGCATGCTCTCCCACGCGTCGCGCGTTGAATGCGGAGCGTGGGAAGCGTGCGCAGTTATCTCGAATGACGAAGAGGCGGATGGTTCCGCATCTTTCCCCATAAAAGGAGGGACCTGCAGAAGCACTCACACACTCCTCTCACCATTCTCGATCTCCAAATCTCCGCCTTCTTCTTCCTCCGCTCCAAAACAAATCGGTTTCCCAATCCTCCGCCACCGCGCGCGTCCGCATCTCCCTCGGACCTTAGCTCCGCCTTTGCCATGCCTCCCAAAGGAGAAAAGGGGAAGACGGGGAAGTCCTCAAGGACGGAGACCCAGGCACAGTTGAAGAGGCAGAAGTACGCGCTCTTCGCTCCGACGCTCACGGGGGCGGATCTGAAGGCAAAGTTCCAAGGCATGTGGGCCGTGAGGACCAAGGCGCATCCGGCCACCCGCGTTCGCCCAGCCACCGACGAGAGCGAAGTGAGCAAGTACCCCTTCTTCGCTTGCTACTTTTGGTGCGGGCTCTGCCCGCCGTACTTGGATTTCTTCAGCGACGTCATGTACACCTTCAATCTCCGTCTGCTGGATCTCACACCGAATGCCGTATCCAGCATGGCAATATTCGCGCGTCTGTGCGAGAACTTCGTCGGCGTCGCACCCAACACCGCGCTGTTCAGGCATTACTTCACTCCCCGTGCTGAAAAGGGGGAGCTTCTCACTTTTGGCGTCTCGTTCGTTTCAAGATTGGGCGCCAAGGAGCATTATTTGAAGGGGGATCTCTGCCCAAGATGGGGAGAAATCCGGTCTGAATGGTGTTGGATCATTGACGACGAGCCGCCACCATACTGTGAGCTTCGCAAGACCCCAGCAGCGCGTGGCATGGACTGGAGCGATCTGGATCCCCAGGACAAGAAGCTGGAGATTGCCGCTACCAGGATCATACGGCTCAGGGAGGCCGGGCTCACCATAGGGATGGTTGGCGCAGACTTCCTTCGCCGCCGCATTGCTCCTCTGCAGCAGAGAGGAAGGCCGACCTCTGATTGGAAGAACCCAGCCGATATCATGCGGCTGCGCCCTGGACTGATCAACAACTTCACAGTTCTGCAGCACGACTTCTTCATGCGAGAACTGTTCAAGCAAGAGACAGATCCAGAGAAGCGCGACAAGGCGTTCACGCTGCCGAAGCACATCGTGCGAAAGATGTCGGGGACGAATCCACGATCACCTATGGGATCCAGGGAAGGACCCCTTTACGTTCGGCAGGGAGAGACGGTCGCACGAAGAGCAAATCTAGTGAAGAACACGACAGCGCACGAGAGAGATTTACCCAGGTTCGGGCCGCACGGATGCGTAAAACCCTACTCCTGCTTTTTGGTGTATTATCTGGATGATTGTTCTAGCTCCAGGAGCGCTACAGTATAGAGTAGCTGCGTACAATACTGGAGTTCTCAATCTCCCAGTTCCTAACCCCCCTCCATGTTGCCTATGGGCCTCCTTTTATATGCACAAAGGGGTCACCAACAGGTGGCAAACAGTAAAGGTAGAGGTGGAAAGTTGCTACAGTAAGGCCATTATTACTAGGATGACATGTCCTACCTACCACTCACGGCAGGGGACAAGGGCATTAAATGCCCATGCCTTAGCCGTCCAGATACATGTACCCGGACGTCTTGGACGTGGGAAAAGCCTATCCCACCTGCTCCTGCACCGCTAGCTACAGAGTACCGCCGTCTACACAGTGCCCTGCCACACACGCTTGGAAGGACCCAGAGCGCCATGCTGGCAGAGGCACCGGAGCAGCACAGTAGCACAGTGGTACAGTAACGCTTGCCGCGGCAAGACCTTGCCGCACCTGATAGCTTGCCGCAACCAATAGCTTGCCGCGCAAGGTAACTTGCCGGGGCAAGTACCTTGCCACAGCAAATGACTTGCCGGGGCAAGTACCTTGCCGCGGCAAGTACTCTGCTACAGCAAACCTCAGGCTGGGCCTCAGCTGTCCCTCCCGGCAAGCTCCTCTTGCCGGGGCCTTGACTCTTGCTTTGTATACTTTGTTCTTGAATGGCTTAATAATCTTGAGCTTCTCTCTGGCTGTCCTCCCGTAAGCCTGGCCGCGGGATGCTGCTACTGCCCGTGCACAAGTACGGGGTACTAGGGTACCCCTATTCTAGTACACCGACAGGAGCCCCCGAGCCTGGGCCACACACGGTGCCGGGCGTTGTTGGGCCAGGCCCAAACAGTGCACGGGCACGCGTGGCTGGGATAAGCCGAAACGTCTCTACGCTGTTTAATTGCACGCTCTCCCACGCGTCGCGCGTTGAATGCGGAGCGTGGGAAGCGTGCGCAGTTATCTCGAATGACGAAAAGGCGGATGGTTCCACATCTTTCCCCATAAAAGGAGGGACCTGCAGAAGCACTCACACACTCCTCTCACCATTCTCGATCTCCAAATCTCCGCCTTCTTCTTCCTCCGCTCCAAAACAAAGCGGTTTCCCAATCCTCCGCCACCGCGCGCGTCCGCATCTCCCTCAGACCTCAGCTCCGCCTTCGCCGTGCCTCCCAAAGGAGAAAAGGGGAAGACGGGGAAGTCCTCAAGGACTGAGACCCAGGCACAGTTGAAGAGGCAGAAGTACGCGCTCTTCGCTCCGACGCTCATGGGGGCGGATCTGAAGGCCAAGTTCCAAGGCATGTGGGCCGTGAGGACCAAGGCGCATCCGGCCACCCGCGTTCGCCCAGCCACCGACGAGAGCGAAGTGAGCAAGTACCCCTTCTTCGCTTGCTACTTTTGGTGCGGGCTCTTGCCGCCGTACTCGGATTTCTTCAGCGACGTCATGTACACCTTCAATCTCCGTCTGCTGGATCTCACACCGAATGCCGTATCCACCATGGCAATATTCGCGCATCTGTGCGAGAACTTTGTCGGCGTCGCACCCAACACCGCGCTGTTCAGGCATTACTTCACTCCCCGTGCTGAAAAGGGGGAGCCTTCCACTATTGGCGTCTCGTTCGTTTCAAGATTGGGTGCCAAGGAGCATTATTTGAAGGGGGATCTCTGCCCAAGATGGGGAGAAATCCGGTCTGAATGGTGTTGGATCATTGACGATGAGCCGCCACCATACTGTGAGCTTCGCAAGACCCCAGTAGCGCGTGGCACGGACTGGAGCGATCTGGATCCCCAGGACAAGAAGCTGGAGATTGCCGCTACCAGGATCATACAGCTCAGGGAGGCCGGGCTCACCATAGGGATGGTTGGCGCAGACTTCCTCTGCCACCGCATTGCTCCTCTGCAGCAGAGAGGAAGGCCGGCCTCTGATTGGAAGAACCCAGCCGATATCATGCGGCTGCGCCCTGGACTGATCAACAACTTCACAGTTCTGCAGCACGACTTCTTCATGCGAGAACTGTTCAAGCAAGAGACAGATCCAGAGAAGCGCGACAAGGCGTTCACGCTGCTGAAGCACATCGTGCCCCTTTGCAACAACTCCGCATTGAGTGCAATCATCACTATGATGCCGCTCTGCAATGCGCACAGTGTTGAAGCAACTTGGGACGTGCCGCTCGAAGAAGACGTGCGGCGATTCTTTGACTCCACGGTCGAAAAGCAGGTCTGGGTGGAGGAGTGGCTCGTCCGCAACACCACTGAGCAAGAAATAGAATTCATTGCTCGAAGAGTGGAGGAGGACAGCCTCGCCAGGGAAGCTGGTGATTTTGGTTATACTTTGGCGGAGCTCGACGAGGCACAAAAGGAGAGCCTTGCCGAGCAGGGGATGCTTGCCGGGAAGAGCGAGCTCGCCGCACCCGGCAAGGATGTCGGGCCAAGCCAGCCTACCGACGAGTCAGGCAGCTCGAAGGATGAGGGCTCCTCTTCTGAGGAGGGCATCGAAAGCCCACCGCAGTCAGAGTCCCCAGCCCCTCTAAGGAGGAAACGCCTTCGCAGGCTTGGCAAAGTGGCTGAGCGGCAAGAAGTTCAACAACCGCCGGAGCGCCGTTCGACGCGCTCGACCGCGGCAAGGGCTGGTGCTGCGGGAGCGTCTCACGCGGCCCCGGCAACTGGAGCAGGGTCATCAAAGACCGCTGCTACTACCCCCGCCAAGCGGCCAAGGAGCCCAGCTCCCCCTCCTCCCCCTCCTCACACGGAGGCGGACTTTGATTTTTCTACTCTCAGCGAAGAGGACGACGAGGAAGAGTAAGTTCCCTTGCCGCGACCCTCAATCTTTGTAAGATTTTGTTTCTGTCCTCACTTGTCGCACTCCGGCCTTGCTTCCGCAGGGAGGAAACCTTGGCAGAGAGGATGAGGAAGAGAGCTAAGGTCTCGACGAGCAAGACCATGGTGGTCATCGAAGATGAGCCCACGGCAACCACCGGGGGAGCGTCTGAGACCATCCCGACCAGCTCGGAGCCCAGCCCTCGTCGCAGCCCCCAGCATAAGTATTCCAACTACCTTTCGCTGGCGGTCGCTGAGGAACAAGCATTTGTCACTGACATCTTTGGGCGTGTAGGAGAGGAGCAGCAAGGGGAGCCATCTGAAGGTGCTCCAGAAGTACCACCCCCCTCGACCACACCGCCAAGGAGAAGATCTCCGGTAAGGGCTCCCACTAGCGAGCCGAGCCACGAAGAGGAGCCGGCAAGCACCGAAGCGCCAAGCACCAGCGCTGGCGACCCCACCCCAATGACAGACGTTGACGGGGGAGGGGAGCCCACCGCTCCTGAGCTCAACACGGGTAAACCCACTTGCCGCAAAACTCTTTCTGCTTTCTTTCTTTTGTCTTCTTGAATTTCTTCCTGAAGCTCTTTTTGCTTTACTTCTCGGGTTGGCAGAGCCCTCCTCGGTAGAGCCAATGAACATTGACTCTTCTGCCGAGGAGAACACCGCAGGGGCCGTCGACGACGAGGCCGCCAAGGCCGCCGCTGCCAAGGCCGACAAGCTGGAAGCCGACAAGCTTGCCGACGAAGAAGCTGCCAGGGCTACCGAAGAGGCCGGCAAGGCCGCCGAGGATAATACCGCCAAGGCGCCCACCGATGAAGCCGCCAAGGCTGCTGAAGCTGAGGCCGCCTAGAAGGCTGCTGAGGAGGCCGGCGAGGGAGCCGGTGGTCGTACTGACGGCCCTGAGGCCACAGGAGCGCCAGGCGCTACTCCGACCACGGGTCCCTCATCCACTGAAGAGGCGGCAGCGCCCAACTCGCCTCCGCCAAGAAAATACATCCGGGTCGGCGAGAACGTCTACGTCAGCCTCCCCTGGACGGTGGGCTCCAGAGCGCCAACCGAGGAGGATGTTGTGGACGAGGAGATCCTTGACGCTGCCGGGCTCCAGCTTGTGGATGCGCCAGGCGCCAGCAGCAGCAGCACGTCTGAAGAGGAGCAACTGCTCCAAAAGCTGCTGAATCTTCATCGCGCCCCACGGGAGAAGCTAGCTTCCAGGGAGGCGCTCATCGAGAAGGCCGAAGCTGACATGTTGAGGTGCGCGGAGATCTTGGCGGACGTCCGCGCGCGATCTCTTAATGCGTTAGAGGTCAAGCGGGCACAGCTGGCCGAAGAACGGTAGGCCCTCCTCCTGATGAAGCAAGACATTGAACAAAAACAGGAGGAGACCGCCAAGGAGTTGTCTGCTCGGGCTGGTGATCTGAACCAGCGGAAAGTGGACCTCGATGCCCACGAAGAGGAACTTGCCGAGCGCGAGAAGAAACTTGCCGAAACCCTCCAGCAAAAAGACGAGGAGGTGGCAAGACTTGTCGCAGAGCGGACCCAGGGGCAGGCACAAGAGAGAGATTTACCCAGGTTCGGGCCGCACGGATGCGTAAAACCCTACTCCTGCTTTTTGGTGTATTATGTGGATGATTGTTCTAGCTCCAGGAGCGCTACAGTACAGAGTAGCTGCGTACAATACTGGAGTTCTCAATCTCCCAGTTCCTAACCCCCCTCCACGTTGCCTATGGGCCTCCTTTTATACGCATAAAGGGGTCACCAACAGGTGGCAAACAGTAAAGGTAGAGGTGGAAAGTTGCTACAGTAAGGCCATTATTACTAGGATGACATGTCCTACCTACCACTGACGGCAGGGGACAAGGGCATTAAATGCCCATGCCTTAGCTGTCCAGATACATGTACCCGGACGTCTTGGACGTGGGAAAAGCCTATCCCACCTGCTCCTGCACCGCTAGCTACAGAGTACCGCCGTCTACACAGTGCCCTGCCACACACGCTTGGAAGGACACAGAGCGCCACGCTGGCAGAGGCACCGGAGCAGCACAGTAGCACAGTGGTACAGTAACGCTTGCCGCGGCAAGACCTTGCCGCACCTGATAGCTTGCCGCAACCAATAGCTTGCCGCGCAAGGTAACTTGCCGGGGCAAGTACCTTGCCGCAGCTGCTATCTTGCCGCAGCCAATACCTTGCCGCAGCCAATGACTTGCCGGGGCAAGTACCTTGCCGCGGCAAGTACTCTGCTACAGCAAACCTCAGGCTGGGCCTCAGCTGTCCCTCCCGGCAAGCTCCTGTTGCCGGGGCCTTGACTCTTGCTTTGTATACTTTGTTCTTGAATGGCTTAATAATCTTGAGCTTCTCTCTGGCTGTCCTCCCGTAAGCCTGGCCGCGGGATGCTGCTACTGCCCGTGCACAAGTACGGGGTACTAGGGTACCCCTATTCTAGTACACCGACAAGTGGGAAGAAGATCAATACCCCAGGGCGAAGTTTGTTCCTCAACAAGAGAAGTATGATCCCACTTCTTACAAGGGAACATAAGCTCAAGATGATCTTCCACCACAAGACCACAAGCTAAAAGGCAAGGACAAGCTTCAAGAACAGATTGATTCATTTGAAGAAGCTCCAAAGGCCTTAGTCAAGTGGGTTCCCAAGACTACATCAAGTTCTACTTCATCAAGTATGACTACAACTCCAAGAATTCCCATCAAGTTGATGTGGGTCCCGAAGAAGACGAACTAAAGAGTTCTTGAGGGTGACTCCACCAACATGCTTCACTCATATTCATTTTGGTGAGGACAAGTGCAATCAACTTTCATATCTTGCACTAGTTCGAGGAGTCACAAACCCTCTTATTGGAAAGACAAGGGACAAGGTAACCTAATGATTTCGTGGACAACATCATATGTGTATTTCACTCTATGTCTATGGATATCCGTGTATGTTCCTTGTGGGACTAACCCATGTAGGTATTGAAAGTGCAACTCACTCTAATGGATTGCTCCAAATGATTTACATCAACATTGAGCATCTACATCTTCAACACCTACATGAAGTCATCATCGATAAAACCCAAGGTTAGTTCATCCCTCTTAGGGGGATATCACATCTAGGGGGAGCTTTGCTCTAAGAATTGAGCTAAAGCAACTCTAATGGTGTGACCACATCAATGCTTTATGTAAAAGTGGTAACCCCAGTTGTGCTTAAATGATGAGTATGACTTATGATCAAATGTTCTCATTTGACTCCTAAGTCAATATACTCATATATAGATGACCTAGTCATCGCCAATTGCTTGATAGATGCTAGAGTGTTTGTGCATGTTTTGCTACATATTTCATTTGCTATCTTATTGTGTGAGCATGTTGGTTGCATATTTTCTCCATTCGAAGACATCCATTTATTGCTTTGATTGTTTGATTTCGTTTCTTTTTGCCAAATGGATGGACAAGAATGCCTAAGAACTCCCTCTAGCTATCTATGCTTTTCTCGTCTCAAACCATATTCATGCTACATCACAAAGTTTGAACAAGTCGAATTCGGACCCTCCCGGTGAGGAGCACTCGGAGACACCAATCTGTCAAGGGTTTAAACATCCAAAACCTCTTAATGGCTTTCGGTCTGACCGATTCATTCCTCTGGGTCTCACCGAAATCATTGAGTTGATCTAGGTTTTCACCTCGGTGCAACCGATTAGAACTGTTCAGTCTCACCGAGTTGCAGTAAACGCTTGCAATTCTGCATCTCGGTGCCACCGAGTCGTTCCACTCGGTCACACCGAAAGTGACTGGGTATATATACCGCGGGTTGAAATTTGGAAATTACTCCAAACCGCTCGACCGCGCCTGCCCAGCTCTGCCGCCCCTTGGTCTCCGGATCATCGCCGTTGTCACTAGTGTCCTCCTGCTGCTGGTCTCCGCCGCTGTCAACGGGAACGGGAATCTCCACCGCCGTTGTCACTGTAGCGAGTTTGTCACCGAGTTAGGGTACGGACTCAACCTCTTTGTGCTTTCTTTAACTCCGATTCTTGCACAAAGAACAATGTCAAGCTTCTTGCCACGATTGAGATAAATCTATCCACCTAAAACTTCCTCTAGAATAGACTTGATGCAAAAACTTAGGGTTAGGTTTCTGCCGAACTCATCTCGGACCGACTGATCTGAAAATTTCGGTCTCACCGATTTGGCCTATGCCATTGCACATGTACTACTCGGTCTGACCGAAGTGTACGAATCGGTGTGACCGATTTCACTTTCTCTGTGAAACCCTAGCATCTCGGAGTCACCGAACTACATTTCGGTCTGACCGAAACTGTATGTTTAGACTCTGAGTGTGCTTCTGATAGAGGCGGGGTGTCCCGATCTTTCGATGAGATGATAACTATCGATTGGGTGGAGCCGACTTTGACGATCCGACTACAAACGTGCACGACGTTGCGCCTTAGCAATCGCTAAACCAATCTCCTGAGGTTACTGACGATGCTGGAAGCACGATCAGCCTGACCATGAAGGTCTATTCCTACATGCAATCGAAGAACAAGCAAGAATATGATAATGCAATCTGAATATTGCGAATATAGATGAAGTATTGATAATGGTGGGGATCCGAAAGCGGTCTTGGTCTGGTCGTTGGACACAAACGAAGTACAAGAAGTTGCAATGGCTAACTTTTAACTAAACAAATCCCAAGCAAAAAGCTACTAGATGGATCTACTTATATAGAAGCAAGGGGTGGTGGCCAAGGAGGTGGGAGGACGTCCCAAGGCATCCTAAAACTAACCCTAGGTCGTACAAGGCCAATGGGCCCAAGTGGAGGTGATGCAACACCTTTGGACTTGTAGTTTGACTCGGATTCTGCTACAGCATCAGATTGTTTCGATGACAACTCAATGCTCCGGATGAATTTGAAGGTGAAACCAGTTGGGTTAGAAAGAGCACGAAATCTAATTTCCAACAAAAAAAGAATCACCCAATTTGGAGTCCGTATGAAATAGTTCTTGGCGTTTTGAGTCAGGTATGTCTGTGCAGTCCGAATCTGAATCCAGAACGTGAGAGACTTGGACTCTATCTTCTCTTGGCCCAAAAGTGACGTGAGAGGACTTTTTGAACAGCACATAAATTCTCTTTTTCCCTTATGTTCATATGTGGATTGTACAAATGTCCCATACACCTCACAAATATACATGTATGCAATATTTTTGGTCGTATCCAAGGTAGTCATGTCCTTATTAGCTTCGGTGTCATCGAGTTTGTCATATCCGTAGCTCCGAAATGCTTTCTGCAGAAAACTAAAGTTAAGTTTTTGTCTCAATGTTTTTGCAAAAATAGCTATGCTTTGTGATGCTCATCTACTCTACCTATACCTATCTATTCACAGGGTCAGTGTCAGAAATGTCAGACAACAGTGATAGTCAGAACAGGTCAGAGGAGCAAGTAAATC
The DNA here is from genome assembly GCA_011799875.1 of Thinopyrum elongatum. NCBI lineage: Eukaryota > Viridiplantae > Streptophyta > Magnoliopsida > Poales > Poaceae > Thinopyrum > Thinopyrum elongatum. Next base: position 325,416,488 of record CM022300.1, read on the forward strand.
TCAGTGAGGGCACTAGTCCCTCCAACAGCAGCTATGATGAAGGCAGCAGAAGTACATCCAACAATTTTCCTAAGGCTGCTACTAGGCAAAGGAAGAAGAGAACCTCAGATTCAGAAGATGAGGATTTTGTTGTTGAGGAGGAAGTGACCTCCAAGAAGAAGGTGCTCAGGAAAGAGTATGCAGCTGCTGCTGCAACCAAGCCAGGAATGAGGGTAAAGGCTCCTGCTAAGAGAGTGCCTATGTCAAAAGCCAGAGCCTCCACTCAAGGAACCATGGAGTTCACTGCTAAACCAAGAGAGGATGAGGCTGCTACAGGAAATAAAAGGAAAGAGAGAGTCAAGAAGACTATTGCCAAGGTCATTGGCAAACCATCTATGATGAGAGAGTCAGATGATGATGAGGAGGAAGAGCCAGCTGCACCACCTCCAAAATCTCAGAAGCTCATGGGAGATGGTATCAAGTCTGGGGCTGCTCCATCTAAACCCAAGACAGCTCCAAAACCATCTGCACCCAAGAGATCCACCAGAAACATCCCAGCTGCAGAGAAGAATAAGGCCCCAGTGCCTGAAGCTCAGGAGGATGAAGAACAACAAGTGCTTAGAAAGCTAAAACCCAAGATTCCAGATCATGATGACAATCATCCAGTTGCTGAGAATATGAAGTTAATAAAGGATGCATGTCTCAAATTGTGGGGACAGACTGATCCATATGCTATAAGGAGAAGAACAGCTATTGATTATCACTTTCACACTAAGGAACAACAAGACTTCTATGAGATAGTCCTGTTGGATAAGAAGCCAATTGTCAGTGACATGAGATGGGTTGATTGGAAATTCATTGATGATAATGAGGATTACTTCATGAGAGTTTTAGAATGAATGGAGTTGACAAGTTTGTTGGTCAAAAGTCGACCAAGTGGAATGATGAAATGGTAATGCAATTCTATTTAACTGCTCATTTCTATCCAAATGGCAAGATTATCTGGATGACTGAAGGCACAAGATATCAATCATCAATTGCAGAATGGGCCAAGTTGATCAATGCCCCTGAAGAAGATGAAGATGACACAGATGTGTATGCCAAGCCCAGAAAGGATCACAACTCTATGGCTCACATGTACAAGCCAATTCCAGATGCTGCTTTGACAACTCACAGATTTGGATCCATCTATTATCTGTTGTCAGGACTAACCACGATAAACACTATATTGAGGCACACTCTGTTGCCCAGGTCAGGAGATCAATGGATGATCCGTGGTCACTCAATCAACCTGCTTCATATGTTTGATGTGCCAGAGAAGTTCAAGGTGATGAGTTTAATTGTTGAAACTGTGAAGAGAACTGCTACAGATCAGAAAAGATCGTGTGGGTATGCCCCTCACATTCATATGCTAATCAACTCCAAGATGGGGACAGGGACATATCTTCTTGACAAAGAGCATCTTCCCCTGAGGCCAGACTTTGAGGACAACGAGGTTGTCATGGATGCAACACATCCTACTTCAGCAGAGGCTCGGGAGAAGCAAGAGAAAGCAAAGGCTGCAAAAAGAGTTCAACAATGCCAGATGCTTCAGGTGTCAATCTCAAGACCAAACAAGATCAACTCACTTATCTGCTTGAGGCAAGCATGAGAATAGAGAAAGGACTGGCCACCCTGACTCGAAATCAAGAGAGCCTTGAGAGGATCTTTGAGACCAAACTTCATGATTTAGATGTGAAGCTCACCGAGATTCAAACCACAGTTGAGAAGCTCCAGGAAGAGGTTGAGGTCAGGAATGACAGACATACCACCGACACTTTTCAGCATGTGCCAAGAGCACAGAGGTCTTCAGCAGTGCCAGTAGTTAGTGATACGAGGACTACACTCTCAGCACCTGCAGAAACTGCCACTATTGTACCTCCAATCTCAACTCCTCCAGCTCCTCAGACATCAGCAGAAGTGTTTGCAGACTGACTCCTCTCCACGCCATCTACGCACACCAGAGCAACCAGCCAGAAGACCACTTCAGGAACTCCCGGAGATCGTGCCTAGAGTGCCGCATGGCACTATGCATTTTCGAACTTTTTGATAACTTGTTGCCAAAGGGGGAGAAAGTGTATAGATCATTAGGCTTCGAGAAAGAGAGCGTTTTGCCTTTTGTTGCCTCTTTTGCTACTTGCTACTTGATTGTTTGTTTGCTACTATTTGTGCTTATGTGGGAGATACTCTTATGATCATGTGTTTGATCATATTACGCTTTATTGTGTGCTTGAATGATGATATCTATATACTTGTGTATGATCAATCATGTTTACCTTGGTGATGAGTGCATGTTGTTTTATTCTATCATTTTGAGTGCTCCACCAAGATGTATGTGACATGGAAGAGTGTCCCATGATCCTAATCGATTGTGCATTTGCATTCAAAAGCAAATTTTAAATAATGCATAAATTTAGGGGGAGCTCTTACTTATCACATACTTCTCAAAGTGTTGGTGCAACAAACCCTGGGTCTGTTGCCCAGACTGTGCACATGCATGGGGACGAGATTGAAGCACCAACCCAAGTCAGAATACAAGGGACTGAGAGGTTCAAAGGACTAACATGTAGATCAGAGGGACCAAGATCAAGCCAAAGAAGCAAGGCACCATCAGGAGAAGGGCCACCTTTGCCGGGCAGGCGAGCTCGGCAAGGGGTGAGGCCACCCCCAGAAGACGACGTCCAAGACGTCCCGGCAGGGCCTGACGGGGCGCACGAAGGCAAAACCACCTCACCAACTACTCCACCACGACCCATGTCGTTGATCAATGCGGTGTCGAACCGTGGAGTGACTAAGTGGCAGCCAATCACCACATGGCAGCCTCTCCCTACAGGAAACACCTGCAGATGACACCCGTCCTGCGACGTGCCAAGCGAGCAGGCATGGAGCTGGTGAGATAGCCCAGCAAGCCTTGACGGGCAACCAACGATGTGATGTTGAGCCATGCATTTAAGGCGCCCTGTCAGCCCGTAGAGTTAGGTATGATAGCGTTGTTTGCTATCTCATCAGTGCATAATGACTGTTTTCCCATTGTGGTGACCCCTTAATCTATAAAAGGAGGCCCATGGAACCGTATAGAGGGTTGGAAAGTTGGATAACTCAGACCCCCATACGCGCGTAGCCATTGCCGCCCTGAGGCAACCCTTGCCGGACAAGTGTACTACGCTCCACCAACACCTTTCCACCATCAATCCACCAAAGTAGGAGTAGGGTTTTACGCCTCACGGCGGCCCGAACCTAGGTAAAAATGCCTGTGTGATCTCTGTCGTGCTGCCACACGCTCGTCTGCTCTTTGTGCAACGCGATGCACCACTGCCGAACCAGCAAGGGGCCTCCTGGTCCCATAGGTGGCCGTGGTTTCCCGAGACATCTATGGCGCGCCAGGTAGGGGGACCGCTTGCACGAACCTGAAGGCGTGTGTAGCGCGTCACCTTCATCACCATCAGCATCATCGACGACGCCATCGACCATGGCGCACAAGAAGAAACCCGGTTCTTCGGCTCGTCCTTCCACATCGAAGGCTCCGCCACCCGCAGCCTCTAGCGTGCGGGGGGTACGGAGACACGCGAGGACGCTGACGCTGCTGGGGATGTGGTCAGAGCAGGCGGCGCCGTCACCACTTCCCCTGCGGCCGACGCAGGAGCAGGAGATATCGGAGGAGAGCAGCATCAGCAACATCCCGACAGCCACGCTCCACAAAGTCTGAATGAAGGGGTTACTCCATCTGCGCCCCTTCTGCCCGCCGACGGGCACAACTGCAGCAACGGCGCTCGGGCCGGGGCGAATCGCCGCCCTCCGGCCGCTCCCACCACGGGTGCGGTCGCAGCGCGTGCACCTCCCCCGGGACGGGTCGACCAAGCCGCTGCGCCTGATGGAGCCACTGGCCCTCGAGCGCCTTCGCCGCACCACCCTGCCATCCAAGTGGTCGACCCGCAGCAGCGGGGGCGCAGTGCTGCCGCCGTTGGCACCGTCAGGAGCCGAGCGTCGGTGCAATCGACTTCATCATCACCCATGCTAAGTACAGCCTCGGAGGCCATGGCGCGGGCTCAGCTGCTGCTGAGGTTTTCGCCAGCGGCCGAGCAAATGGACGAGTGGCGTGCCACCATCCAAAGTCTGCTGGGTTTCGCCGAAGCTGGGGGCTCACGGTGAGCTGGCCCGCCACGGCCGCCCCAAGCGACAGCAATGGCTCATGCTGCTGACCGCGAGCGCAACAGAATCAAGACCCCGACGATGTCTCGATGGCCTCTTCTGACCCTCGAGCGTGTCCAGGCCAACGATGAGCCCGCGCTCGGTATTGGCGGGTGGCTACCTTTCGAGGATGGCTACCCTGCCTTTACCCGTGAGCTGCGGCAAGTCCGTTGGCCGTCCGTTCGCACGTTCAAGCCAGAGATACCTAAGAAGTACAATGGGAGGCTGAACCCGGCAGAGTTCCTGAGCATCTACACCATCGCTGTTCAGGCTGCCGGGGGAAGAGATGAGAAGGTGTTTGCCAACTACTTTCCTTTGGCCCTCAAGTCCAATGTGAGGTCTTGGCTGATGCACCTACCAGAGAACTCCATTTCGTCATGGGCAGACCTGTGCCATGAGTTCATTGGTGCCTCCACCGGTGGCCACCAAGAGCCGGGCTGACCCAGCGACTTGCAACTTCTCCAACAGAAGGAAGAAGAGACCCTTCGTAAGTATTTACAGAGATTCAGCAAAGTCCATAGAAATATCCCAAATATCCATCCGGCAGCCGTGATAGCCGCCTTCCAGTCCAATGTGCGCAACTGCCGGATTTGTTCCAAGATGAACGTGCGGTTGCCCAAGACCGTGAAGGAACTCTACACGTTGGTGGATAAGTGTGCTCGAATGGAGGAGGGAAGAAAGTTGCCCGGAGAGGAAGATTGCACCAATATTGATTCAGTGGATGAGGATGAATCAACCAGTCAGAAGAAGAGCAAGAAGCGCAGTAAGAAGTGAAGGGATAAGGCAGTAATGACTGTTGAAGGATCAGGTACGCCTAGTACCGGCAAGAAGGCCAAATCTAAGGCCCCCGGCAAGGAAGCTACCGTGTGTGCTGACTGCCGGGAAGCCGCTGCCACCGAAAAAGCCGGGAAAGGTGATGGGCCGTATTGCAAGATTCATCGGACCAAGGGCCACGACCTTCAAGAGTGTTATCAGGTTGAGCAGCTTGTCAAAAGACAGAAAGCAGAGTATGAGAAGCGTGACAAGGAAAAGGGTCAGAATGTTGCTAGTGGCAAGGGCCGAGGTGGTGAAGTAAATCACCCCGGCAAACCCTTTCGGAACCAAGGAAAACCCGCCAGAGGTCGAGAGAAGGAAGCCTGTGGTGATGAGAGTGATGAAGGGGATGAAGAGGAAACCAGTGAGCAAGAGTTTCAGAAGGCCACCGACATCGTGTGCATTGATGGGGGTGCATCTCTGCACACCTCTCACCGCCAACTCAAGCGGTGGGCACGAGAAGTCAATGCTGTGGAGCCAGCGCCTGAGGCCCGGAAGCCGTTCAAGTGGTCCCGTACGCCCATCATCTTTGACGAGGAGGATCATTCTAGCCGTACCACTACGGTAGGGTGTTTGCCATTGTTGTTCTCCCCAACAATCCGCAACCTCAAGGTCACGAAGATGTTGGTGGATGGCGGGGCCGGGTTGAATCTGATTTCTCCAGCAGTTATCAGCAAGGTTCAGATAGCAGAGGAAGAGCTGAAGGTTACCAGCATGTTCCAAGGAGTTAATCCAGGCAGGAGTCGTCCTAAGGGAAAGATCATGTTGCCGGTAACGTTTGGGGGAGAACTGAACTACCGGACTGAGAGGATTGTGTTTGATGTGGTTGATCTCCCCCTGCCATACAATGGGATTCTTGGACGCCCGGCCCTGGCTAAGTTCATGGCAGCATCTCACTATGCCTACAACACCTTGAAGATGCCTGGGCCACTGGGAGTCATCACCATCCCATCAGATGAGAAGGATGTAGTCATTTGTGTGGACAAGATGTACAGGATGCGGTCGCAGCAGAGGCAGTGGCAGCAGCAGCTCCCACTAAGGAAAGCAAAGGAAAGAAGAAGGATTGCAGGGACTCCGGCAAAGTGTCCGGGAAGCATGCCCCCACCGAGTGCACGACACCCGTTGACGACGTGCCGGAGTGTTCCAATAGCAAGAGATTCAAGGTCGCTGCACCCCAAATGAAGAAGGTCCCGGCAGGGCTGGCTGGCGTTGATGGTACTTTCATTATCAACGCCACCCTCGATGACAAATAGGAAAGCGCGCTCGTTGCCTTCCTGCGGGTGAATATCGATGTGTTTGCCTGGCAACCATCTGATATCCTCGGTGTTCCCAGGGAGGTAATCGAGCACCACCTTGCTGTTTGCCCACATGCCCGGCCTGTCAAGCAGAAAGTCTGGAAGCAGGCCTTGGAGAGGCAGCAGTTCACTGCAGAAGAGATTAAGAGACTAGAGGCAGCTGGATTGGTCAGATGAGTACTGCATCCCACATGGTTGGCAAACCCAGTGGTAGTCCGGAAGGCAAACGGGAAGTGGAGGCTTTGCATAGATTTCACAGATCTCAACAAGGCTTGCCCGAAGGACCCGTTTCCCTTGCCGCGTATCGATCAGATTGCGGATTCCACTTCAGGTTGTGATTTGCTCTCCTTTCTGGATGCGTATTCTGGGTATCACCAGATCTTCATGTCCCAGGAAGATGAAGAGAAGATGTCGTTCAGCACTCCATGTGGTACGTACTATTTTGTCCGCATGCCATTCGGATTAAAGAGTGCCGGGTCCACTTTTGCAAAGGCAGTCCAGATTGGTTTTGAGCCACAGTTGCACAGAAACATAGAAGCCTATATGGATGATATTGTGGTCAAGACCAAGGATAGGGCCACCCTTATTCAAGATTTGGAGGAGACGTTTGCTAATCTACGCAAAATCAATTTGAAGCTCAACCCGGAGAAGTGTGTATTTGGTGTTCCCTCCGGCAAGTTGCTTGGGTTCTTTGTATCCCATCGCGGGATCGAAGCCAATCCCGACAAGATCAAGGCCATCGAGCAGATCCAAGCACCAAGGACAGTTAAGGATGTGAGGTGTCTAACAGGATGCGTTGCCGCGCTAAGCAGATTCATCTCCAAGTCCGCCGAGCGCGCCCTGCCGTTCTTCAAAATTTTGAAGAAGGCAGGACCCATGAAGTGGACCCCGGAAGCAGATGCAGCTTTGCAAGAGTTGAAGGCCTACTTGTCCTCCATGCCTACCTTGGTCGCTCCCAAACCCCAGGAGCCGTTGATGCTGTACCTAGCGGCAACCAACCAAGTAGCCAGTGCAGCTTTGGTAGCGCAGTGAGAAGTGGATGAGGCAGAGAGTGAGCAGAGACCGGCAGAGTCAGAGAAGGATCAGGACAACAATGAGCACGGCAACGAGAGCAACCCCAAGGACGCGGCAAGGAAGAAAGTGGTGCAGCGCCTAGTGTACTTCGTCAGCACCTTATTACAGGGGGCTAGATCGAGGTACTCTGGCGTGCAAAAGTTGATTTTTGGTCTCATCATGGCCTCAAGGAAACTGCGCCACTACTTCCAAGCCCATGAGATCATGGTTGTCACTTGTTTCCCATTGCAATGGATACTCCGAAACCCTGAGGCTACCGGCAGAATAGTGGAGTGGGCTTTGGAGTTATCCAGTTTTGGTTTGAAGTTTGAAAGCACGTCGACTATTCAGAGCAGGGCATTGGCAGAGTTTATTGCAGAATGGACGCCAACCCCTGATGAGGAAGTGACGGAGACACCTATCCCCGGCAAGGAATCACCCCAAGAACGGATTATGTATTTTGATGGTGTTTTTTCCCTACAAGGTGTAGGAGCTGGCGTGCTTCTTGTTGCCCCCTCTGGGGAGCACTTGAGGTACGTCGTCCAAATGCATTTTGCCCAGGAAGAAGCAACCAACAATATAGCAGAATATGAAGGGCTCCTTGCCGGGCTCAGGATTGCAGCTGAATTGGGAATTAAGAAGCTGATCATTCGAGGAGATTCACAGCTTGTGGTGAGACAAGTTAACAAGGATTACCAAAGTCCATTGATGGAGGCATACGTCGAGGAAGTAAGGAGATTAGAGGAGCACTTTGACCGATTACAGACAGAGCATGTACCCCGTGCGGAAAACAGCATAGCTGATCATCTGTCAAAGTGTGATGGGCAGAAGCTCCCTGTGGAACCAGGAAATTTTGTTCTCCATCTCACTCAGCCCTCCGTATCCCCAGTAACAATGGCCCGGAAAAGGAGAAAGTTGGACTCCGGTAAGCCTCTCCCGGTAGAGCCGTCCGCTCCTGGCAGAGACCCTGCCGGAAACAACTCCTTGCAGTCTGCCGGACCACACCCAACAGCCAGGCCCATGGACCCCGCGAACGAGGCATGTGCTCCCACAGCAGAGGAGGTGCCGCTAGTCCTCGTTGCCGAGCCCCAGGCTCCAACTTGGGCAAGGCACATTGTCCACTTCCTCCAAACCGGAGAGCTTCCCGGCAACCAAGATGAAGCTGAAAAAGTAGCCCGGAGGGCCAGTATGTATCAGTTTGTCAATGACACTCTGTACAGAAGGAGGCCCAACTGTGTGAAATTAAAGTGTGTCTGCCGGGAAGAAGGAAAGGAACTGCTGGCTGAGATACACAAAGGCATGTGTGGCTCCCACATTGGATCAAGGGCACTAGTTGGGAAAGCATTCCGGCAAGGATTCTATTGGCCCACAGCCCTCCAAGATGTGGTCGAGCTAGTCACCAAATGTGAAGCTTGCCAGTTCCATTCCATGAAAACCCACCTGCCTGCCCAAGCTCTTCAAACAATCCCTCTATCATGGCCATTTTCGGTCTGGGGGCTCGATATCCTCGGCCCCTTCCCCCGAGCAATCAGGGGCTTTGAATTCTTGTTCGTTGCTATCGACAAGTTTACAAAGTGGCCGGAAGTGACTGCCGTGAGAAAGGTGACTGCTCAGTCAACTATCAAGTTCTTGAAAGAATTGGTGTGTCGTTTTGGAGTTCCAGCAAGGATCATTACCGACAACGGCACCCAGTTCATGAGCCGCGCCTTCATGCAATATGTTCATGCCCTTGGATGCAAGATCTCATTTGCCTCTATGGCACACCCTCGGAGCAATGGGCAAGCTGAGAAGGCGAATGCTGAAGTGCTACACCGAGCTCATCAACTTTGATGTGGCCCACATTAGCCTCCCGTACAATGCCATCTTGGGGTACCTTGCCCTCGCCAAGTTCATGGCAGCTACCCACCATGGCTACAACATCCTCAAGATGCCAGGGTGCAGCGGCGTCCTCACCATCGCCTGCAACGAGAAATACGTGGTCTGCTCCCTTGAGCACGCCTACAGGGCTGCGTCAGCCGAGAACTCCGACGGTGAGGGAGACGTCGCGCTCCCTGAGGCCGTCCCCGCGAAGAAGCAGCTCCTCCCCAAGGACCGTCCCGAGGCAAAGAAGGCTCCAGCCGATGACGCCTCAGGTGCCACGCCTGCCGCTGGGGCGCACGTTCCTCCCGCATAGGAAGGCGCGCCTGGCATCCCCCTCAGAGCAGGCTCGGGGGCTTCCACCTAGATAGCCTCTGACCTGACCGCTGCGACGAGGGAGGCGCTCGGGCACCACCTAAAGGCGTGCTTCGACGCACGTCCCTACAAGCAAGGAACGTGATGCGAGGCGCAAGGAGCATGAGAATTCATCACCAAGGCGATCGAGGAACTTCAGGAAGCACAAGCCATGCACGGCAAGTGCCGCCCCGCACGTCCCGCTAGTGTAGCTGCAGCTCCCGACACGGGTGGCAAGCTGCGCATCTGCGTCAACATCTCGGACCTCAAGAGAGCCGCATCTCAGAACCTCTTCTGGCCATCGCATGTTAGCCGGAGTGGATGCATCCCCAGCAAATACATCTGCATGCCATTCGGCCTGGTGAACGCGGGCGCCACGTACCAGCGGCTCGCGCAGCTCGCGTTGGCATCTCACGAGGCCAGGCGCTCAGCGCTGGCGCCTCACGAGGCCCCGAACCCTCGGGAGCCCCCGAGCCTCAGGAGTCGCACAGCTCGTGAGGAGCGAACCTTCGCTTCACACTTCACCGGCTTCCTCGACGCTTCTACAGCATCATTGCCAGGTGGATTTTTGGTTGTTCAATTGAGGGCGCCCCCCGGGCTGCATTATCCTCAGACTGAGAAGGGTCCGCCCCTGCAGCTGCGTTGCTTTCGTTCATGTATCAGAACCAGTTATGCTGTTATGAGTTCCTATGCTTGGTAACCCTGCACTTGATACCACATCGCCTCCAGAGGCATCGCCCCATGGCCTTTGCATGTTAGCAGCTCTCCTCCTAAACGTCCCATGAGAGGGGGCTATCGGCACGGCACCTGTGCTCGGGTCCGTCCCTGCAACGTTAATAAATCTAAGCGATCAAGCTTTGGCTCGCGGGCCGGCCCCATGCACGTCACCCCATCAGGTCCTTAGCGCGTTGTCTTCTCATGGAACAATCACGAGTAAATCAGCAAGCGCACACCGCCCTTTGTACCTCGTAATCTATCAATGCGCAGGAACTTCGGCAGACAGGCATTCGAGCGGTGCCTAGGCGATGCCCTACCACCTCAGGAGGTCGGCCCCGGACAGGCAACAGGCTGGCCGGTAAAAGCTAAGTACAACCACCTTGCACTGTGTCGCTGCCGACCGAGGTACCCCTCCCTGTGACCTTCGCGAGACGTGTTACTTCTTTTTCATGCGAGTTGCTTGCACGTTAAAAGGGGAACTCTTGAGGATCGCGCCTCAGGAGTTCCTACTGGCTCTCGGGCCCTCACCCCCTAACCTTGTCCCAGACATTGCGACCTGACATACCAGTGGTGGTTGAGCCTCGCTCGAGGGCCGGGTCCCGATGACGTAGAGCACCTTGACGAGCGAGGAAACGAGAAGCAGACCTCGCGAGGAGATATGGGCGAGGGGGCCGCAGTTCGACCAAATTTACATCCGTTAAAACGCAAAGGACGTTGATGCTTTACATACACATCGCGGGACTTGTGCTGACCCATCACAGAGAAATGGTGCACAGGGAACCAAGGCCCTAAGGAAGCGCACCCTCACACTGCAGAGATCGCCTGCAGGCCGCGAATGCCTCGCACCGCCCCATAAGCTAAGTCATCCTCTTTGCGTCAAGCGAGAGTCTTTTAATAACGCTCCGCCACTACTTTCGTGATCTCGTCTGAGTGAGGACTCTTTCTCTCCCGAGAGCTACTTACACGTCAAGGGGGGCCTCTTGAGCATCACGCCTCATGAGCTCTTACCGGACCTCGAGCCCCTCACCTCCTGGCCTTGCCCGCGGCATCGCGACCCAGCATACCAGCGACGACCGAGGCTTGCTTGGGGACTGGGTCCTAGCAATGAAGAGCACTAAGCAGTCGTAAAGAAAAAGGGGCCGAGCCTGAACGAGAGACGCCACGATAATTTAAACGCAAGATGGAAGCACTAAAGTAAGGCGCAAGCGCTGTAGTTTCTTACATGCCCCCACGGGGCCCATGTCATCCAAGTGCTGGAAAGAACAAAATAAATTTCCCCCCGGAGGCCGTCGCTCCTGAGGCTCCGGCTTCGATGTCGTGGGCGCCTAGTTGGAGTTGTCCTCCACCTTGATGCGGTGGCGTGGCGGCTCATGGTAGATGTTGTCGCTTCCGCTCTCCCCGGAGGAGGCGCCGTCACCACTGGAAGCGCCATGGCCATCACCAAGGGCAAGTTCACCGCCGAGGACGTCGCCGCCGCCGTTGTGGTCGTCGTCACTAGAGGAGGGGTGGTCGCTGCCACTGCTGTCGCTCTCTGGGTAGCATCCTAGGCTTCCGACAACCTCCCCGAAGATCTTCACGATGAGCATCGCCGCCCCGTCAAACTTGAAGTGGATGGTGTGCCTCCCCTTCAGGCTGCGGGCGCAGGCGAATGACTTCCACCCTCGAGTCAGGTACACGAAGCCGGAAGGAGTGACCTCAGCCTCCACCCATGAGGACCTGTTGCAGCAGCCGTCTGGCTGCAACCGCAGCCCGACGGGTCCGTCTGCCTTCAGCTCCTTCGTGAAGGAGTTCGGGAGCTGGAGCCAGGTGCGGGGTGGACTCTCCATCCACACGACGAACTCATGGGTCGTGTCGGCAGAGTGGGCCCATGGTCGAGGAGGCCGGGCGGCCACCCCGTTCCTCCCCCCTCAGCCACGGCCGCATCCGTGAGTGGGGTTCTTCCCGTGGCTACCAGAGCCGGTGCAGACCGCCAATGGAGGGCGCTCGCATCCCCGAGGGGGCGCCGCAGGCGTAGCAGCGGACTTGCGGGGGCGGCCGTGCCCCCTCTTGGGCGGCGGCAGCTCCGGCCCCTCCTGCACCACCTTGCCCTTCTCGATGGCGGAGAAACTCCTCACGGGCGCCATGGCGACAGTGGCAAGGGTTGAGGACGGAGAGGCGAGAAGACAGGGATGGGCTGAGGGTTCCGTCCCTTCGCCCTGTTATATGCAATCGGAGAAGGCCAACCGGCACCCCTTCACCTTTGGAGTAATGATGGCCTTGTGGCACGTGCCAGGCTTTTTCTCAGCCTGGGCAGTTGCCGAGGCGACATGGGGAAGTGGGGGCGTCCACGCCCCGTCGTGCGCCACGCGTCGAGCCTGGCTAGCAGGCGGTTAGGGCCCACGCCACTTCACCTCTCATATTCATCTCTGCCTCCGAACAGGGCCGTGCGTGCCGCGGGCCCGGGGGCTACTGTCGGGGTTCTGGGACCGGGGGTACCCAGGCCCGTCTGCCTGCGGCCCAGCGCGTGGCATCATCAAAGGCCCGGTGCACCGCAGCTCCTAGACTTCGCGAGCAAGACCCTCGCGAGGGCCCCCGCCTCGCGAGGCGAACTACATTGAGGCCTCATGAGGAGGGGCCTCCTGAGGGGCGGACATCTCTAGGCTCTCACCCCACCTCATGAGGCGCGTGGTGATGTGAGCAACGACGACTGGAGCCAGGACGACGCTAGCGGGCGCAGGCAAGGACAATTTCCTCTTTGGTGCTAGAGGGACAGGGCCAGCACGCTGGTTCCCGAGGAATCCCCCAAAGGTTGCCATTCCGGTGCAACAAGACCAAGACCGCGGGCTCGGCAGGACGAAGGTCATCACCGAGCCCACCAGCACATCACGACCAGAAGCTTTGCAGATGAAGACCACCTTTAGTCAGGATAGGGTGTACTCCTGTCCCCCTTCAAATTGGCCATTGTGGTATCCCTTCTCGCCTAGAGTTTTCGGGGGAAGAGGACCGGGCCAGTATAAGTATAGCTAGGCCACCACCTTAGGGAGGTCGAGTTCATCCACCCCCAAGCCCAACGCCGCTCCTGAAGCCTCCCGAGGCAGCTCATCCTTGCACTAGTTCATACTCATCCTCCTCGCGAGGCAATCCACCCCAAGGTGGCCTGAACCTGGGTAAATCATCATGTCCATCTCTTCTTTTCTCTCGCTCGAGCACGCTGGAGACAAGTAGTGGGGCGGTAGGAAGCAAGTCGTAGCCTAGCGGAGTTCTTCACGCACACCCCAGAGTTTGAACCTTGTTTGGGTCTGCGGAGCCCCGATTCCGACACGGGGATTTTGTCCACCCTTGGCAAGGTGGTACTAAAACACCTCCTGAGTCATTTCCCCTATAATACAGACTCTAAAAATAGCCTACGAAGTTGTATTTCAAAATTACATGGGCCTGGCCCAAAAATAAGGTGGCGCAACACCTATATTAAGCTATGGATGAAATTTACGAATGGCCATTTTGTATATTTGGCCATCTTGTATATTTCATCCATGTCCTTGGATGTCATCGTGGTGGCTCCAAAGTGCTGAAAACTCCACCAGAAACTATGTTCTTATTCCCCTTGCGGAAGCCATCATCTCCATGCTTGATCACGCTCCAAGGTTCATCGTTCTTTTCCATGCTCGGTCCTTCATTTTTAATCAGGACAAATGTATCCAATTTAGGCAGCATCACATTCTCATGAACATTAGAATCATTACCAAGAAACGAAAGTACCTGGTAATTTTAATTAGCATGCGCGAGCTCTAGTAATTAGTCCAGTATATGTAATAGTAGGGGCTGTGGGTGTAACTGTGGTAGTGATGTCCTCATCATCCCCCCTTCTTGAATTGAAGTCGTCCTTGACAGAAGCTCATCTTCCTCACCCAAATATGGCTTTAAATCTGCAATGTTAAAAGTGGGACTAACCCCAAAATCTACAGGCAGCTCAAGTTTGTATGCATTATCATTTATTTTCTCTAACACCTTGAAAGGACGATCAACCCGTGTCATAAGCTTTGACTTGCGCAAATCAGGAAACCTATCTTTGCGTAGATGTAACCAAACAAGACCTCCAGGTGCAAAGACAACATGTTTTCTACCCTTATCTCCAGCAAGTTTGTATTTAGCATTCATACGCTCAATAATTTCCTTGCTTATATCATGCATTTTCAAGATCAATTCAGCACATTGTTTAGCATAAAATTAACCTTCTCCGAAGATGGAAGAGGCAACAAATCAATAGGTGCACGAGGTAGGAAACCATACACAATTTCAAAAGGGCACATCCTAGTAGTAGAATGCAGCGAACGATTATAAGCAAATTCAATATGAGGCAATAATTCTTCCCACATTTTTAGGTTATTCTTCAAAACGACCCTAAGCATAGTAGACAATGTTGTATTGACCACTTCAGTTTGACCATCAGTTTGGGGGTGACATGTAGTACTAAAAAGTAGTTTAGTCCCCAACTTAGCCCATAAGCATCTCCAAAAGTGGCTAAGAAATTTAGTATCACGATCTAAAACAATAGTATTTGGCACACCATGCAAGCGAATAATTTCACGAAACAACAAATCAGCAACATTAGCAGCATCATTGCTTTATGTCATGGTATAAAGTGTGTCATCTTCGAAAATCTATCCACGAGAACAAGTATGCTTTCTCTCCCCTTCATTGTTCTAGGTAAACTTAAAACAAAGTCCATAGATATGTGCTCCCATGGAACATTAGGTACAGGCAAATGCATATATAAACCATGAGGATTGAGTCGTGACTTAGCTTTTTGACATGTAGTGCAGCGAGCAACAAAACGCTCAACATCCCATCTCATCTTTGGCCAAAAGCAATGTGTAGCAAGCACATTCTCTGTCTTCTTCACGCGAAAGTGTCCCATTAATCCTCCTCCATGCGCCTCCTGCAACAATAAAAGATGAACGAAGCTAGCTAGAATGCATAGCTTGTTAGCATGGAACACAAATCCATCATTAATGATGAACTTATTCCATGTTCTTCCTTCTTTACAATTCTGCATTACATCTTTAAATTTAGCATCATGCACATATTAACTTTGATGGTCTCCAAACCAAATATTTAAAGTCAAGTTCTGAAAGCATAGTATAGCAACGAGACAATGCATCAGCAATAACATTTTCTTTACCCTTCTGTGTTTAATGACATAAGGGAAAGTCTCAATGAATTCAACCCATTTAGCATGTCTACGGTTTAGCATTGCTTGACTTTTAATATGTTCCAAAGATTCATGATCATAATGTATAACAAATTCATTGGGACATAAATAATGTTGCCATGTTTCTAAAGTCCGAACAAGAGCATATACATGTTTGCCATAAGTAGAATAGTTCAGACTAGGCCCACTCAATTTTTCAGAAAAGTATGCAACTGGTTTACCATCTTGTAATAACACACCTCCTAATCCAATTCCACTAGCATCACATTCAAGCTCAAATGTCTTATTAAAATCAGGAAGTTCTAGTAAATGAGCATGTGTCAACTTATCTTTCAATATCATGAAGGCTTCTTCTTGTGCGTTACCCCAAACAAAAGGCACATCCTTCTTTTTAAGCTCATTGAGATGTGCAACAGTGGTGCTGAAGTCTTTCACAAAATGTCTAAAGAAACCAGCGAGTCCAAGAAAACTCCTCACTTGTGTGACCATTTTGGGCTGCGGCCAACTCTCAATAGCTTCAATCTTGGCTTTATCAACTTCAGTTCCCTATGTACTAACAACATAGCCAAGAAAAGATACTTGGTCGATGCAAAAGGTGCACTTCCCATGGTTACAAACAAACATGCATCACATAGAGCAAAAAACAACACGTAAATGTTCCTCCAAAGATTTGCTATAAATCAATATATCATCAAAATAGACTACCACAAATCATCCAATGAAAGTACATAAAACTTTGTTCATTAATCTCATGAAAGTGCTAGGTGCATTAGTTAACCCAAAAGGCATGACTAACCACTCATATAAGCCAAACATAGTTTTAAATGTTGTTTTCCATTCATCTCCGAATTCCATACAAATTTGATGGTATCCACTACGCAAATCAACTTTGGAGAATATGGTAGAGCCACTTAATTCATCAAGCATATCATCTAGCCTAGGAATAGGATGATGATAGCACATAGTAATATTATTAATGGATCTACAATCAACACACATACGCGATGTACCATCATTTTGCACTAGAATAATAGGAACAACACAAGGACTAAGGGATTCTTGTATATAACCTTTGTTGAGTAGCTCCTGTACTTGACGCGTAATCTCCTTCGTCTCCTCTGGATTGGTACGGTATGGCGAACAGTTGGGCAGCGAAGCACCGGGAATTAAGTCAATCTGATGCTCAATCCCTCGAATAGGTGGTAATATCGGTGGCACGTCTTTTGGAAACACATCAGCAAACTCCTACAAAATGTTAGGGACAACAGGAGGCAAAGAGGGAGGCACGTCCTCGAATGAAAATAATTCCTCTTTGCACACAAAAGCATAGCAAATAGATTTGCTAAAATCTAGATCATCAATATCAGATTTGGTGGCAAGTAAACACCCACTTTTCAATTTAATTCCAGAGGCAACATGAGATGATGGTTTAGTATTAGGCTTTTTTAGTTGCTCAAATTATTATGCCACAATATGATTCTCACTCTTGTTTTGCTCCTATTTTGCTTTACTAGCTCTTAGAAGATCATCTTTCAAAATGTGTTCAGGAGACATAGGAAGCAAAGTAATATGTTTATCCTTATGAACAAGAGTATACTATTGTTTCTACCATGGTGTATAGATATTTTTATCGAATTGCCATGGCCTACCAAGTAATAAGGAGCATTCTTGCATGGGTACCACATCATAATCAACATATGTAGCGATACTAAAATGCACACGCACAGTATGTGTTACCGTAACCTTGTCGCTGTTGTTGAACCATTGTATGTAGTAAGGATGAGGATGTGGTCTGGTGGCGAGAGACAAATTCTCCACCATCTCCATGCTAGCCAAGTTGTTGCAACTCCCTCCATCTATGATGATGCAAACAGAACGTTCCTTCACAACTCCCTTTGTATGGAACAAATTGTGCCTCTAATTTTACTCAGCCTGTGTTACTTGCACACTCAAAGCACATTGAGCAACTAAACTTTCATACCTGTTAGCGTCTTCAGCAGCCATGTATTGTGTCATTTGTTCAGAATCATCTCCACCATGTTCTTCACTTGCAATAAGAGCCAAAGCCTCCTCATCATAGTCACTAGCGGACTCATACCCACCATCCTCAGTAGCAATCATCACATGTGGAGAAGGGCATTTGCTCGCATAGTGACCTCCACCCTTGTGACAACGACATATAACATCATATGTTTGCCCTGTTGATGCCATGGATGAAGAAGAGCTCTGTGCGGGACCGGAAGATGTGCTCTTGGTGGATGGTGGTGCTTGTTTTCTTGTATCACGGTTGGAGTTGGCAGATGAAGTAGGCGGTGCTGCAGCAAAACATGTGGAAGTAGAAGATGTACGTGGTGTCCATGAGGAAGATCGACATGCAGAAAAATTAGTTTGCGCCAATGCCTGTCGATCCTGCACTTCACGTTCAGCTTTGCAAGCAAGATGGAATAAACACGTGATATTGTTATAATCCATATACTCTAAAATGGTCTGAATCTCTCTATTTAATCCACCATAAAACATGCAAGGATAGCTTCATTATCCTCAACAATACCACATCTCATCATGCCAGTTTGTAATTCCTGATAATATTCCTCTAAAAAATTTTCCTTGTGTTAAACGCTGCAATTTTGGGAGTAATTCATGTTGATAATATGGTGGAACCCAACGAGTACACATAGCAATTTTCAAAGTAGCCCTAGTAGTTGGGATATTATCATGATATAATCTAAAATGTTGAGACCACCAAACACAAGCAAAACTAGTGAATGCACAAACAGCAGCAACAACACGTCTATCAGAATATTGTAAACATGTGAAATGTTGTTCAGTTTCTAACTCCCAAGTAAGATATACATGAGGAACGTATCTACCCTCAAATGGTGGAATATTCAATTTTAGTTTAGGAACATGGTCATGATCTTGTACCTGAGGCGGTGGTGCATCCCTACCATTGCGATTATATTCATGTGTATGACCTGGTGGTGCTGGTGGTCGCACGTAGTTCTGATTTGCACAACCTCATCCTTGTAATCTCCCTCATAATCATCGTCCTCCTCGGCAATAGCAGCAGGAACCACAGAAGCAGCGACACCAGAATTTTTGCCTTCCTCAAGAGGAACACGTGATATGTCTCCAATGTATCTATAATTTTTGATTGTTCCATGATATTATATTATCTGTTTTGGATGTTTTATATGCATTAATATGCTATTTTATATTATTTTTGGGACTAACTTACTAACCTAGAGACCAGTGCCAATTTCTGTTTTTCCTAGTCTTTGAGCTTCGCAGAAAAGGAATACCAAACGGAGTCCAAACGGAATAAAACCTTCGCGATGATTTTTCTTGGACCAGAAGACACTCAGGAGACTTGGAGTGCAAGTCAGAAGAGCCACGAGGCGGCAACAAGGGGGAGGGCGCACCCAGGGGGTAGGGCGCGCCCCCTGCCTTGTGGGCCCCTCGGTGACCCCCTGACCAAGATCTTCCTCCCATATATTCACATATATTCCCAAACCACTAGAAGCATCCACAAAAACACTTTTCCACCGCCGCAACCTTCTGTTCCTGTGAGATCCCATCTTGGGGCCTTTTCCGGCATCCTACCGAAGGGGGATTCGATCATGGAGGGCTTCTACATCAAATCTATTGCCCTTCCGATGAAGTGTGAGTAGTTTGCCTCAGACCTACGGGTCCACAGCTAGTAGCTAGATGGCTTCTTCTCTCTCTTTGATTCTCAATACAACGTTCTCCTTGATGTTCTTGGAGATCTATCCGATGTAATCTTCTTTTGCGGTGTGTTTATTGAGATCCGATGAATTGTGTATTTATGATCAGCTTATCTATGAATATTATTTGAATCTTCTCTGAATTATTTTATGCATGTTTTGATATCCTTGTAATTCTCTTCGAACTATCGGTTTGCCTTGGGCAACTAGATTGGTTTTCTTGCAATGGGAGAAGTGCTTGGCTTTGGGTTCAATCTTGCGGTGTCCTCTCCCAGTGATAGTAGGGGCAGCGAGGCACGTATTGTATTGTTGCCATCGAGCATAAAAAGATGGGGTTTACATCATATTGCTTGAGTTTATTCCTCTACATCATGTCATCTTACTTAAAGCGTTACTCTGTTCTTCATGAACTTAATACTCTAGATGCAGGCAGGAGTCAGTCGATGTGTAGAGTAATAGTAGTAGATGCAGGCAGGAGTCGGTCTACTTGACACGGACGTGATGCCTATATTTCATAATCATTGCGTTGGATATCGTCATAACTTTGCGCTTTTCTATCAATTGCTCGACAGTAATTTGTTCACCCACCGTATTATTTGCTATCTTGAGAGAAGCCTCTAGTGAAACCTATGGCCCCCGGGTCTATTTTCCATCATATTACTTTCCGATCTACTATTTTGCAATCTTTTATTTTCAGATCTATAAACCAAAAATCCTAAAAATATTTACTTTATCTTTTGTTTAGTTTTACCTATCTCTATCAGATCTCACTTCTGCAAGTGACCGTGAAGGGATTGACAACTCCTTTATCGCGTTGGGTGCAAGTGTTTGATTGTTTGTGCAGGTATTGGTGATTTGTGCGTTGTCTCCTACTGGATTGATACCTTGGTTCTCTAACTGAGGGAAATACTTATCTCTACTTTGCTGCATCACCCTTTCCTCTTCAAGGGAAAAACCAACGCAAGCTCAAGAAGTAGCAGGAAGAATTTCTGGCACCGTTGCCGGGGAGATCTACGGCAAGTCAAGACATACCAAGTACCCATCATAAACTCTCATCTCTTGCATTACATTATTCGCCATTTGCCTCTCGTTTTCCTCTCCCCCACTTCTAAAAAGATTTTTGAAAAGATTTGCCTTTTTATTCGCCCTTCTTCCATTCGTCTTTTTCGTTTGCCTTTCTGTTTGCTCATGTGTTAGATTGCTTGCTTTGTCACGACGACTCAAGAGAATACCAAATTGTGTGACTTTTCCAACACTAATAACAATGATTTTATTAGTACTCCGATTGCTCCCGCCACTAGTGCGGAATCTTATGAAATTAATGCCGCTTTGCTGAATCTTGTTATGAAAGACCAATTTTCCGGCCTTCCTAGTGAAGAAGCTGCATCCCATCTGAATAGTTTCATTGAGTTGTGTGATATGCAAAAGAAAAAAGATGTGGATAATGATATTGTTAAAGTGAAGCTATTTCCGTTTTCACTTCGAGATTGTGGTAAAACTTGGTTTTCATCTTTGCCTAAAAATAGTATTGATTCATGGAATAAGTGTAAAGATGCTTTTATTTCCAAGTATTTTCCCCCCGCTAAGATCATCTCCCTTAGGAACGATATTATGATTTTTAAGCAACTTGATCATGAACATGTTGCACAATCTTGGGAGAGGATGAAATTGATGATACGAAATTGCCCTACTCATGGTTTAAATTTATGGATGATCATACAAAAATTTTATGCCGGATTGAATTTTACTTCTAGAAATCTTTTAGATTTGGCCGCGGGAGGTACTTTTATGGAAATTACTCTAGGAGAAGCTACTAAACTCCTAGATAATATTATGGTTAATTATTCTCAATGCCATACCGAAAGATCTTCCACTAGTAAAAAAGTGCATGCGATTGAAGAGATTAATGTTTTGAGTGGAAAGATGGATGAACTTATGAAATTATTTGCTAGCAAGAGTGCTCCTATTGATCCTAATGATATGCCTTTGTATACTTTGATTGAGAATAATAATGAACCTATGGATGTGAATTTTGTTGGTAGGAACAATTTTGGTAATAACACGTATAGAGGTAATTTTAATCCTAGGCCGTTTCCTAGTAATTCCTCTAATAATTATGGTAATTCTTACAACAATTCTTATGGAAATTATAATAATATGCCCTCTGATTTTGAGAATAGTATTAAAGAATTTATGAGTTCGCAAAAGAATTTTAATGCTTTGGTTGAAGAAAAATTGCTTAAGATGGATGATTTGGCTAGGAACGTGGATATAATTTCTCTTGATGTTGATTCTTTGAAAATTAGATCTATTCCACCCAAGTATGATATTAATGAATCTCTAAAGTCTATGAGAATCTCCATTGATGAGTGCAAAGAAAGAACCGCTAAGATGCGTGCTAAACGAGATTGGTTTGTAAAATCGTGTTCTTCTAGTTTTTGTGAAAATAATGATGAAGATCTTAAAGTGATTGATGTGACTCCTATTGAATCTTGGTTTTCCAATATAAATCTTGATAAAGATGGGACTGGAGATGAGTCAACTTTAGTTAAAAGGCGTCCCAATGATTCGGAGTTTATAGATCTAGATGCAAAAATTGATAAAAGTGGGATTAGAGAGGTCAAAACTTTAAGTAGCAATGAACCCACTCTTTTGGATTTCAAGGATTTTAATTATGATAATTTTTCTTTGATAGATTGTATTTCCTTGTTGCAATCCATGTTGAATTCTCCTCATGCTTATAATCAAAACAAAGCTTTTACTAAACATATCGTTGATGCCATGATAAAATCTTTTGAAGAAAAGCTTGAATTGGAAGTTTCTATCCCTAGAAAACTTTATGATGAGTGGGAACCTACTATTAATATTAAGATTAAAGATTATGAGTGCCATGTCTTGTGTGATTTGGCTGCTAGCGTTTCCACGATTCCAAAAATTTTATGTGATGTGCTAGGTTTCCGTGACTTTGATGATTGTTCTTTAAATTTGCATCTTGCGGATTCCACTATTAAGAAACCTATGGGAAGGATTAATGATGTTCTTATTGTTGCAAATAGGTATTATGTGCCCGTAGATTTCATCGTTCATGATATAGATTGCAATCCTACATGTCCTGTTATTCTTGGTAGACCTTTCCTTAGAACGATTGGTGCAATTATTGATATGAAAGAAGGAAACATTAGATTTCAATTTCCATTAAGGAAGGGCATGGAGCACTTTCCTAGAAAGAAAATTAAGTTGCCATATGAATCTATTATGATAGCTACTTATGAATTGCATACCAAAGATGACAATACCTAGATCTATGTGTTTTTATGCCTGGCTAAGAGCGTTAAACAATAGCGCTTGTTGGGAGGCAACACAATTTTATCTTTGTTCTTTTCTTTTTGGTTCTGTTTTTCAACAAATAATTCATCTAGCCTCTGGTTAGATGTGTTTTTGTGTTTTAATTAGTGTTTGTGCCAAGTAAGACCTTTGGGATGGCTTACGGTGATAGTTGATTTGATCTTGCTGAAAAACAGAAACTTTTGCGTCCAGTCACAGAATTGCTTAGATTCACTGGATAGTGGAAAAACACTGTATTTTTTTACACAAGATTTATATACAAATTTACTCTGTTTTAAATAAAAATCAGAATTTTTGGAGTTACATAAGTATTACAACAATTCAGATCTTCGCAGACTATTCTGTTTTTAACAGATTCTGTTTTCTATGTGTTGTTTGCTTATTTTGATGAATCTATGGGTAGTATCGGGGGGTATGAACCATGGAGAAGTTGGAATAAAGTAAATATTACACCAATATAAATAAATAATGAGTTCACAACAGTACCAAAAGTGGTGATTTATTTTCTTATACTAACGGAGCTTATGAGATTTTCTGTTGAGTTTTGTGTTGTGAAGTTTTCAAGTTTTGGGTAAGGATTAGATGGACTATGGAATAAGGAGTGGCAAGAGCCTAAGCTTGGGGATGCCCAAGGCACACCATGGTAATATTCAAGGAAAAACAAGAGCCTAAGCTTGGGGATGCCCCGGAAGGCATCCCCTCTTTCGTCTTCGTCTATCGGTAACTTTACTTGAGGCTATATTTTTATTCACCACATGATATGTGTTTTGCTTGGAGCGTCTTGTATGATTTGAGTCTTTGTTTTTTAGTTTGCCACAATCATCCTAGCTGTACACACCTTTTGGGAGGGACACACATGAATCGTGATTTATTAGAATACTCTATGTGCTTCACTTATATCTTTTGAGCTAGGCAATTTTGCTCTACTGCTTCACTTATATCTTTTTAGAGCACGGCGGTGGCCTTATTTTGTAGAAATTATTGAACTCTCATGCTTCACTTATATTATTTTGAGAGTCTCTCAACAGCGTGGTAATTTTCTTTGGTTATGAATTTAGTCCTAATATGATAGGCATCCAAGAGGGATATAATAAAAACTTTCATATAAAGTGCATTGAATACTATGAGAAGTTTGATTCCTTATGATTGTTTTGAGATATAGAGATGGTGATATTAGAGTCATGCTAGTGAGTAATTGTGAATTGGAGAAATACTTATGTTGAGGTTTGTGATTCCCGTAGCATGCACGTATGGTGAACCGTTATGTAACGAAGTTGGAGCATGAGGTATTTTTTGATTGTCTTCCTTATGAGTGGCGGTCGGGGACGAGCGATGGTCTTTTCCTACCAATCTATCCCCCTAGGAGCATGCGCGTAGTACTTTGTTTCGATGACTAATAGATTTTTGCAATAAGTATGTGAGTTCTTTATGACTAATGTTGAGTCCATGGATTATACGCACTCTCACCCTTCCACCTTTGCTAGCCTCTCTAGTGCCGCGCAACTTTCGCCGGTACCATAAACCCACCATATACCTTCCTCAAAACAGCTAGCATACCTACCTATTATGGCATTTCCATAGCCATTCCGAGATATATTGCCATGCAACTTTCCACCATTCCGTTTTATTATGACACGTTCCATCATTGTCATATTGCTTTGAATGATCATGTAGTTGACATCGTATTTGTGGCAAAGCCACCTTTCATAATTCTTTCATACATGTCACTCTTGAGTCATTGCACATCCCGGTACACTGCCAGAGGCATTCATATAGAGTCATATGTTTGTTCTAAGTATCGAGTTGTAATTTTTGAGTTGTTAGTAAATAAGAGTGTGATGATCTTCATTATTAGAGCATTGTCCCATGTGAGGAAAAAAATAAAAGGGAGGCCAAAGAAGCCAAAAAAAATGAGAGAAAAAGAGAGAAGTGGCAATGTTACTATCCTTTTTTTCCACACTTGTGCTTCAAAGTATCACCATGATCTTCATGATAGAGAGTCTCCTATGTTGTCACTTTCATATGCTAGTGGGAATTTTTCATTATAGAACTTGGCTTGTATATTCCAACGATGGGCTTCCTCAAATTGCCCTAGGTCTTCATGAGCAAGCAAGTTGGATGCACACCCACTTAGTTTTCTTTTGAGCTTTCATAAACTTATAGCTCTAGTGCATCCGTTGCATGGCAATCCCTACTGACTCACATTGATATCTATTGATGGGCATCTCCATAGCCCGTTAATATGCCTAGTTGATGTGAGACTATCTCCCTCTTTTTGTCTTCTCCACAACCACCATATTCTATTCCACCTATAGTGCTATGTCCATGGCTCACGCTCATGTATTGTGTGAAAGTTGAAAAGGTTTGAGAACACCAAAAGTATGAAACAGTTGCTTGGCTTTTCATCGGGGTTGTGCATGATTTGAATACTTTGTGTGATGAAGATGGAGCATAGCCAGACTATATGATTTTGTAGGGATAAACTTTCTTTGGCCATCTTATTTTGAGAAGATATAATTGCCTTGTTAGTATGCTTGAAGTATTATTGTTTTTATGTCAATATTAAACTTTTGTTTTGAATCTTATGGGTCTAAACATTCATGCCACAATAAACAAAATTACATGGATAAATATGTTAGGTAGCATTCCACATAAAAAAATCTGTTTTTATTATTTACCTACTCGAGGACGAGCAGGAATTAAGCTTGGGGATGCTATAATTTTTGATTGTTCCATGCTATTATACTATCTGTTTTGGATGTTTTATATGCATTAATATGCTATTTTATATTATTTTTGGGACTAACTTATTAACCTAGAGCCCAGTGCCAGTTTCTGTTTTTTCATTGTTTTTGAGCTTCGCGGAAAAGGAATACCAAACGGAGTCCAAACGTAATAAAACCTTCGCGATGATTTTTCTTGGACCAGAAGACACCCAGGAGACTTGGAGTGCAAGTCAGAAGAGCCACGAGGTGGCCACAAGGGGGAGGGCGCGCCCCCCTGCCTTGTCCCCTAGGTGACCCCCTGACCTAGATCTTCCTCCTATATATTCACATATATTCCCAAACCACCAGAAGCATCCACGAAAACACTTTTCCACCGCTGCAACCTTCTGTTCCCGTGAGATCCCATCTTGGGGCCTTTTCCGGCATCCTGCCAGAGGGGGATTCGATCACGAAGGGCTTCTACATCAACTCTATTGCCCTTCCGATGAAGCATGAGTAGTTTACCTCAGACCTACGGGTCCATAGCTAGTAGCTAGATGGCTTCTTCTCTCTCTTTGATTCTCAATACAACGTTCTCCTTGATGTTCTTGGAGATCTATCCGATGTAATCTTCTTTTGCGGTGTGTTTGTCAAGATCCGATGAATTGTGGATTTATGATCAGCTTATCTATGAATATTATTTGAATCTTCTCTGAATTCTTTTATGCACGATTTGATATCCTTGTAATTCTCTTCGAACTATCGGTTTGGTTTGGCCAACTAGATTGGGTTTTCTTGCAATGGGAGAAGTGCTTGGCTTTGGGTTCAATCTTGCAGTGTCCTCTCCCAGTGACAGTAGGGGCAGTGAGGCACGTATTGTATTGTTGCCATCGATGATAAAAAGATGGGGTTTACATCATATTTCTTGAGTTTATTCCTCTACATCATGTCATCTTACTTAAAGCGTTACTCTGTTCTTCATGAACTTAATACTCTAGATGCAGGCAGGAGTCTGTCGATGTGTGGAGTAATAGTAGTTGATGCAGGCAGGAGTCGATCTACTTGACACGGACGTGATGCCTATATTTCATAATCATTGCCTTGGATATCATCATAACTTTGCGCTTTTCTATCAATTGCTCGACAGTAATTTGTTCACCCACCGTATTATTTGCTATCTTGAGAGAAGCCTCTAGTGAAACCTATGGCCCCGGGTCTATTTTCCATCATATTACTTTCTGATCTACTATTTTGCAATCTTTTATTTTCAGATCTATAAACCAAAAACCCTAAAAATATTTACTTTATCTTTTGTTTAGTTTTATCTATCTCTATCAGATCTCACTTTTGCAAGTGACCGTGGAGGGATTGACAACCCCTTTATCGCGTTGGGTGCAAGTGTTTGATTGTTTGTGCAGGTATTGGTGATTTGTGCGTTGTCTCCTACTGGATTGATACCTTAGTTCTCTAACTGAGGGAAATACTTATCTCTACTTTGCTGCATCACCCTTTCCTCTTCAAGGGAAAAACCAACAAAGCTCAAGAAGTAGCAACACGCTTCGCTCGTCCTACTGGATCGCGACATGGAGGTTGTTGTTGTTGTTGTTGTTGTTGTCGTCGTCATCGTCGTCGTCGTCATTGTTGTTGTTGTTGTTGTTGTTGTTGTTGTTGTTGTTGTTGTTGTTGTTGTTGTTGTTGTTGTTGTTGTTGTTGTTGTTGTTGTTGTTGTTGTTGTTGTTGTTGTTGTTGCAACAGTGCAGTAGAGGTAGTAGGTGGTGGTAGACGTGTGAGCACTTCACCGAACTTAGCATCCAACTTGGTGCCAATTGTCTTCTCAATTTCATCTATCCTCTCCAGTGCCTTTCCAAAGCTGCTCATCACGTCTTGCACCTGTTCACCGAACATTTGCTGAAATTTATGATGTAGCTCCTTGTTCGTCATGTTCTCCTAGTCCAACTCATTCATTTGTGACCCTGGCATGGTTAGCAGCAAGAGAAACACACAATAATATGATCCTACATACTACTAGGAAGTGGTGGTGGTGGTGAGTCACAAATCCGTCAAGCGAATCTCAAATTCCTACCAGTTCTTACCAAGCAGCATGCGGTGATCAGCAACTGTTCTAGTCAAAACTCTCAAAGCTTGGATAGAGCGATTGCCAGGTGGTGTCGAATGCACGAAGTAGATGTATGTGGAGCTGGGAAGGCTTAATATATGGTAGCAAAAAGGGTTAACAATAATCAATTCAGAGATGCAAAGTTGAATCAACACTCAACGACGGTACTATGCTGGTCCTAAGCTAGATCGTGCTAGAGATGCGAACCTAGAACACTAAGAAAATCATGGCACTGCACGTAAACAAGGGAGGAGCACACTTTGAATCTCTTTTTTGCTCCGCAACAATTTTTTTCCGACAAAGTTTACAAATGGTCTAAAAACCGCCTAGCCAGAATTTTCCAGACTTAGTTTTTTAAACTGAAACTATTTTTCTTGCATGGGTGGCACGAAAGTTGGGGAGTCCGAATTTGTCACGATTTGTACGTGATCTGGAAATCAATAATAGAGAAGGAAATACTGGACTCGGACTATGATTGGTGGCGGCGATGAATCTGGTGGAACTCGGACTGGTGGCGGATATATGTAGGGGCGATGGAACACGGACTGGTGGTGAATTTGTGATGGAGGTGGACTCGGATTGGCGTGATGGCGGCGGATATGTGGTGGTGTATATGGGCTCGGATTGGTGGCGGATATGTGGTGGTGTATATGGAATCGTATATTTCACTAATTATTTCTCCTTCACAATACCTTCCAGTACCCCTTTCATCTATCCTTTTATGTGTTCTGTTTTGTGAACAATCGTCCAAAAAGGGGGAGATTGTTGGTGCAAAGTTTTCCCTGTTTTGTGTTTTGGAGATTGTTGACAGAAACATGCATGGACTGATTTGTTTGCTAGTGCACACAGAGAGAAATAGTCCATGCAAACCCGAAGAGGATGCTATATTCAGTGTCAAGGAACTCCACCGAAGAATATCTGTGTTGCAGAGAGCTAAGTTTCGCAAAGATGTATTTGCGAGAAGATTGAAGCAAAGAAGTTGGCCCCTTAAAATTATTGCTGATGTGAAGCAATACATGTTCGGTGTTATCCGAAGAAATTGACTGCAGTCGAGGGGTTGAAGACAAAGTGAGGACGTAGCATTTATTTTGTTGTTCTTCTTTCTCTCTTTTGAGTCATAGGACCTCCGTACAATTAAGAGGGGTTTAGGTTCTCGAAGCTTAGGTCCGCTGTGATGCTTAGCGAAACCTATGAAAGACTGAGAGAAATGTCTTTATGCTTTGAATGATTACTTGTCAGCAGAAGATGTTGTTCTTCGGTGCTGCAGGAGATATCTTTCGAACTAAGGAGTTAGCATTTCCTGCTCCGCAAGGAATGTTACTATTGTGCTCACATTTCTAACTGTTGGAATCGTGTCGTTCGGCCATTGGCTGATCCGCATGTCCAATTTGGTCATTTTCCATCAGGGAAGGCTGCGGCTACATATAGCCACCCTGCTCCAACATTGTCCGTTGGCTGCTCCACTTAAGAATTTTGATAAGATTGATTGAGCATCCCCTCTCCGAGCCGAAACATAGACAATAGTTGAGCATCATAGTATTCTGAGCTAGGGTTCTTGTACCAATTACTCTTGAGAGCTACGCACTCTCTAGATGGATAGCAGTCAGCTTGAGTGACAAAGCGTAATTGTCTTCACCAAGAAAAGTCTTCAGCAACCAAGAGTCGTTGTGGTTCGCGAAGAAGTTTGTCGAAGGCTCGGAGATCATCGACAAGTATCTACCACAAGTGAAATCAACTGGAGTCTGATCAGCTCCTAGTTGAAGCAGAATAAGACGGAGAGAGGTTTGCTCCTGTGTTTAATCACAAGTCCCTCCAACCAGACGTAGTCCTTTGGCAGAAGGGCGAACTGGTCTACCAAATCCTTCTGTCGCCATCGAGGACCACTGGTTCACTTTTCATTACTGCATTTCCTTCAGCAGTTTACATTCATGCTCTATGTCGATAATTTTATCAGACCTAGTACTATATCTTCTGTTTTAACATGTGTATCATTCATTGTCATCCCTGTTTATCCTATTAGCATTTATTTTGTATCTTGGCTTATCACTTGCCATGCTATTTCCTCCACTAGCTTACTGCATCACCATTGTTATCGTTAAACCTGTGATATTTTATACTCGAATAATTATAGCCTCTTTCCTAAAAAGATTTGCTCCTCACTGAACAGCACATTCACTTTCGCTTATCCGAAAGTATTCCGCTGCTGTGTTTGGGCTCAAATTAAAAACACTCGGAAGAATTTTTGAATATCCCATGCACCCCCTCATTTACTCTCCATCCTAATAGAGGGAAAGCCCCTCCTTGGTGTGACGTCCAAGGGGGAGGAGTTGGACTCCTCCCCCACCTCCAATTCGTCCACCCCTATAGGAAAGGGGGGTACCACTCGCTTGGGCCTTGGTGATCCAAGTTGCCTTCCACCACTAGGCCTTTTAAGGCCCACTGCTATTAAATTGAATATAAAAGCCCTCTAACAATTTCTAGAGCTGTTTATTATTAATTTAACACCTCCAGAAACATTTTCCACCTATATATTATTCATCGGTAATACCTGGTATTGTCGATAAACTCCGAAACCCTTGAGGTGACCCCGAAACGCTTCCGGTTCCTCTCAAAACAATTCCAAATATTAATGAAATAATTCCACAAATAAATCCTTGACACTCTCGTCCTATTAACACTTAGTAGATCATGATTACCATAAGCTTGTGACCCCGTAAGTTCGGTAAATCATAGACACGAAAGAAACTCCTTCGTTCAATGACCGATAGCGGAACCGTGGATGTCCATATCGATCCCTATGATTACACAAATGACATTCAAGTGAACCTTTGGTTATCATATGATGTTCTCTTTGCTTCACGATACTTTACAAAACCCGAGACGATCAGAATCCTCCTGAGTCATGCACATGCTCACTATACTGTTCTTCTCATTACCGGTTTTGTTCTTCTTTCTCATTTAAGTGTTCTGTCATCCCCGTGACATAGTCACCTATGTCTGGCCAGATGATGATGGATTCCATCACACTGAGAGGGCCATAAGAATATCTCTCCATTATAGGAGGAGCAAATCCCACTCTTGTGCTATCTAGTCCATTGTCAAACTTTCCGATGAACCTGTAAGTTGTCATTATGATCACCTAGTTACAGATGAAGTTTGAGCAACCCCAAAGTACACCGTATGGTAGGAAGTGACTACAATACTCTCATGGTTTTAGGAACTAAAACACATGCTAGCACTTCGTGTTATAACAATTGATTTCAGACGATATTATCTCAATGCATATCCAACAAGTTTGGGTCAATTCAATACGATTCTTCTAACATCATACTCTCAATGTTGTTTTAGGACTATCGTTACACTTAACAATATCCTAAGATCTAGAAAACATGATCATCAACAATACTTGAGCCAGTCTTAGAGGCGAGACTAGGAATCTATTCTTTATTGTTTATCATTCCACACGTGCATATGAGTTTTCCACTGAATCACATATTTTAGGATCATAACAGTTATAACATGAAATATAAACTCTTAATTATGAAAACAGAAATACAATAATACATTATCATTGCCTCTAGGGCATATTTCCAACAAACTCCCACTTGCACTAGAGTCAATAATCTAGTTTACATAGTCTCTTTAACACCTATGGCTATCTGGTGTTGCTCATGCTTTGCTCGTGGTAGAGCCTTCATTATCGGGTCTGATTCATTCAAATCCGTGTGAACCTTGAGAACCTTCACAAAACCCTTCTCGACATACTGTCGGATAATGTGATACTTGCGCTCGATGTGTCTGGTCTTCATGTGGGATCTTGGTTCCTTTGCTTGTGCAACGACACCACTATTATCACAACAGAGTGCCATCGGATTCATCGCACTTGGGACCACATCAACTTCTTCAAGAAACTTCTTGATCCATACCGCCTCCTTTGAAGCTTGTGAAGCCGCAATATAGTCCACTTCTATTGTAGAGTCCACAATAGTGTTCTGTTTGAAACTCTTCCAGACCACCGCACCACCACAGAGAGTGAAAACATACCCCGATTGAGATTTATAGTTATCTATATCAGTCATGAAGCTAGCACTGGTGTAACCATTTACAACGAGTTCTTCATCTCTTCCATAGACAAGGAGCATGTCCTTTGTGCTTCTGAGGTACTTAAGAATATTTTTAATAGTTGCCTAGTGAGCAAATCTGGGATTACTTTGGTACGTGCTACTAACACTTAGTGCATAAGGAACATATGGTCTAGTACATATTATAACATACATGATGGATCCAATTGCAGAGGCATATGGGACTCCATTCATCTGCACTTGCTCATCAACTATCTTGGGACATTGATTCCTGCTAAGTGGTGTGCCATGTGACATTGGGAGAAATACTTTCTTGGCATTCTCCATTTTAAACCTCTTTAAAACCTTGTCAATGTATGTGCTCTAGCTTAGCGCAATTAGACTTCTTGATCTATCACTATAGATCTTTATGCCCAATATATATGCAGATTTGCCTAAACTTCTTGTATACACAAGCCTCTTCTTCATTTTTAATGAAGCAAAACTCTTTTACCACTTCATGAAAACATTGATTTCAGCTCCTTGATGCTTGCTTCAAACCATAGATTCACCTTTGAAACTTGCACACCTTTCCAACATCTTTAGGATCGACAAAACCTTCTGGTTATATCATGTACACATCCTCTTTCAAAAATCAATTTAGGAAAGTAGTTTTGACATCCATATGCCATATTTTATAATCGAAATAAGCAACAATAGCCATCATAATCCGCACAGATTTCAGCATAGCTACTGGTGAGAAAGTCTCGTCATAATCAACTCCCTCAACTTGTGAAAACCCTTTCGCAACTAGCCTTGCTTTATAGATAGTAGGATTAACATCCGCATCTCTTTTTCTCTTGAAGATCCATTTACATTGTATGGGTTTCACACCCTCCGGAGGATCAACCAAGTTCCAAACTTGATTCTCATACATGGACTCCATTTTGGATTGCATGGCTTTGAGCCATTCTTTTGAGCTGGGCGCCACCATCACTTTTCTATAGTGCATAGGTTCTTCTTCCTCTAAGATGAATATTTCATTGTGAAACCATTCAGGAGGTTCGATGACTCTTCCTGACCTACGCGATTCAGTTATAGACTAACATGGTGCATCGACGTGCTATACAAACGGTTTTTACCACCTTTTCAAGACAGTGTTTTAAACCGTTGCCTTGCTTGTGTGTGCGATAGGAGGGGGGGGGTCCTTCCCACATGACCCAGAAACCATCGGTGATAGGAAGCGATGATGCAAACGCGTTGCCAAATGTAATCATGTGCGATGCAGGAACATATCGCACACACAATATTCTGGCACACATGTGGGATTGATGATCAATCTCCCACGTCTCTCACGACTCAAACGTTTATAATTGCGCAGGGAAACCAAACAGTGTTTGACAATGGACCGTTTGTGAAATAGTAGCTAAGGCACACGGGCCATCATAGAGACTGTGCGCGGTCTGTGGCCCATCGCACATTCGTATTCTATGGCAATCATCTTCCACACATGGCATCATCGCAAATGTTTCTTGAAATTTTTTTGAGTGGGATTGCATTTTGCTTTGGGCACGGTTTCCTCCAAGCTCTGGTGTGCGATAATGTGTTATCACAAATAGTTCAGGAGCCCCTATGCACACGTAGAAGTGCTGCAAATCATCTGCGATTTGTTTTGAATCACCGACTGTTGCGCTACGAGTGACGTGTGTTTTCCGGTCTGGATCACACATGTTTCCTAAAAATTTTTGGAGTGGGGTTGCATTTTGTATTGAGCATGGTTTCCTTTAAGATCTTGTGTG
The DNA here is from genome assembly GCA_011799875.1 of Thinopyrum elongatum. Taxonomy (NCBI): domain Eukaryota; kingdom Viridiplantae; phylum Streptophyta; class Magnoliopsida; order Poales; family Poaceae; genus Thinopyrum; species Thinopyrum elongatum. The sequence continues at coordinate 325,449,725 of CM022300.1, forward strand.
CAATAATGTGCTATCACAAATAGTTTAGGAGCCCCTACGCACATGTATAAGTGCTGCAAATCATCTGTGATTTGTTGTGTATCAACGATGGTTGTGCTATGAGGGATGTGTGCTTTCCTTTCTGGATCACACACGCTCATTTAGTTGAATCGTGTGTGCATCAATGGCCAAGTTAAAGCAAAAATATCGCATTTGAATCACCTCGCAAAAAGCAAATTCGCCACAATATGCATTTGAACAAATAGTGTCCACAGGAAGAACATTCATCAGAATTCACAACAATATGCAATTGAACAAATGCTAGCTAAATTCCACTGATTTATCAACATGTGCAGTAGATAATCATAGTGTACGAAATACGAAGACCTGATCACATGGAAAACAATAAATCCATGTGTATATGTTTAGCGGTTAACTCTAGTTGAATGATAACTCATTGTTTCAGGAACAACCATGCTGAAATCTTCATTATCACCAATGGGCTTGATGTAGTTATTCAGGAAGAAGTTGCTGATAAATTTCCTAACCTCCAGCAATTCACCAGCGAAGAGCGGTTCAGGGGTCATTGGTTCAAAGATGAGCTGCAAGATTTTTAGATCAGAATGTGCCATACGAGTGGAGTAGAAGATATTAATTAAGATACAGACTTACTGGTACTAATTCACGAGCATTGTCACAACAATTAGTAGATTTGCAGATGGAGATCATGTGTCTGCAAACATAGTATCCATAAAGGTTGGTCTCTGCTTGTTGCTGAGGACACTGAAATTTTTTGTACAGAATTAGTCATGTATTTGCCCTGTTAGGAACATCCTACTCGGTGTAAGATGTTTATTTTTTTTCTTTGGAGAGAAATAGAAAGAGGTTTATTTAGAAACTTGAACATTTGACTAGTGTAAGAAAAGGTATTTGTAAACTTTTGGATACATTTTCCGAAAATAAAGGATTTTGGCGTCTTACCATGTCAACAAATCCACACACACTCCTGAACCTTGCCATGCCATGTCAACAAATCCACACACACACTCCTAAACCTCGTGCGTGCTTTATCTGGTTTAGTTGGAGCCCAAGACTTTAAATCAATGTCGGTTACTTCATATACACCTTTAGGCTGGTGTGTGGGCTTTCTTGGAGCATTCTTCCGTGTCCTGAATGGAAGGGTGATTGCAGCAGCTTTATCCTGTTCCAGATTACTTGATACCTGGTCATCTGCTGGAGACCTAGGGTTGTCGGACTCAGATGAAGATACATCGCCTGAAGCAGAGTGCTATCGCTGCTACTCGGCATCTACAGAGAACACATGCAAAATTCAAAAAAGGAGGATAAGCATAAAGCTAACAACTTAGTAGCAAGCTGTCTAAACATGTCATGTAATAATTTGGAAAATGTACGGCTAATTTGTTCATTTTGTGTGACTCGGGTGCCCACGATCCATAAATCGACAATAACTAATTGGAACAAATACAACTTATATGTACTTGTTAGGAAGGTAGATAATGAACATATATACGCTCTCCATTATTTTATAGCCAATTTGGGAACACACCGAACCAAATAGGAATAGGCATCGTGAGGAAATATGCCTCACCGTGATGGAGAGCAGTAACTGACAGGTTTTTGTGCAAACTCGGCAAGAGAGGCGAGGGTTACATGATCAATATGCTCGAGGGCGGCTAGCGAGCAAACAAAGACGACGAGGCTGGGGCAGCTGCGTGTTGGGAATGACACTGAAGGTAGGGTTGACGCCGAAGAGCGGGCACATGGCCGGGTTGAGCACGCCGGCGCCGGAAAGGGTTCTGGTGTGGATCCGGGGGAGGGGGGAGTTGGCGATGAAGTTTGTGTAGAATAAGCGGACTATTGAGTGAAAAGGGGGCGGGCGGTGGGGGGATGTGGTTGGCTTCGGTGAAAAAAGAGCGTCGGTTGCCACACGGAAAGGCCTATGCACACGGTTGCGTCCACGAGCCCGAGTGCACAAATAGCATAATTTTGTTTGAAATGAAGACGTGCAATTTGGAAACGCAGACATGGCCTCATCATTTCGCCTTGAAATTTTTTCCACGGTACGCAATTGCCATTATACCCTAGGTTAAATTTTCTGGCGCATTTCAGGTCTCATTTGCTATATTTAAGACATTTTTTTGCATTTACCATGCATTTAGTGCATGTAAATCAAAACCTTACAACAACTACATGTGGGTGTTAGAAAAGGTGTAAAAGTCATTTGTGTGTCACTTTGCGAGTTTTCATTCTGAGAATTTTCAAACATTTCGGCCGCGAGGTGCAGCCACCGGCGTATGGCTTGTCGGTAATTTAATTACAGGAAATGCGGATGGACTTCAAAAATCCCCAAAATTGGTGTGTTACTGTGGCTTGATCTCAAGACCTAGTGATTTTTTGGTAAAGTTTGTCACAGGTTACAATAATCGCTCCTTGGAAACTGGAGCATCTCACAAGAAGGATCATAGTTTCCAAAAGGAGACGTGGTAATTTGGACTCCAATCCTCGGTGACTTCATGGTTTCGCCTCAAATTTTTTTCCACAGTACGCAATCACCATGACAATCCAATATTGATTTTCTGGCGCATTTCAGGGCTCGTTTGCTATATTTAAGCCATTTTTTGCATTTACCGGGCATTTAGTGCATACAAATCAAATCCCAACTCAACTGCATGTGCTAATGAAAGGGATGAGGATTGCCTTTCGATCTGGGTGCATCCAATGGTGTAGACGTATGATATGTGGGGTCGGGTTCAGGCAAATAAAAACGCATGACTCACATCACGCGCAAGGTAGGGGTCATCGGTGATGGTTTGGTATGCACACAACTTTCATGAATGAAACGCGTGCTATTGAAAAACATTTGCATCTAGGAACAGCATAATTTTGTTTCAAATGAAGACATGGGTTCATCGTTTCACCTAATTTTTTTCCATGGTACGCAATCACCATTATACCCAAGGTGTGATTTTCTGGTGCATTTCAGTTCTTGTTTGCTATATTTAAGCCATTTGTTTGCATTTACCGTGCTTTTAGTGCATATAAATCAAAACCCTACTGCAACTACATGTGGGTGTTAGCAAAGAAGGTGTAAAAATCATCTGTGTGTCGCTTTGCCAGTTTTCATTCATTGTCCGAGATACAAGAAGAATTTTCAAACATTTCGTCCGTGAGATGTGGCCACAGGCGTAGGTCTTGTTGTCATTTTAATTACAAGAAATGCGGGTGGACTTCGAAAGTCATGAAAATCGGTGTGTCACCGTGGTGCGATATCAAGACCCAGTGGATTTTTTTGGGTAAAGTTTGGCCCAAGATATGATGATTGCTCCTTGGAAACCGGAGCATCTCACAAGAAGGATCATAGTTTCCAAAATGAGACATGGCAATTCAGACTCCAATCCTCGGAGTCTTCATTGTTTCGCCTCGAATTTTTTTCCACAGTACGCAATCACCATTACACTCTAGTATTGATTTTTTTGCATTTATCATGCATTTGGTGCATATAAATCAAATCCCAACCGCAACTACATGTGGGTGTTGGCAAAGTAGGTCTAAAAAATCATTTGTGTGTCGCTTTGCATTTTTTTATTCATTGTCCAACGAATGGAAAGAATTTTCAAACATTTTGGCTGCGAGATGCGGCGACCTACGTAGGTCTTGTTGGTATTTTAATTCCAGTAATTGTAGATGGAGTCTAAAAATCACGAAAATCAGTGTGTCACCATGGCGTGCTCTCAAGACCCCGTGGAAAAAATTTGCTAAAGTTTGGCACAAGTTTCGATGATCACTCCTTGGAAATCAGAGCATCTCATAAGAAGGATCATAGTTTCCAAGTGGAGACGCGGCAATTCGAACTCTAGTTGCCGGTGAAATCATCGTTTTGCCTCAAATAAATTTCCACAGTATGCAATCACTATTATATCCTAGGTTTGATTTTCTGGCAAATTTCAGCGCTTGTTTGCTATATTTAAGCCATTTTTTGCATTTACTGGGCATTTAGTGCATATAAATCAAATCCCAACTACAACTACATGTGCTGATGAAAGGGATGAGGATTGCCATTCGATCTGGGTCCATCCAATGGTCTAGACGTACGATCCATGGGGTTTGGGTTCTAGCCAATCAGAACGCGACTCACATCGCGTGCAAGCTAGGGGTCATCGGCGAAGGTTTGGAAGGCACACGGCTTTCATGAACGAACCGTTTGCTATTGGAAAACATTTGCATCAAGAAACACCATAATTTCATTTGAGATGAAGACGTGGTAATTTTGAAATGAAGACGTGAGTTCATTGTTTCGCCTTGATTTTTTTCCATGGTACGCAATCACCACTATACCCTAGGTTTTATTTTCTGGCGCATTTCAGGTCTCGTTTGCTATATTTAAGCCATTTTTTGCATTTACCATGCTTTTAGTGCATGTACATCAAAACCCTGCTGCAACTACATGTGGGTGTTAGCAAAGAAGGTGTAAAAATCATTTCTGTGTCGCTTTGCAGTTTTCATTCGTTGTGCGAGAAACGGGAAGAATTTTTCTCGTTTGCAAGATGCGGCCATTGGCGTAGGTGTTGTTGGTATTTTAATTACAGGAAATGCAGATGGAGTCCGAAAATCTCAAAAATCGGTGTGTCACCATGGCATGCTCTCAAGATCCATTGGAGAAAATTTGGTAAAGCTTGGCACAAGTTATGATGATCACTTCTTGGAAACCTGAGCAACTCACAAGAAGGATCATAGTTTCCAAAAGGAGACGTGGCAATTCAGACTCCAATCGTCGATGACTTCATCGTTTCGCCTAAAAAAAATTCCATGGTACGCAATCACCATTACAGCCCAATATTGATTTTCTGGCGCATTTTCGAGCTCGTTTGCTATATTTAAGTCATTTTTTGCATTTACCGTGCATTTTTTTCATGTAAATCAAATCCCAACCGCAACAACATGTGTGTGTCGACAAAGGTCTACAAAATCATCTGTGTGTCGGTTTGCGTGTTTTAATTCATTGTCCAAGGAATGGGAAGAATTTTCAAACATTTCGGCTGCGAGAGGCGGCCACCAGCATAGCTCTTGTTGGTATTTTAATTTTAGGAAATGCAGATGGAGTCTGAAAATCAAAAAAATCGGTGTGTCACCGTGGCGTGCTCTCAAGACCCCATGGAAAAAAATTGGTAAAGTTTGGCACAAGTTTCGAAGATCGCTCCTTGGAAACCGGAGCATCTCACAAGAAGGATCATAGTTTCCAAAAGGAGACGTGGCAATTCGAACTTTAGTTGCTGGTGAAATCATCATCCTGACTATAATTTTTGTCCACAGTACGCAATCACTATTATAGCCTAGGTTTGATTTTCTGGGGTATTTTGGGGCTCGTTTGCTATATTTAAGCCATTTTTTATATTTTTCGGGCATTTAGTGCATATAAATCAAATCCCAACTACAACTACATGTGCTGATGAAAGGGACGAGGATTGTTGTTCGATCTGGGTGCATCTAACGGTGCAGATGTATGATTCGTGGGGTTTGGGTTCTGGCCAATTAGAATGCATGACTCACGTCATGTGTAAGGTGGGGGTCATCCGTGACGGTTTGGTAGGCACACGGCTTTCATGAATGAAACGTGTGCTATTGGAAAACATTTGCATCAAGGAACAATATAATTTCGTTTGAAATGAAGATTTGGTAATTTTGAAATGAAGACATGAGTTCATCGTTTCGCCTTGAATTTTTTTTCCATGGTACACAATCACCACAATACCCTAGGTTTTATTTTCTAGCGCATTTCAGGTCTGGTTTGCTATATTTAAGCCATTTTTGCATTTAACGTGATTTTAGTGCATATAAGTCAAAACCCTGCTGCAACTACATGTGGGTGTTAGCAAAGAAGGTGTAAAAATCATTTGTGTGTTGCTTTGTGACTTTTCATTCATTGTCCGAGAAAAGGGAAGAATTTTCAAACATTTCGCCCACGAGATGCGGCCACCAGCTTAGGTGTTGTTGGTATTTTAATTACAGGAAATATGAATGGAGTCTAAAAATCTCAAAAATCGATGCGTCACCGTGTCGTGCTCTCAAGATCAATTAGAGAACATTTGGTAAAGTTTGGCACAAGTTATGATGATTGCTCCTTGGAAACCGGAGCATCTCATAAGAAGGATCATAGTTTCCAAAGGGAGACATGGCAATTCGGACTTCAATCCTCGATGACTTCATCGTTTCACCTCAAAATTTTCCATGGTACGCAATCACCATTACACCCCAATATTGATTTTCTAGCGCATTTCAGGGCTCGTTTGCTATATTTAAGTCATTTTTTGCATTTACCGTGCATTTTGTGCATATAAATCAAATCCCAACCGCAACTACATGTGCTTGTTGGCAAAGAAGGTCTAGAAAATTATTTGTGTGCCGCTTTGGTGTTTTCATTCATTGTCCAAGGAATGGGAAGATTTTTCAAACATTCGGCTAGGAGATGCGGCCACCCGCGTAGGTCTTGTTGGTATTTTAATTACAGGAATTGCAAATGGAGTCTGAAATCACGAAAATCGGTGTGTCACCGTGGCATGCTTTTAAGACCCCGTGGAAAGCTTTTGGTAAAGATTGGCACTAGTTTCGATAATCACTCATCAGAAACCGGAGCATCTCACAAGAAGGATCATAGTTCCAAATGGAGACATGGCAATTCGAACTCTAGTCACTGATGAAATCATCGTTTCGCCTCGAAATTCTTTCCACAGTACACACTCACAATTATACCATAGGTTTGATTTTCTGGCACATTTCGGGGCTTGTTTGCTATATTTAAGTCATTTTTTGCATTTACCGGGCATGTAGTGCATATAAATCAAATCTCAACTGCAACTGCATGTGCTGTTGAAAGGGATGAGGATTGCCGTTCGATCTGGGTCCATCCAATGGTGCAGACGTACGATCCGTGGGGTTTGGGTTCAGGCCAATCAGAACGCACGACTAACGTCAAACAAGGTAGGGGTCATCGGCGACGGCTTAATAGGCACACGGTTTTCATGAATGAACCATGTGCTATTTGCAAACCATATTGCATATGTTCTGTTCATACATACTGGAGTGAGATCAATTGAGTGTGCTAGCTCTAGGGTATATAATAATAAATAGTTCAAATTCATTGCCTGGGCTGACAATATATCAAGGTCAACATACTAATCGTTTTTAGATCAACAGAAGCCCGGGCATAACTCATAATTCAGTACATGCGACAGTTCTAATTGAACTAATTAAGTTGCAGAATAGACATAATAAATAGTGTTATGGATTAATTCCCATGTACATGGGGTAACTGGGATCATTAGGTTGACCCCAAATGAACTTAGTATTTTCAATGATTTTAAGCGTCTCTTTTTGTTTGGTGCATGATCCCTTGGCTGGCAATTTAGAAAATTCATCGTACTGGTCTGCATCAGCAACATCCTTGACGCCCAGTACCCTCCTCTTCCCATGCAAGGGGTCTTTCACATAGAAAACCTGGGTAGCATCGCTAACAATAATAAACCGTTGCTAACCCACAAGTATAGGGGATCGCAACATTTTTTGAAAGTATAGTATTTCACCCAAATTTATTGATTCGACACAAGGGGAGCCAAAGAATATTTGCAAGTATTAGCACTTGAGTTGTTAATTCAACCACACCTAGAAAACTAAATATCTGCATCAAAGTGTTTAGTAGCATAGTAGTATGATAGTTTGATAGCAGTAGTAACAGTAGCAACAGTAACAGTCGCAGTTTTGTATTGATTGTAACAGTAGCAACAAGGAAAGTAACTTAGCAAAGATCAATATGTGAAAAGAGTAGGCATTGGATCAATGATGGATATTTGTGTTGGATGACATTCATCATATAATAGTCACAACCTAGAGCGATACACAATAGCTCCAATTCATCAATGTAATGTAGGCATGTATTCCGTATATAGTCATACGTGCTTATAATAAGAACTTGCATGACATATTTGGTCCTACCCTCCCGTGGTAGCGGGGTCCATAAGGAAATGTAAGGGATATTAAGGCCTCCTTTTAATAGAGAACCAGAATAAAGCATTAACACACAGTGAATACAAGAAATCCTCAAACTGTGCTTATCACCGGACAGAATCTCAATTATTGCCACCTTGGGGTATGCGGATCATAACATGTAATAGGTGCATATAACTTGCAAGATAGGATCAAGAACTCAAATATTTTTATGAAAACATAAACAGTTCAGATATGAAATCATGGCACTCGGGCCTTAGTGACAAGCATTTAGCATACTAAAGTTATAGCAACATTAATCTCAAAACATAGTGGATACTAGGGATCAAGCACTAACAAATTGACTCGATTACATGAAAAATCTCATCCAACCCCATCACTGTCCAGCAAGCCTACGAAGGAATTACTCACTCCTGGTGGCAAGCATCATGGAATTGGTGATGAAGAAGGGTTGATGATGACGATGGCGATGAATCCCGTTCTCCGGAGCCCCAAACGGACTCCAAATCTGCCCTCCCGATGAAGAACAGGAGGTGGCGGTGGCTCCGTATCGTAAAACACGATGAAACTTCTCCTCTTCTTTTTTTCTTGGGGAAAAGGAATTTTAGGCCTAGGATTAGGGTCAGTAGAGCCACGTGGGCCCCACAAGGCATCAGGGCGCGCCCAGGGGTGGTGGCCACGCACTGTTTCTTTGTGGGCAACTGGTGGGCCCCCTCTGGTGGATCTTCGCTCTAATATTTTTTATATATTCCCTAAAAATATCTCCAAAAAGTTTCATCCAATTGCGAGAACTTTTATTTCTGCACAAAAAACAACACCATGGTAGTTCTGCAGAAAATAGCATCAGTCCGAGTTAGTTTCATTCAAATGATGCAAATTAGAGTCCAAAACAAGAGCAATAGTGTTTGGAAAAGTAGATACGACAGAGACGTATCAACTCCCACAAGCTTAACTCATTGCTTGTCCTCAAGCAATTCGTTCACAAACAGAAAATGATAAAGAAAAACTTTTATGAACTCTTTTGTTCTTGTATCCATATATAAGCTTAAATAGGACCCAAGTGTTCAACAAAGATCGTGAACTAACCATGCAAATGATAACACTTAGAAATTACACGAGGGGAAACTAGAGTCGTAACGCAAGATAGATTTGGAAGCATTCATTTTCCTGTCATTCACTATTTGCTCTTTTCATAGGAAGATGCATAACCAGTAAACATGACCTTAGTACTACTTGTGCTCCTGACTTAAGTATTCTTAGAAGTGTTGTACTGGGTGATAGGAAATTTAATCTTGGGGCCATCACTGCATGTCGGATAAATAAAAACTCTTTTGATGGTGATCTTTATGGGGGGATTTACGCCACCCTGTGTTTACCTTGATATACCTATTAAAGATAATGACCCCCAGTTGCCTGCTAGTTACCTTGATTATGATGCCATGGTTCGGCATCGATCTCTCAAAAGGAAAAACCCACCATTTCGATATAGGCTAATCTTTAATAAGAATCGTGTTATCCATGTTACTTTGTTTGCCCCTGACTTCTTCAACGTTCGAGAAAAACAAAGATACTATATACTAGCGGAAGAGGCTGAGGTGTACAGGGCAGCGAAGGAGGCCGCTTGATGGAGCGAAGCTGCCCACCAGATAGTAGCAGCTGCACTTGAGTATGACCCGAACTATCACTACGAGTTCTACCCAGGCCAGCCATCATCATAGACCAAGTTAGACCAAAAGCCTAAGCTTGGGGGAGTACATATTCTCACCGACATTACATTCATGTATCAAACATTCATTTCAGTTGTCGATGTTCATCGTTTTCATTGTATATCCATGTTTCACTTTGTTTTGCTTTCCTTTTGTGTGTTTGAAAATTTTAGAAAATCCAAAAATATTTCTCGCTTCTTTTCGGTTTTTCTTTCTTGTTTACTTAGTTTGTAGTATTAAAAGAAAACCCAAAAAGATTTCTGTTTTCTTTTTTGTTATATGTTGGGAGTTCTTCGGTGTAAATAGTTTTTCTCACTTTTCTTTATTTCTTCTTTCGTTTGCTTTTGTTAGAAAAACTAAAAAATCCAAAAACATTTTAGTGTGTTTCTCTGAAATTCTTTTCTTTTTCTTTGGGTCGTCGTATGGAGAAGACTTCGTAAGAATTGTTGAGTGGCTCTCATATGCATTACCTTTGTTCTAATGAAAGAGCCAATATTTCCTTGTCTTCTCCTTTGAATAAATGTTTGCAGATTTTAGCTTAGTCCATGACACTCTTGCACCATTATTATTTTCACACCATTCGATTGTGGAAGTGAAAGGCAATAATGAAGAGGATTTGATGAAGTGACTATGGCAAAGAAAGGCTGGTATGAACTCTCCTTGTTTTTCGTTTTTGTAAATATGTTTAACTCGGTAAGTCCTTATTCAGCATATTGTGAGTAAACATGTTTGTGATGAAAATTAGAGATTATAGTTGCTCATGCCATGCTTAAGAAGCTAGCAGTGGATAATGAATTATCTTGAGTGTCAACATGCATTAAAATGATTGTGATGTACTATGTTAGGATGGTACCCTCCTTTGAAGAATTCAAGTGACTTGACTTGGCACATGTTCACCCATGTAGTTGATTCAAAACAAATGCAGCCTTTATGATATTTATATTCAGGGTGTCTATATCCTACTCATGCTCATTTTCAATGTTAAATATTCGCAGTGCATGATTATGACCGTTGTCGCTCTCTAGTTGGTCGCTTCTCAATCTATTTGCTAGCCTTCGCCTGTACTAAGTGAAAATACCGCTTGTGCATCCAAATCCTGAAACCCAAAAAGTTATGCTGAAAGAGTCCACCATATCTACCTATATACGGTATTACCCAGTTATTCCAAGTAAATTTGCATGTGCCATTTCTAATCATTCAAATAAACATCTGTTTTGTATGCCCGTACCGCTCATGGAGTGACGGGGCAATCAATATCTTCCATGCTTAGTGGGTTATTCTCATGATGAGTGTTTATTCACTCATCCTTGCATGAGAGAGGCTGGTAATTGGGATACCCAATCTTGCTATACAAAAATAAGGAAAAATATAATAAAACAAACTCCCCGTGGAAAGTTGATTGTTTGGAGGGCACCCGTGGATTCGGCTAGCCATGGCTTGTGTTTTTATGGTTGAGGGGAGTAAATATTTTCATTTCTACACGGGAATCACCAATAATGTGTTTAGCATGGAAGATGTTGAAATCCTTTGTCGTGACGTTGACAGGAAAAGAACACCACTCAAAAATGTATTCATCTCTGTTTTAAGCTTTGAGCTCTGGCACCTCTGCAAATCCTTACTTCCCTTGGCGAAGGGTCTTTCTATTCACTTTCATGTTATTTCCTTTTATTGTTGAGTCATCACCTTCTCATTCAAGCACCAACCTTGAGAGCACAATTCTCATTCTCAGTTTAACATGCGTTGAGTTTAGTTATTGTTGGATGTGAGCATGATTGGATCTCTTCTACCCTGAATTACAATGTATAGTCGCTGCTTGAATTTCAGAGGTGCTCTGTATTTATGTTTTGCGGTCTTAGAAAGGGATAGTGAGATACCATGTTATCATATTATATCATGATTATTTTGACAAATTGTTGGCATATGAGATATATTATTGTTGCTCACTAGTTGATTATGTTATTGCCATGAGTAAATGTTAGACCTAAGTGTTATCATTCATATGGTTAGTTCATAATCTTTGTTGAAAACTTGAACACTAGTTAAGCATATATACAACAACGAGGACAAAAGAGGTTGTAAAAGTTTTCCTTTATCACTAGTTTATCAACTGAATTGCTTGAGGACAAGCAATGGGTTAAGCTTGGAGGAATTGATACGTCTCAAACGTACCTACTTTTCCAAACACTTTCGCTCTTGTTTTGGACCCTAATTTGCATGATTTGAATGAAACTAACCCGGGCTGATGTTGTTTTCAGCAGAACTACCTTGGGGTTATTTTCGTACAAAAATAGAAGTTCTTGGATTGGGCTTAAAATTTACAGAGAATTTTTTTAGAATATATAAAAAATACTGGCAAAAAGATCTACTAGAGGGAGGCCACCATAGAGCCATAAACTCAGGTGGCGCGCCCCTAGAGGGCGCCACCTGAGCTTGTGGCCCCTCGAGCCTCCGTTTTCCCTACCTCTGGTCCTATAAGTTCCGTCTCGCAGAGAAAAAATCAGGGAGAATGTTTCATTGCATTTTACGATACAGAGCCACCATGACCACATGTTCTTCATCGGGAGGGTTGATACGTCTCCAACGTATCCATAATTTTTAATTGTTTCATGCTATTATATTACCAATCTTAGATGCTTTATATGCAATTTTATAATGTTTTTTGGGATTAACCTATTAACCTAGTGCCCAGTGCCAGTTGTTGTTTTCTGCTAATTTTGGCTTTTTAGAAAATCAGTAACAAACGAAGTCCAAACACGATGAAATTTTACGGTGATTTTTTCTAGACCCGAAGGGACCATAGAAGGTTTGGGAGCCGACTAGAAGACTTACAGGGGAGTCACAAGCTCACATGGCACGCCCTAGGCGGGTCCGCCACCTGAGCTTGTTGGTCCTACGTAGCTCCGTTTGACCTAATTCCACTTCTATAATTTCCCATAAATCCCCAAACCAATAGAGATCCACCTGAAACAATTTTTCTGTCATGACAAGCTTCTGTTCTTCCATGATCCCATCTGGAGGCCTTTTTCGATAGTCTGTCGGAAGGGGAATCAATCACGGAGGGCTTCTACATCATCCTTGCTGCACCACCAATGACGTGTGAGTAGTCTACCACAGACCTACGGGTCCATAGTGATTAGCTAGATGTCTTCGTCTCTCTCTCTCTCTCTCTCCGATCTTCAATACAATGTTCTCCTCGGAGTTCTATTCGATGTAATCTTCTTTTGTGGTGTGTTTGTTGGGATCCGATGAATTATGGGTTTATGATCAGATTATTCATTGAAAGTAATTGAGTCTTTGCTGAACTTTATTATGTATGATTATTATAGCGTTGTATTTCTCTCTGATTTATCCGTTTGGTTTGGCCAACTAGATTGATTTCTCATCAGTGGGAGAGGTGCTTTGTAGTGGGTTCAATCTTGCGGTGTCCTCACCTCGTGACGGAAGGGGTAGCAGGCACGTATAGTATTGTTGGTACTAAGGGTAAAACGACGGGGTATAATCATATTGTTTGGTTTTATTTTGTGTACATTATGTCATCATACTTCATGCATTGCTCTGTTTGTTATTAACTTAATACGTAGAGAAGCAAGCATAGAAGTGCTCTCGAAATGGAGTAATAGTAGTAGATGCAGAATCGTTTCAGTCTACTTGTCACGGATGTAATGCTTATATACATGATCATTGCCATGAATAACATCTTAACTATGCGCTTTTCTATCATTTCCCCAATAGTAATTTGTCTACCCACCGTATGCTATCTTTACGAGAGAGAATCTTTTGGTGAAAACTATGGCCCCCCCGGTCTACTCTAATCATATTACAAAAACCAAAAATACCTTGGTGCAATTTATTTACTTTTATTCTACTTTTCAATTTATCTGTCTACCATTATCAGATTTAATCCTTGCAAGTAATGAGTTCAAGGGGATTGACAACTCTCTTGCCCGCGTTGGGTGCAAGTATTTGCTCTTGTGTGTGTAGGTACTGTTCACTAGGTGTTTGTGTGGTTCTCCTATTGGTTCGATAACCTTGGTTGTAACTGAGGGAAATACTATCTGCTACTATATTGATTCACCCTTCCTCTTCGGGGAAAATCCCAACGCAACTCACAAGTAACAGAAAGAATTTTTGGCGCCGTTGCTGGGGAGACATCATCAAATACCTACAGGTTCCTACATTTACACTATCATTTACTTGCTCTAATTTTTATTTTCTTTTATTTGCCTTCTCTTTTTCATCTCCCTCCACTCTAAAAAATCAAATACATAAAAATATTTTATTTTGCTAGTTTGCTATCTTGCTTACTTTGCCACTTTCTCTCAAGAGAATACTAAGGTGTGTGACTTCTCGAATACTAATAACGATAACTTTATTAGAACTCCAATTACTCCTCCCGCCGCTAGTGCGGAGTCATATGATATTAATGCTGCATTGCTAAGTCTTGTCATGAAAGAACAATTTGCTGGAACTCCTAATGAAGATGTTGCATCCCATCTTAATACCTTCAATGAATTATGTGCTATGCAAAAGAAAAAAGATGTGGATAATGTTATTGTTAAGTTGAAATTATTTCCTTTCTCATTAAGAGATCATGCTAAAACTTGGTTTTTATCCTTGCCTCACAATAGTATTGATTATGGGATAAATGTAAGGATGCTTTTATTGCCAAGTATTTTCCTCCCGCTAAGATTATTTCTGTTAGAAATCAAATCATGAACTTAAGCAACTTGAGCAAGAACATGTTGCACAATCTTGGGAGAGAATGAAATTAATGATTAATAATTGTCCCACTCATGGATTAAGCTTATGGATGATAATACAAAACTTTTATGTGGGACTAAACTTTGTGTCGAGAAATGTTCTAGACTTTGCTGCATGTGGTACCTTTATGGGAATTACTTTGGGAGAGTCCACAAAGCTTCTCGATAATATGATGACAAATTATTCTCAATGGTACACTGAATGAGCTCCAACTGGTAAGAAGGTAAACTCTATTGAAGAAGTTTCTACTTTGAGTGATAAAATGGATGCTCTTATGAATATGCTTACTAGTAAAAATGCTCATGTTGATCCAAATGATGTTCGATTATCTACTTTGATGGAGCAAAATAATGATGCTATTGACGTGAATTTTGTCGCTAGAAATAATTTCAACAACAATGCTGATAGAGGGAATTTCAATCCTACACCGTATCCCGACAATCCCTCTAATAATTACGGTAATTCCTATGGTAATTCATATTATAGTAATAATAAAAAAATAGGATACCTACTGAACTTGAGAACAACACTAAATAATTTATTAGTTCTCAAAATATTTTTAATGCTATGGTAGAAGAAAAACTACATAAAGTTGACGATATGGCTAGAAACATGGATATAATTGCTCATGATGTGGAAACTCTTAAAATTAAAATTTTTCCACCTAAGCATGATATTACTAAATCTATAGTCTATCCAAGTCTCCATGAACGAAAGTAGTGAAAGAATCGCTAGGATAAGAGCTAAGCGAGAATTCCTTGAAAAAGCGATTCCACCCGATTTTTATCGTAATCATGATGAAGATATTAAAATGATTGGTTTGCCACCTATTGAAACTTTGTTTAGTTATATAAAACTTGATGAAAAAGGGAGTAGAGATGAGTCAACTTTAGCTAGAAGGCGTTCCAATTGTTTGGAGGGTGACGATCGTAACAATAAAAATAATAAAAGTTGCTTTGAAGAGGTCAAGACTTTAAATAGTGATGTACCCACTACTCTAGATCAGAGGGACTTTAATTATGATAATAGACAGGGTCCCAGACCCGGGGTACCTAACGTGTAGGAGCCGGGCCTTGACCTTGACTAGGGCCCACCAGTCCCAAAGAGAATCATTGAACCCTAGGGAGGCCAGGGCGATGAGCGTGTTCCCCAAGGTAAAACGCGACAGCCGTATATATATGATTTCCTCCTACCCCGGTGTAAACTCTAGACCTCTCCTGTATATATAAAGGGAGGCCTAGGGTCCTCATTAGGGATCCAATCTAGAACTCAACTCTCGGTAGATCTCAAACCCCATTGTAATCCTCTGCACGAGGTATCCCCTCACCATGAATACCAAGATAAAGCAGGATGAAGGGTATTACTCTTTGGAGGCCCGAACCTGGGTAAATTGTGTGTGTAGACTCCATTCCGGTACTTCCGGTCTTGTCATGAACACTACCGAGGGATCTGATGGGAAATCACTCAGTTAGTTAGCATGCTAGGCTTGGGCAACGTTGACCGAAGAACGAACCTTGCTCAAAGAATCATTAGAGGCCAGCAATCATCCGCCAGGCCATTGCCTCATGTTTGATTCTTTCGAGCTGGTCAATGACGGATCAAGGCAATTCCTTGATGTGTCGCCTTCATGCTACATCAAACATGTGTCTAAGAGGCAATGGAAGGCCCAAGAGGTCTAGGATCGCCCTGGTCACCCCACATGGAGACGCATCCTATGACCTCCACAGTGCTACGAGGCCCCCTGCGAGACCTCTGTGAACATGATATTCATGACAGCGACACGCACTAAAATCAGAAGCTCGCCAGACACATGATCTACACAATGGAGGACGTAACCAGCGAACGACTAGCATGGTCCCGAGAAACAATCACCTTTCAGGTCGGGGACCACCCTGAAGACGTCATACAATCAGGAAAGCATGCCTTGGTCTTGGATCCAATCGTCGAGGGTTTCCTCCTCTCATGCGTCCTGATGGACGGAGGTAGTGGCCTCAACATTATATTTACCGGCACCGTGGAAAAGATGAAGATCTCTCTATTAGGACTATGGAGGTCGGATGTGGGCATCCACGGGGTAGTACCGGGCCGCCCGGTCCGTCCCTTGGGACGGATCAAACTTGAGGTTGTCTTCGGAGAAGAGTCAAATTACCAAAGCGAAACCATCCAATTCGAGGTTGCCCCTTCCAGAGAGTCTACCATGCGATCTTGGGCATGCCTTCATACGTAAAGTTTATGGTAGTCCCATCCTACGCCTACCTACAGCCGAATGGTACAATCATCATTCGGGGAAGCACGAAGAAGGCCTACAAAGTCGATATGGCAAACGTGGAGCTCGTCAAGGCCGCCCTGGCCTCCACTGAGGTTGCCAAGATAAGAAAACGAGTAGGTCCATCAGAGGCCGAGCTCCCCCAGAAGCCAAGGCTTGGTCCCGTCTTTCAGCCAGCAGGTCCACCCGAAAGACCGTGACAAACCAGTGACCATTGGCAGAGCTCCTCATATTCCTCTGATCCAACTGGGACATATTCGCGTGGAAGCCCACCGACATGTTGAGAGTGCCAGCAGAGAAAGCTGAACACTGCCTAAACGTTCGCAAGGATGCGAGGCCGGTAAAATAGGCCTTGCGACACTTTGCCACAAAAAAACGAATGGCAAGAGGAGAAGAGACAACACGCTTACTCGCAACCAAATTCATAAGAGTGGTCGCGCGCCTTGAGTGCCTGAAAAATCCCGTGATGGTACTAAAGACGAACAACACAAGGTGCATGTATGTAGACAACACTGACCTCAACAAATCATGCCCCAAGGACCCGCTCCCACTACCTAGGATCAATCAAATAATCGATTCCACAGCAGGGTGCAAATGCCTATGCTTCCTAGATGCCTATTCAGGATACCACCAGATACGGATGAAAGAATCTGACCAAGAGACGAACTCCTTCATCACGCCATACGGGCCCTTCTCCTACATCAGGTTGTCATTTGGCCTCAAAAACGTGGGGGCTACATACCAGCGGATGATGCAGAAGTGCTTCAACAAACAAATTGGAGCAAATGTAGAGGTCTACATCGATGACATCATGGTAAAATCCAAACAACGCTCAAGCCTCCTCCCCGACCTCCAGCAGACCTTCGACAACCTCCACAATTTTAGTATGAAGCTGAACCCCGACAAATGCATCTTTGGGGTCCCTGCAGGACAGCTGCTTGGATTCATTGTATCCCAGCGAGGGATAGAGGCAAACCCAGAAAAGATAATAGACATAGTGGACCTTGAGCTCCCTGAGACAGTACCCGACATACGGAAGCTCGTGGGCTGTGTGGCGGCCTTGAGCAGGTTAATCTCAAGACTAGGAGAGAACGCCTTGCTGCTATACCGTCTCCCCAAAAGGGTGACAAATTCTACTGGAGCGACGAAGCCAAACAAGCGTTCGTCGACCTCAAGAAGTTATTACAATCAAACCCGCTCCTAGTCCCCCAGTCCAATCAGAGCCCATGTTGCTGTACTCTACATCAACAACCTAGGTGGTCATCATTGTCGAACGAGAGAAGGCCGAAAAGATACACCACGTGCAACACCCGGTGTACTACATCAGCGAGGTACTCACGCCTTGTAAGACAAGGTATCCACATTATCAGAAGATAACATATGGAGTGTTCATGGACGCAAGAAAGTTGCGGCACTATTTCCAAGCCAACCTAATAACGGTGGTCAACCATGCGCCGCTCTTCGACATCATCAACAATAAAGATGACACAGGCCGCATGGCAAAATGGGCAATCGAACTCCTACCGTTTGAGCTCTCCCACAAGCCACGTACGGCAATGAAGTCTCAACCCATCACCGACTTCCTCGTAGAATGGACAGAGGCTTGGCAGGTCCCCAAAAACATTGACCTAGAGTACTGGACCATGTACTTCAACGGGTCGATGACTGTGCAAGGATTGGGGGCTAGAGTAGTCCTCGTCTCCCCAGAGGCAACAAGATGAATTATGACCTTCAACACCAATTTCGGGACTCCAACAACATAGCAGAATATGAAGCCCTCCTACAGGTGCTCCGGATTGCGGCCTCCATGGGCATCCGACGCCTCATCTGCCGCGGCGACTCCGACCTCGTGGTCCAACAGGCCATGAAAACATTCGAAACTAAGGACCCCAAGATGGCAGTATACTGCGCTGCCATCCGAGCACTAGAAGGGAAATTTGACAGACACGAACTACACCATGTCAAATGAAGTGACAACATCGCAGCAGATAACCTCGCACGGGTCAGATCCTCTAGAGAGCCCGTGCGGGGTGAGACCTTTCTGAAGATACTACACAAGCCATCCAACAAGATGAAAGACCTCGACACAGCCATGATAGACCCTGGCAACATAGATAGTGCAACGCTAACAATCACCCCACCATCCTCAGAACATTAGAGGAGGTGGTAATGGCAATCCACACCTAGAATGGATACAACCACTACACACCTACATGACCAAAGGCGAGCTTTCCCAAGACAAAATAGAGGCACGATGCATCGCCTATCACTCCAAGGCCTACACGATAATCAACGACAAGCTATACAAACATAGCCAAGTGGGCGTTTTCCAGCACTGTGTCCAGAGGGACGAAAGAAAAAATCTCCTCGAAGAAATACACGTGAGGGCTTGTGGCCATCATGCAGCCCCAGAATGATCGCAGCAAAGGCTTTCCACCATGGTTTCTTCTGGCCTCACGAAATGCGTGACACCGAGGAAATCGTTCGAAGCTGCGAGGGTTGCCAACGTTTCGCCAACAAAACATAGATACCGGCCTCGGCTCTAAAGACGATCCCACTAACATGGCCATTTCTGGTATGGGGGCTAGACATGGTTGGCAAGCTCACACCCTCGCCAGGAGGCCACAAATTCATACTGGTGGCCATCGACAAGTTTACCAAGTGGATTGTGGCTAAACCGGTGACAAACGTGGAGGCCGACACAACGGTCAAGTTCGTTTCTGGGCTCATACACCGATTCGGCGTCCTCCACAGCATCATCACTGATAACGGGTCCAACTTCACCGCCTTGGTGTTCAAAGATTTCTGTCACCAATGGAGGATCTACATAGACTACGCGTCCGTGGCACACCCTCACTCCAACGGATAGGTTGAATTAGCTAACGGCCTAATTATGCAAGGCCTCAAGCCATGACTCATTAAACCACTCGTTTGGGCAAAATGCAACTGGGTGGAGGAGCTCCACTCCACCCTCTGGAGTTTGCGCATGACCCCAAACAAATCCATTGGCTACAGGCCCTTCTTTATGGTTTACGCAGCGGAGGCACTGATTCCATTGGACAACGAATACGACTCACCACGAGTCTAGGTGTACGACGAGGAGGTCGCCGAAGAAAACAGGAAGGACGACGTCACTGCCAAGGAAGAAGCACACCTCCTCGCCATCGAACGCACCAGCATATATCAGTAGAAGCTGAGACAATATCAAGGCCGACGCGTTCGGTCAAGCGAGTTCAACGTCGATGACCTCGTCCTACGCCTCAAGCAGAAGCCAAGGAAGAACAAGATGTCTTCCCCATGGAAAGGCCCTTTCATCATTCACGAGGTCCTCAACAACAGAGCATACTACCTCCGCAACAAGAAAATAGGTCGGATCACGTCACGACCCTGGAATGCTAATCATCTCCGCCTATTTTATGCATAAACCTCTAAGTATGACATACTTTTCTGCATAAACTATTTTGCAATATCTGCTTTTTGATGTACTTTTAGCTCAAACAATATTAGGTTAGAAAATAAGGAGGTCACAATGGCCACCCACACTATTTCAAGTCCATTCTAGTTTGCTAAACGTAACATGACACGCAACTATTCAGCAATAAAACACTTTATTGAAACTCCTTGGGATAGTCAAGTTGGCGAAGAACAAACGAATCTCTTTACTGAGGGACTCGCGGGCAACATCGCAATAAGTGGACCCTCCCGTAGCTCCACCCAAATGCTGCATCATACGTTCCTGCTCCTTGATCCGGATCCTTGTGATTGTTTTCTGCTGACCTCCCACAGCCTAGTGCTCCGGGGCTGTATCAAAGCAATTTTGTTGGTAGTCCTTCCTATGAGGAGAGCAACCATCGAGCATGCCAGATGACTGAATCAGTCATTCTGGTCATGCCAAGCCCCACTAAATACGCCTACGCCATCAACATGGATAAAAGGGCATCTCTGCTCCTAACCCGAGCAGAGGCACTTCACCACCTATACGACATACAAATAACACATACATATCATTTTTAACACAAACAAAATCTCACAAAGAGAGTTGAGGTTTCCTTTGTTTTCAGGCTACATAATTTAGGCCTCTCGATGACTACAGTCAGCAGCAAACATTGCAGCCAATACTACATCTGCATAAAAGTTCTAGGCTGGCCTGGCCAGCGGCTCTGTGGTCACCAAATCATGGATGGACCACTCCGGGCGACACGCGCGCAGCCTCATCAGCACATACTGAGCACCCGCTGTAGCGGTGGCCTCCTAGAGATCCATCAGGCGTTGGATCAGTTCCAGCATGCGTGCAATGAGCTGAGCAAGGTCGGCAGCCTGGGCCACTCCTAGCAACAAGACCCTGGCGGTTTGTGCCAGAGCCTCGGGCATCCTGTCCAAAGTCAACACCACTGTGATAAGGCGCGACGGGACCGGTGGGCAAATCAAATTTGATAGCTCACCTACACGAAAAACAGACATCACACAACACGATCAAGAAAAGTGCAAAGGGCCAAGCCACAAAGAGACACATCGGCTTATCGCCTGCGGCGACCTCCAACCGCCTTTGGCGTGAACGCTGCTCCTGGAGATCCCTTGCAGCACGCATTCCGACCTCTGCCAATGAGGCCTCAGCCCACCCTACAACTCTCAATACGGGCCTGAGCATCCGTAACATGACCTTTGGCGGCCTCCAACCATCTTCTCAAGTCGGCTTCAGCCTCCTGGCTTTCCCTGAGTTGAGAACGGAGACACACGATGATGCCCTGGTTATCAGCCAGCAGGCCGCCGTCCAACTTTAACAGCTTCAGGCAGGAGCAAGCTTCGGCATCCTTGACGCTTGCCACCTCCCGCGCAGGCTTCACTGCCCTATAATCAGAGTCCACTTGGGCGTGCAGTTGCTGAAGCTGCTCAAAGGCTAAAAACCCGTGAAGAAATAGAGCGGTCAAAGAAGAATCATTGTGCAAATAACTAGGTACGGACTGGACAACTTGCAACAGACATCTGCTAGCAACCTCTGTAGGCGAGCAATCCACTCTTCCTCCAACTTTACTTGCTGCGATAGGTCACACGCTCGATGATCCAGCTTCACCGCATGGGTCGATGTGGCCCTCAAACATATTACAAACTATAATTTTCTTAAGGCTCGGGGGCTACTGGGTAACACCTGAGATCCCCTTACTTCGATGCCGGCCTCCGCCGAAGACCTGAGATCAGCAAGAGTACTCCCCAAAGCTTTCCCCAGTGCCTCACTCTGGCGTACACATGAAAACAATGCCAGAAAGTCATCTGGACCTTCCTCTGACCGTGGGCGAAGTGACATCGGGCCACGACCTATGACATTCAGGAGCTCGGGGCGAACAGACGGCCCGGCACCTGCATCTTCGAACCATTGCTCCTCCTAGGAGGTCATGGCCACCGCAGGTAGTCGATGGCTAACGACCTTCTTCCTACCCGCCATCTTTGGCCTTTGTGAAGGGATATGTGGCGACGGAGACCCCAGAGACATAAGCGCCCGGCTAGGGTCATCCGCTGGCGACGCGATGATGAGTGATATTTTTACACTCGTTTCACCTTTGTTTAAACCAAGATATTTCAATTAAAAAGAGATATTCTCTCCGATATTGGTACTAATGACTAATGAATGCAAAGGATTCCACAAATCCTCTCTTTGATGTGTTTCGGCAGGAAATGAGCTAAAAAGGGAAGAAATCATGTGTGCAAATGGAACAGAAGAAGAATGGAGGAGGAATGAATCACCAGGAGGCCTTTGCACGGAAACAGCAGAAAAGACGGTGTTCCATACTGGCACAAGTGCCCGTATGGCGCAGATTCCGAGGCAGGTCGTCCAACCCAACAACTTTCGTTAAAGGGACCCTGTCGAAATGTGAACAGAGAGTGGAGCACGGAGCACGGAGCACAGAAGGCAGAACCTCTTCATCATCATCCTCATTCGCAAACCCTAGCTACCGCCATCTCCATAGCCATCTCCACCACCACCATAGTGCTCATCCATCCCATTCATACATGTAATCGTGCATCACACAAGGCATCCATTGTAAAACATATTGCAATCAATCAATCTCAAGATGTGTACTTCAATGTTTTCTTTCCGCGATATGATCTCCATGTGTGAGTAGTTCGGTAAGGAATGGTTGAAGTATAAGCCTTGCAACCCGAGGTATTTGTTGAGGGGATCAATGGAAGACTTTGATATGACGTCCCGTATGTGTGAAATAAAATTATTCTGTGAAGATGTCTCTTGTCTTCTCCATGATCTTCATCCCTGCAGGTACCCAAGATCATGGGGATCGAGCATCGGTGAGGCTAAGACCAAGGAGACCGTGAAGCGTTATATCAAACACTGGTGACAGTATGGTTTAATAGGGTAGCATGGATCATATCCTTGGGCAGAAATGAGGTGTAGTCATTAAACGCCAAAAGCTCTTGTCTGATTTCATTATCTTAATTATCAAGGTAATCCCGCGCGACGGATGGGGCCTGTGGTAGGACAACTGATTCTTGATGCAGGACTCGTGCCGGTCAAGATGTTATTTGGACACATCCCCCACTTCGGTCCATAGCAAGCACATCTCGATGGGTGACTTCCAGCACAGATACTAATATCATATTTGATCCCATAGCAAATACAAGGTTGTAATAAGAAGACCACACTCGTACGTATTTTTATTATAAGTGTTCAAATCACTATTTGCTTGCTGATCCGGTCAAAAGCTGGATTTGACACTTTGACGAAAGCTTGCTAGAGACCATCGCTTCAAGGGAATCTTCATCTCATGGGTTCGAAAACCCAGGGTCACCTCTGGGGAAACAGGTGTGGGATACACTTTTTTGTTCCAATGCCGGATCAATAAAAAGGAGATATCAATCCCTTTTTCTGGCGCTGTTGCTGGGGAGGAGTTTAGTATTCCTAGTCTTTGTGTTTAGATTTTTTGTTAAAATTAATTATCAGTTTTTTTCTTTACTTTTTTTAGTTTAAGTTTTCATTTTTAGTTGCAAGTCTTGTCAGTTGAAAAAACAAAAGATTACTATGGCTTGTAATGTTGGGGGTTTTGCTACTCCTAGGAACAAGTTCATGCATGAACCTATAGCACAACCTGAGGTAGCAGCCACTGAGTGTGAGATTAAACCAAACTTAGTTTCCATGGTTCAGTAGGACCAATTTGGAGGCACTGCTTCTGAGGATGCCGGTATGCACCTACACAATTTCACTGAATTATGCAACATGACACACATAAAGGATTATGATCCTGACGCACTGAAATTGTGTCTATTTCCTTTTTCCTTAAGAGGAAAAGCTAAGGAATGGCTTCTTGCACTACCTAAGAGCAGTATTCCTTCTTGGGTTGATTGTTGTAGTAAATTCTTATCTAAGTATTGTCCACCTGCAAAGATTATGCAATTACGTTCTCAGATTACTGGTTTCAAGCAAGAGGAACATGAGCCTCTAGCGCTTATGTGGGATAGAATGAAGGAAGCTATTAGAAACTGTCCCAACCATGCAATGGAGGAATAGTTAATCCTCCATATGTTTTATAATGGTTTGAATCATATGTCAAAAACTATGCTTGATACAACTATACGAGGAAACATCATAGGAAAGCCCATAGAAGATGTCAAGAACTTATTGGATGATATGCAAGAGAACCATGCCCAATGGCATGTTGAGAGAACCACCACTAAAAGGGTGAATGTCATGTAATAAAGTTGCATGGAGTTAACAGCCAAGCTAGATGAACTTATCTCCGCTATAAAAGGTAAAGAAGAGGTAAACGTGAATGCTATCACTAGTGAAGAAACTAGTGATGTGAATTTTATCGCTCGTAATAGCTACAATCCTAATTGGAAAAATAATGGATATGCTCCTAGACTTCCTTGTCCTAGTAATGGAGGAGCATCCAATAATTTTAATGGAGCTAATGCTAGCAATAGAAATACTCTTGAAGAAACTCTAAACATTTTTATTGCTAGTCAGACTGAGCAGAATGAAAACTTTGAGAATATCTTGAAGAACCAAGATAATTTACTTGGTGAATTAACTAGTAAGGTTGTTGGACTAATGAATGATGTGCAGATACTTGAAGGAAGATCCAAGAATATGGAAGCACAAGTGGCTAAAATAGCAGAGATCAAAACAGTAATTTTGGCTAAGTTTGTAGGTAAACTGGAGCCTAATCCAATTGAAGAAGTTAAAATGGTAAGAAGCAACAAAGAGAAAGCTGAAGTACTTGACACGAGCCATGTGCCAGAGTACAATTATACCATTGCAGATTTTGTGAAGATGATATCCATGAAGTATCCACTACCGAAGGTAACTAACAATGAAGCATATAATGTTTTTGTTGAACAAGTTGCAGCCAAGGTACGTGAACTTGGTTATGAAAGGAAGAAGCTCTACAGTAAGTTACCAGCTAAGCAAGAGGATGCTTTTGAACCTACCATAGAAATTGAGATAGGATTGAATAAATTCAGTGCTTTATGTTATCTCGGGGCAAGTGTTTCCACAATCCCCAAGTCAGTCTATGATAGTCTTAATCTCGGTCCTTATGCTAACATCGAGATCCTTTTGAATATGGCTAATTCTACTTTTACTCAGGCAGTAGGCATGAAGCATGGTGTTATAGTTCAAATTAATGATTGCCCTATCATGATTGATCTTCTTATAGTAGATATGCCTGAAGATCCAATTGCTCCTATAAATCTCAGTAGACCTTTTCTAAGGACTATCAAAGTCGTGATAAATTGTAGCAACCTGACCTCAAATGGTCAAGCCTCTGTGTATCTGTGCCATCCCTGGATCAGTATGCTGGAACACACAGTACATCAATGTATACATCAAAGTGCAATCACATGTATAAATAACGTAAAACTGATATATACCTCATAAGTCTCAGCTGAAACAAACAAACTGGTGTGGAGTCCCATCAACGCCATCGGCAAGTTGAGTGTAGACCGTAACCCTACAATAAAACACACTCGTCGTAGAAAATCCTGCAACATGATACATTGCAGCCGTGTAGGTCAGTACATTGAATGTACCGGCAATATCACAATAAGAAAACATATGATAAAACTATTCTGTATGCAATAAGCTTTGTTGCTCTGTGTCTGAGTTTTGTTTTGCATAAAAGCTAATTTTATTTTCCGTACAACAAAGGAATTCTAGGAGTCTTCACTACAGAGTTATCTACTGTGACATGGTTCCGCCAACTGATGTCTCGAAGCCCAAATCATTATAAGTGGCCCATAATTAATTATCAATCCAGTGTTGAGAGTTCCGAGATAGATCCAAGCACAGAGGCTCAATTTGTCTGTAACTGGGGGCACGGCTAATCGAATAGGTTTTAACTCTGCAGAGTGTTGTACCCACAAGATTCGATCCCTCTTTTTACATTCTCGCACTTCAGGGTGTTTGAGAACAAGACGACCGAAACATGGTCTTTCGAAGGGTTCCACTGACCACTGTCCGGTGCCCATCCAATCCTACTATAGTTCGACTTCTGCTAGCACCGTCCCAACCAGAGTCACAACTAAGGTCAACCAAGCCAGAGCCCATAGTGACTTGTGGCCGCACAAGTAAGCTTCCGGGCATGAAGTATTCTTCCGTCTCTTTGAGTCTGGGTGAAGCTTTGAACAAGATATCATGGCGCTTCTCCATGCATCGCGACCATCCACTGGTTGCTCCAGGGTGCCCATCTAAACCATCCTTCACCCAGTAGTGTGTAGTGAAATCCCGTCTCGAGTCTTAAAGTCTTGAGGTCTTGAAAATGCAGGCCTTGAAGATGCCATCATGAAGTTGTCATCATTGACGTGGAGTCCTCCTTCTCACACCACTCCCGAGCTCTCATACCAAACCTCATCTACTATAGCGTAGCACAAAAACTAAACAACATCCCAGGCTTAGTAACAGGGAGATGGGTTCCTACCTCATGCATTCTACTCAACTACAAGATTCAATACCACTACTAGAGGAATTGTTGAAAGGGTCATACTACATGCAATTAAAACTTAAGTAAAAACAGATGGTCAAAGTGAACTTGCCTGGTATTACTTGATGAAGATTATAACGCTCTCAGAATAATGACTTGGTAGTACTATGCATCACTCCGGTGAAATCTATATAGTCAAACATAGCATACATATAAGCAAACATTCTAGCACTCAAAATAACAATCAACAAATAAAAATGAAATCAATAAGAAAACCCAATACAATGCAAAGAACACTCCAAAAGAACACTAATAGGAAAAACTATAAAAAACCAACTAAGTAAAACTTAACAACAAAGAAAATACTAAACTAACAAATAAACAGAAAAGAAAATATAAAACCATTAAGTTAATAGAAAATATTTTTCATAAGCTTTTACTAGCAAAAGAAACACATAAAAAGCTTTTATGAAACCCTATTTACGCCCTACGCAAGTTTTTCTACAAAACTAAAAAAAATAAAATTTTAAAATAAAAATAATTTTTTTCTACAGTTGACCAACAGAAAACATAAACTATTTTGTCAGAAGTGACAAAAAGAAAATAAGTTAAAACTATTAAAAACAACAAAGAAAGGACTAAAAGAAAACTATAAGTAAAACAATACTGCTTTTGCTAAAACGCTAACTTAAAATAAACTAAAAATAAATCCCTAAATTTTACTGGATATGCAAAGGTCCTAGTAACCAGGGGCAAAAAGGATCAACTTAAAATATATTTTCAAACTCAAGATATTACCAATTTAGTGATTTGAGCAAAATTCATCAAATTCAAATTCAAAAAGTTCAAATATGAAAATTAATGGCACAAACAGAAACTAAATAAAATTTATGACACAGAGCAATTGGAATCACTCAAAAACATTAAAAATCCTAAAAGATATTAAAGATCTAAGACCAGAACTAATCTTGAAAATAAAACAGATCTAAAAAAACAAAAAGCCTACAGATCGGCCACGGGCCACATGTCGGCTTTTGGTTAGCTAAGAGCGTGCCTGTCTGAAACTAACGGGTGGACAGCCGGCATCTAACGAGAACGGTAGCCGATAGTTATTAAAATAAAACCGATGGCTCGGTCGAACAAAACCATATTAAACCGAGACTAAAACCGGTCTAATAAATAAAAACCTAACTATTCATTTGTGTCGGTACAACAAACCCTGGTGTATGTTGCCTAGACTGTACACAGGCTCAAGGGAAAAGTTGCAGCATCTAAGACAAGGCCAAGCAGAAGATATAGCTCTTTGAGAAACCAAAGGGCGGATCTAGAGGACCAAGACAAGCCAAAGAAGCAAGATATCACTAAGGAAAAAACCTCCCTTGTCGGGCAGGCAAGCCTGGTAAGGTCGAGGTCAACCCAAAGACAAGTCTCAAGACTCCCCCGGCAAGCTTGCCAGGGATGCCAAGGGCGGATCACCCAGCCAAGGCTCCACCGCTCCACCTCACAACAACGCTAGTCACCTTTCGGTGTGGTGTCAAGCCCCCAAGTGATTAAGTGGCTGTTATTTGGCACGTGGCAGCCATTTCTGAGGTAGATCACCCCCAGATGACACCCGTCCAGAGGCGTGTCACACAGGCAGGCGAGAAGATGGATGAATAGCATGGCAAGGCTTGCCGGGCTCCCCCACGATGTGACACTAAGCGGTGCATTTAATGCACCCTGTCCTGTCTGCAGAGTTAGGTATGATAGCACTGTGGCTATCTAATCACTAGATAATGACTATTTTGCCATTCTGGTAACCCCTTTACCTATAAAAGGAGGGATGTGGCAACCTTAGAAAGGATTCGGACCCTTGTACACTCATACGCGCGTAGCTGCTCTCATCCCGAGGCAACCTTGCCGGGCTGGAGCGCTGCGTCTCCACCACGGTCCTTTCATCAATCAACAAAAGCAGGAGTAGGTTTTTACGCCTTGCGGCGGCCCGAACCTGGATAAAAACTGCCCGTGTCATCACTGCCGTGCTGCTCTCCGGTCTCTGCTCTTAGTGCAACGTGCCCTTCCCCCTTGCTGAACCACAAGGGGCCAATGGCCCCATAGGTGGCCGTGTTGAACCACGACATCTTTGGTGCACTAGGTAGGGGGGAGCGGTTGAGCGAACCCGAGGGTGTAAGCAACACGTCATCTGCATCATCGTCTTCTTCGTCGATGGCTTCATCATCCATGGCGCCCAGGAAAAATTCTGGTGCTACAGCTCACCCGTCCACCTTGAAGGCCCCCTCGCATGCAGCCACTGATGCCGTGGGGGCTACAGGGGCGCATGGGGACGTGGACGCCGCGGGGGACGTGACCGGCGCAGGCGGCGCCATCACCATTCCCCCTGCGGCCGAAGCGGGAGCGGGGGACGCTGGGGGAGGACAGCATCAACAGCATCCTAGCGGCCATGCTCCACAAGATGCGGGTGGGGAGAATATCCCATCTCCGCCTCTCCACCTCGCTGAAGGACGCAGCCGCAGCGATGGCGCTCGCTTTGGTGCGAATCGCAACCTTCTAGCTGCCCCCGCTGCGGGTGCGGCTGCAGGGCACACGCCATCCCCAGGGCAAGCTGGCCAAGGCGATGCGCCGAATGGGGTCGTCAATCCCCAAGCACATCCACCTCGTCGCCATGCCACCTTCGCGACAGGCATGCGGCGATGAGAGTACGGCGCCGCCACTACCGACACCGTCAGAAGTCAGGCGACATCGCGATCTGCGTCGTCGTCTATGCCAAGCACCGCTTTGGAAGCCATGGCGCGGGCCCAACTTCTGTTGAGATTTCCGCCAGCGGCCGATCAAATGGATGAGTGGAGAGCCACCATTCAAAGCCTGCTTGGTTTCGCTGAGGCAGGAGGATCACAACGAGCATGCCCGTCACGGCCTCTGCAGGCAGCAACAACGGCCCGAGCCACTGGCCGTACCGAAGGGGTCACTCCTACAGTGCAGTCCCCTCCACGGCAGCCAGCGCAGGGGTTGCCACCAGAGCCACACAATCAAGAACCCGACAAGGTATCAATGGCTTCGTCTGATCCTCAAGCCCATCGAGATCAGCGGCAGGTCCTGGAAGATAGGCGAGGGGAAGACGCGCGCGTCACCATAGAACGGCGCCGCGACACCCGCCGCAAGTCTGATAGGCACAATGGTCCCGACGTCGACGAGCCCGTGCCCAGTGGAGACGGATACCTACCTTTCGAGGTTGGGTGTCCTGCCTTCACTCACGAGCTGCGGCAAGTCCGTTGGCCGTCTGCCCGTACGTTCAAGCCAGAGATCCCAGAGAAGTACGATGGAAGACTGAACCCGACAGAGTTCTTGAGCATCTACACCATCGCTGTTCAAGCCGCCGGAGGAAGAGATGAGAAGGTTCATTTCCATGTTTGCCGAGAGCGCCTTGCCATTTTTCAAAATCTTGAAGAAGGTAGGGCCCGTGGAGTGGACCCCGGAGGCGGACGCTGCGCTGAACATTTGAAGATCTACTTATCTTCTGTTCCCACCCTAGTCACTCCTAAACCACAAGAGCCGTTGCTGCTGTACCTAGCGGTAACCAATCAAGTGGTTAGTGTAGTGCTGGTGGCCCAGTGGGAAGTAGATGAAGGAGCAGTCATGACTACCGTCCCCTCCGGAGAAGAAAGTGAACTCATCCCGGCAAGATCAGGTGCAGGTCAGAATGAAGAGGAGCGGGGCAACGGAGACAATTCCAGGATCACGACAAGGAAGAAGGTGGTGCAGCGGCCAGTGTACTTTGTTAGCTCCCTACTGCAGGGGGCTAGATCAAGGTATTCTGGTGTGCAAAAGTTGATCTTTGGCCTTGTCGTGGCCTCAAGGAAACTGCGCCACTACTTCCAAGCCCACGAGATCATGGTTGTCACCCGTTTCCCCTTGCAACGCATACTAAGGAACCCTGAGGCCACTGGCAGAATAGTGGAATGCGCTCTGGAGTTATCAAGCTTTGGTTTGAAGTTTGAGAGCACATCAACTATTCAGAGCAGGGCATTGGTGGAGTTTATTGTAGAATGGACACCAACTCCAGATGAAGAGACGCCGGAGACAGTTATCCCTGGCAAGGAAGCGCCCCAAGAATGGATCATGTACTTTGATGGTGCCTTCTCCCTACAAGGTGCGGGGGCTGGCGTGCTTCTCGTCGCACCCACTGGGGAGCACCTCAAGTACATGGTTCAAATGCATTTCCCCCAGGAGAAGGCTACCAACAACACTGCAGAATATGAAGGACTCCTTGCCGGGCTCAGGATCGCAACAGAACTGGGAATCAAGAAGTTGATCATTCGTGGAGACTCACAGCTTGTGGTGAGGCAAGTGAACAAGGATTATCAGAGTCCATTGATGGAGGCATATGTGGAGGAAGTGAGAAAGCTGGAGGAGCGCTTTGACGGATTGCAAACAGAGCACGTACCCTATGCGGAAAACAACAGTGCTGATCATCTGTCAAAGTGTGCTGCACAAAAGCTTCCGTGGAACCAGGGACTTTTGTTCTCCACCTGACTCAGCCCTCCGTATCCCCGGCAACAATGGTAAGAAAGAGGAGGAAATTGGACTCCGGCAAGCCTCTCTCGGTAGAGCTTCCCGAAGCCCCTGGCAGAGAGCTTGGCGGGAACAACTCCCATGCGCTCCAGCACCCTCCCGCCGGACTACCAGCCTTTGTGGTCGAGGCATGCACTCCCGCGAACGAGGAGGTGCTGCTGATCCTTGTTGTCGAGCCTCAGGCTCCAACTTGGGCGCGGCACATAGTCCACTACCTCCAAACAGGAGAACCTCCCGAAGAGCAAGAAGAAGCTGAAAGAGTAGCCTGGAGGGACAATATGTATCAGTTCATCGACAACACGCTATACAAAAGGAGGCCCAAAGGTGTGAAATTGAAGTACATTTGCCGGGAAGAAGGGAAGGAACTGTTGGCAGAGATACACAAAGACATGTGCGGCTCCCACATTGGATCAAGGGCCCTGGTTGGAAAAGCTTTCCGGCAAGGTTTCTACTGGCCCACAGCCCTCCAAGATGTAATTGAGTTAGTCACCAGATGTGAAGCCTGCCAATTCCACTCCAAGAATATCCATCAACCTGCTCAAGCTCTCCAGACGATCCCTTTGTCGTGGCCATTTTCGGTTAGGGGGCTCGACATCTTGGGCCCCTTCCCCCGTGCTACCGGGGCTTTGAATTCTTGTACGTTGCAATCGACAAGTTTACAAAGTGTCCGGAAGTGGAGCCCATGAGGAAGGTGACCGCACAGTCAGCTATCAAGTTCTTGAAAGGATTGGTGTGCCATTTCAGAGTACCTGCTAGAGTCATCACTGACAATGGCACCCAATTCACAAGCCACGCCTTCATGCAATATGTTCATGCCCTCGGAAGCAAGGTCTCGTTTTCCTCTGTTGCTCATCCCAGAAGCAACGGACAAGCCGAGAGGGCGAACGCTGAAGTGTTGCGAGGACTCAAGACAAGAACATTTGATAGGCTGCAGAAATGTGGCAGGCGATGGATCGACGAGCTGCTGATGGTTCTTTGGTCCCTCCGTATGACACCAACTCGAGCTACAGGCTAGACTCCATTCTCCCTAGTCTATGGGGCAGAAGCAATGATCCCCACGGAACTCATATAGGGGTCACCTCGAGTACTTGCCTACGATGAAGTAGCGCAAGAATAGCACCGGCGTGACGACGCTGTGCTACTTGAGGAGAACTGTCTCCGGGCTGCTACGTGTGCTGCACGCTACTAGCAAGCCCTGCGTCGCTATCACAGCCGCAGGGTTCATGCCCGGAGCCTTGAGGAAGGCGACCTTGTCATTCGGCACGTTCAGTCCACCAAGGCTACAAACAAGTTGACACCAAAGTGGGAAGGCCCTTACCATGTAGTACAAGTTACCAGACCTGGCGCACTCCGTCTGGAGACTGGAGATGGCATTCAGCTGCAAAACTCATGGAACATTGAGCATCTCCGTAAGTTCTACCCGTAAGGCGCGACTGTCGGGCCCTGCCCGGCAGCCACCCTTTTGTACAAGCCTTGCCGATGTTGCATGTAACCCTTTGTACAAAGCCAGGCGCAGACCCTGAGCAACATATAATAAACGAAGCGCTGGGGGCCCCAAAAACTTGCATGCATGCATGCATAAGCATAACATGAGCATCGCATGATCATGTAGATAAGGGCATATGTGGCATTGTTTTCCTCTGCACTAAGCTGTAGGGTTCTTGCCGTGGACCCGGTCCCGAAGGGAAGAACTGAAGTCAAGCCTACATATCGGTCCACGACAAGCCAAACAGATATGTTCTTTCTTATCCATACTTGTTCTGTAAGGTGAAAACTTGTGCATATGAAAACCTCATCACCTTCGAAGCATAGGTGCTCCCACCCTGCGTCCCGAACGTTGCTTTAGTCAGGATGGTTGTAGTGGCCTTTGACGAAGGATGTTCGATGAGGAGCTGGTCCCTTTCCATAGTTTTGTGCCCGGCAGGCCAAGCCCCGCGGCAACAAACAAAAGGCACCGGCAAGATAACTTGCCGTAGAAAACTTGTTTACTTAAATTTATAGAGGCATCCCACCTCTGCATGGACATGGTACATGCACAAGTACCCCTCAAGGCTTGTCTTTTTTCATTAATATGCGGATAAGCAAGTACAGATCTTACAGGACACAAACATGGATAAATAAGATTACATATTTTAGACTAAAAGTTTGGCAAGTGCCTACATATTTTAGACTAAAAAAAGATTAGTGCCCCGTAATCCCTTTCTTGTCCATCTCCTCCTAGGAACTACAGCGAGAGGTGAAGAGGGCAAAATGAGTGCCTGAACAGAAGCCCAGCCCGACCCCGTCAGGACCTGTCGGGCGCAGCCTGACAAGATCGGGAGTGGCGAGGCTGTGAAGGAGGGGGACGGAGAGAGCAGCTCGGCGGTGCCCTGGTCACCACCCCCAGGGCCAGCAAAAAGCCCCAGCATAGGCGCCGGGGGGGAGGGCCGCCAAAGCTCAGCTGGAAGACTGTTGGAGGAGGCGAAGGCACCAAGAGAGCGTCCCCCTCCCTGGCAATAGTCCGGAAGAGGCCGGTGATGATGGTGCCGGGGAGTGAGGGGAAGAGCATAAAGATAAGGTAGTGAGCCGGTAATACGAGAAAAAGGCATCGGTGCCATCGAACTCCGACGTGACGACCTGCCACCCGCCTTCTCCGTCTTCCCTCGTTTTTTCCTCATCACCATCGCTCCAGGAGGATGCCAACCCCTTGGCCCGTCGCCTCCCCCGGAGAAGCGGCAGAAGGCGGCCGCGTCCGAGGCGTGTGAGGAGTGCCGCCCCCTGCCTTGGCGGGCAGGAAGACACCACCATCTTCAGTGTCAATCCCGACCCTGCTAGAAGGAGCAGTGCTGGGATTAGCAAGGATCCCAAGCACGACACCACAGGCGGGCGCCGGAAGCCCCAGAGGCCTTGCCGACGGGATGATAAGCCTCATCAGCTGTAACACCCCCTGTATTAAGCTACAGAGATCACCCTTTTGATGAGGCCATGTCATCATGGTTAATAGTGCACAATCATCATTAGCATCATATTGCATTTCAACTCCTAAGCCAATTTCAAATTTAAATGAAAGTGGGATATAAAAGTTGTCCAACATAGAAACTAAAATGTCAGATAAATAACAAATATTCCAGAGGTTATTCTAAAATTGAAACCAACATCATTGGAATTGGATAAGTGACTCGAACAACCTCAAACAGTGGATGAAGATGATATTTAATAACCATTTATTAAATCTGAAATAAATATGGAATTATGTTTTGTCCAAACTAATTTTAGGTGTTAAGGAATAATGCACTGGTATTTATGAAATAGGTCACACTTTTTACAAAAACCATTTGGGGCCTAAACATTTAACAGTAGAGAAAAGAGGATAAAGAAAAGGAAAAAGAAACAGAAAAGAAAAAAAAAAGAGCAACACCCCCCCCGACTGGGCCTCGGCCCCAACCACCGGGCCGCCAGGCCGGCCGCAGCCGGCGCATACACCACCCCCACCCCCCCACCCGGCCGAACCCTAGCCCCCTCCCGATCCACATTCCCCCCCCCCCCCCCGGTCGCCCCCCCCTCCTCGGCTGGATCTGGATCGGGGCGATCCCCCGATCCCGCCGCCCCGTCGCCGACGCCGCTCGCCGCGCCCGGAGCCCGCGCCTCCCCGCCTGCACCTCGTCTCCGTCCCGTCGTCGCCGTACGACTCGTCCCGACTCCCACCTCCGGGCCCCCCGCCCCCCGGGTCCCCGACGCCCCCTCTCGCCTCTCTCCACCCCTCTCGACCCCCCCCCTTACCTCCGCCTCCGCCCTAACTCCACCGACGCCGGCCCTCCCCGTCGACCCGTCGTCTCCGGCCTCCACCCGCAGCCCCTCCTCGCGTCGACGCCGACGCCCCCCGCCTCGACCCCGTCGCCGACCCCCTCCACGAGCTCGAGCCCGCTGCCCCGTCCCTGCGAATCTCGGTGAGGCCCCAGGCCCTCCCCTTCCCTGCCCTGCACGCGCCCCCCTCGGCCCTGCCTCGCCTTCGCGCGCCCCGCCGAAGCACGCCGCACGCCGCCGCCCCCGCTCCCTCACCCGCTCTGCCATCCCCCCCCTCCACCGCCACCCCCCCCCCTCCGGCCTCTCCTCGCCGCCACCCTCCCCCCCGCGGCCTGCCTCAGTCTCTGCAGACGCGCGCGTCGTTACCCCCACCCCCCGCCCCCCCCCCGCGGCACACGTCCTCTCGGGCCACGCCGGAAGCCCGAGTCCGGCTGTGCCACTGTCCAGTGCCCCCCCCCCCAGAACGTTTTAATAAAAGAAAAAGAAAGAAATAAAATAAATAATTAAAATAATTAATTAATTAATTAATTAGTTAATTAATCCTGATTAGGTTAATCTAATTAACTGATTAGTGTTAATTAAACAGTAATTAGTAATTAACTTAATTACTGCTGAGTCAGCATGATGTCATGCTGACGTCATCAATTACTGTTTCGGATAATGTTGAATTAAATAATTAATTAAAATTTCAGAAATTAATAAAAACTTAGAAAATCATAACTTTTAAACCGTAACTCCGATGAAAATATTTTATACATGAAACTTGCTCAGAGCGACGATACGAACCCGGATACGCCCTCGGTATCTCCGTCAGACGCCCGCACCATGAGAACGTTGAACAATTAGACCGATTCCGATAAATGAATAGTGTCCAACTTAATTAAATAAATCCGAATAAATTCCTAAATTAAATAAATCGCTTAGTTAGGCTGTATATCACCCCGGCCCTGCGTTAGACTGTCATGCATCCCTGTTGCATTATTGCCGTGTGTTTACTGTTTCTTCCCCCTCTTCTCTTCGTAGACTACGAGACCGACGCAGCTGCTGGTGCCCCGGCCGACTACGTTGTTGACGACCCCTACTTGCCAGAGCAACCAGGCAAGCCCCCCCCCCCTTGATCACCAGATATCGCCTATTCTCCTCTATACTGCTTGCATTAGAGTAGTGTAGCCTGTTACTGCTTTCGGTTAATCCTATTCTGCTGCATAGCCTGTCTTGTTGCTACTGTTGTTGATACCTTACCTGCAATCCTAACTGCCTAGTGTAGGAGGCTAGTTTGTCATCATTGGCCCTGCATCTTGTCAGTCTGCCTGCTATACTATCGGGCCGTGATCACTCGGGAGGTGATCACGGGTGTATACTACACACATATGCATACTATACAGATGGTGACTAAAGTCGGGTCGGCTCGAAGAGTACCCGCAGTGATTCACGGATTGGGGGCTGAAAGGACCTTTGTCCCAACGGCCCTTTGTGTGGATCTTGTGGCGGAGCGACAGGGCAGGTTGAGACCCACTAGAGACAGGTGGGCCAGGCCCTGGTCGGCGTTCGTTTACTTCATAATAACACGCTTAACGAGATTGGATATTTGATCTGAGTCTGGCCACTGGCCTATACGCACTAACCAACTACGCGGGAGTAGTTTATGGGTATCCCGGCGTCGTGGTATCAGCGAAAGCCTTCTTGACGTCAGCGACTGAGCGGCGGCGCGCCGTGTTGGACCGCGCAAACGTAACCGCCGTGTCGTGTGGGTTGCTAGGTCTGCTCGCGGCCGCGTACGCAACTGCAGGAGCGCACTGGGCGATGGGCCCAGACCCCAGAGTGCCTAGGATTAGTCCGGCGTGCTGACCTCTCTGTTGAGCCTAGGTAGGGCTGCGACGTGTGGATCTTCCGAGGCCGGGCATGACCCAGGAAAGTGTGTCCGGCCAAGGGGATCGAGCGTGTTGGGGAATATGTGGTGCACCCTGCAGGGAAGTTTATCTATTCGAATAGCGTGTCCCCGGTAAAAGGACGACCGGAGTTGTATTCCGACCTCATGAACAACTAGAAATGGATACTTAATAAACACACCCTTACAAGTGACAGATATACCCCGTGGTCGCTCTCTCGCATGGTGGCGACGAGAGGATCGACGGGTAGGATTATGCTATACGTTGTTGTTTGGTTAACTTCCAACTAATCTCTTCATTGCTTAGATGGAGGTGCCAGAAGCGTAGTCTTCGACAGGACTAGCTATCCCCCTCTTATTCTGCATTCTGCAGTTCGTCCACGATATTGCCTCTTTACACATATACCATGCTATGTAGTATAGATCCTTGCTTGCGAGTACTTTGGATGAGTACTCACGGTTGCTTTCCCCCTCCTTTCCCCCTTTCCCTTCTTGCTGGTTGTCGCAACCAGATGTTGGAGCCCAGGAGCCAGACGCCACCTTCGACGACTACTACCACCAGGACGGAGCCTACTACTACGTCCAGGACGCCGACGACCAGGAGTAGTTAGGAGGATCCCAGGCAGGAGGCCCTGCGCCTGTTCGATCTGTTGTATCCCTGTTTGTGCTAGCCATCTTATGGCACCTTGTTTAACCTATGTCTGTACTCAGATATTGTTGCTTCCGCTGACTCGTCTATGATCGAACATTTGTATTCGAGCCCTCGTGGCCCCTGGCTTGTATTATGATGCTTGTATGACTTATTTATGTTTTAGAGTTGTGTTGTGATATCTTCCCGTGAGTCCCTGATCTTGATCGTACACGTTTGCGTGCATGATTAGTGTACGATCGAGTCGGGGGCGCCACAAGTTGGTATCAGAGCCGACTGCCTGTAGGAATCCCCCTTTCCAATTCCTTGGCCGAAGTTGAGTCTAGACAAAGAAAACCGTTTTACTAACTTGGCTGTGTGGCTTACGGGCCCACATTGCCAACTGGGTGGTATTAGGATCTTTTATTCCTCGTCTATACTCTGGGACTCTGATCTCTCTTCTACTCGGGTTAAATGAAGTTTACTAACGCCAACACTTAGGATCTCGTAAATTCTGTCTACCCGGAGAGCTGGATATCTGTGCGATTTCCCTGTCGTTGATCTGATTAGTCTGATAATCATTTTCCTTTCAATTGTTTTGTTTAACCTTTCTCTCCGAGTTGTGTTAAACCTCTTATTGTCGTTTGACAAACCTGAATTTCCTCTATTTTCAGATGGACCGTTTGTTTCCACCGCGTCCTACGACACAGCTTGTGCTTCGCACTTGGGCTCGTAATACCCCTGGGTTTCCAGCTGTCCTGATCGCTCTCATGACCCGACTTGGCTACCGTTGGTACCCTGAGTACTTGGTTTATG
Source organism: Thinopyrum elongatum (assembly GCA_011799875.1). Taxonomy (NCBI): domain Eukaryota; kingdom Viridiplantae; phylum Streptophyta; class Magnoliopsida; order Poales; family Poaceae; genus Thinopyrum; species Thinopyrum elongatum. Next base: position 325,488,069 of record CM022300.1, read on the forward strand.
AGGTTCACCGCGAGTTCAACCAGGAACAGTACTATGCTGAAGTTCGGATTTATGATCAGCAGAACAACTCAGACACCGAGCTACACCTTTTTCACGGATTAGGCGTGAGGATTGAGATGGCAGTCCATGATGCCGCCTACTCCGCTGTCGTACGTCTACGAGGGGAGCACAATGCTATCTTGGATGACTCCGAGTTCCGATACATTCCGTATGCCCCTGCTGGAGATGCTACCGGATACTACACAGCTATCTGTTCCCCGTACGAGCCTCGTCGCTACGACCCGCGCGTTCTGATTCAGTGCACTCAGGCTCTGGATCGCACTGTTCGGGCTCTTGCCGTCGAGTTGGTTGCCACTCGAGCACGTCTCTACGATGCTATGTCGCAGTTGCTGCCCGCTGTTCGTGCAGGGATACATCCGGAGCACATCCTTTATCCGCACAGGACTCAGATGTATGCTGGTATTGACTGGCCTATTGTTGGGGGTCACACACCGACACGTGGACCTCTTCTTACAGCTCGAGACCGGGTTCTGCATCAGAGTGCACATGGAGCACAGGATCTTTCCGCGACGAACATTCGTCGTCCGCACTCGCAGCTACCCCGATACAGTGGTTCTCTCCGACGTTGATGTAGCCTTTGCTATCTCTCGTTGTGTACTTCCTTACCGCGTGCCTGCGCGCCGCCTAGTAGGTCTAGCTTTTGATTTGCGCCGTTATGCTGTCCGCTTGTACCCGACGTTGTGTATGGATCTGTATGTCTTAATCGACTACTTTTATGTATTTGATGCACTGCTTAAACTATTGTCGAGTTACATCATGCTTGTCGCTAAGCACTCGTGCTTGCTTTTACTAAACTACCCCCCTGTTGAAAATTAGCAGGATGGTTAGACCCGCTGGTCGTGGTCGTGGACGTGGTGCCAACGATCCACCACCGCCGAACTATATGGCTGGAATGATGCAGCAATTTGAACTGCAACGTCAGTTCATGCAAGGGATCATGGATCAGTTTCCTCGTCCCAATATGAACCAGTATCCGGGCCCAGGGACCTTGCAGGACTTTATGCGCCTTAACCCAACCGTCTACCGCGGCTCAACTCAGCCCCTGGATGCGAATGACTGGCTTCGCGACATCACCTATGAGTTGGAATCTGGTGGCGTTGCCCCTGCAAACTATGTCACCTTCGCCTCCTTCTTTCTCAAGGGCCCCGCTGCTCAATGGTGGGACAGCCACAGGCGCACTCAACCAGCTGGCACAGTCATCACTTGGCCGGATTTCCAAGCTGCCTTCCGTGCCCGTTTCATTCCCCAGGGAATCATGGACCGGAAGAAGCAAGAGTTCCGCAACCTCACCCAGGGCAACAAGACAGTGGAAGCTTATCAGCGGGAGTTTCTGGAATTATCCCGCTATGCTGAAGAAGACATTCCCACTGATGCTCGCCGTCAGGAAAGGTTTCGCGAAGGACTTCAAGCTGACATCAAGCTGGCGCTCCTTGTGCATGAATTTGATAATTTCTCCATCTTGGTGAACAAGGCTATCCAGGTCGAGACTGGTCTGCAGGCACACCAGGGATCTCTTAGGCGCAACCATGACACTGGTTCGTCTTCGAGCCAGCCTGCACAGAAGCGTCGGATCTGGATTCCAAACAGCGTGTACCGTCCAGCTGCACCTGCTCCAAGACGGTCCTATACTGCACCACGCCTGCCTCCACCACCTAGGCAGCCAGGCCTTCCAGCTCCACCACCCCGAGCTCCTGCTCCCAATCCCAATGATAGTCTGTGCTACAAGTGTGGGCAGCCAGGTCATTTTTCCAGGAACTGCATTCAGAACCAGAACCAACTGGCACTTCCTGCAACTGGCCGTAGGAACAATCAGCCTCGCAACAACAATGCCAAGACTTATGGGCGTATTCAGGCCAACCACACCGATTTCAAAGAAGCTCAGGACCAGCCTGCCACCGTGATGGGTACTCTCCTTGTTAATTCAGTACCAGCTTCTGTTTTATTTGATTCGGGAGCATCGCATTCATTCATGTCCGAAGAATTTGCATACAAACACGACATTAAATGTGAGGTCATGAACACTGCAATTGTAATACACACCCCCGCGGGTCAATGTCAAACCTCCATGGGTAGCAACGACGTCACCGTTGAAATTGAAGGGCTGGAGTTTCACGCCTCCCCTTTCATACTAAAGTCTTGTAGTATCGACCTCATTCTTGGAATGGATTGGTTGAAAGCGCATACTGCTTCTATAGTTTGCGCCACGAAGATCGTCCATCTTCTACACCCTTCTGATGAAATAATAAGCTACCAGGCTCAAATCATCCAAAATGCCGAGGCGAGACTTTATGCCTTGAATGCGTTAAACGCATCACCACTTGAAGGCATCGAGAACATTCCAGTTGTTCGCGAATTCCAAGGTGTTTTCCCAGAAGAACTCCCAGGGATACCCCCTGCTCGAGCTGTCGAATTTGTCATCGACTTGAAACCAGGCACCACTCCTATCGCCAAGCGACCCTACAAGATGCCGCCGCATGAACTCCTTGAACTTAAGGAGGAAATCGACGCTTCACTTCGTAAGGGTTTCATTCGCCCAAGTTCCTCCGCTTGGGGAGCACCTTCTCTCTTTGTCAGGAAGAAGGATGGATCAAACCGATTGGTCCAAGATTACCGTCCTATTAACCAAGCAACTATCCAGAACAATTATCCCCTTCCTCGGATAAACGATCTGTATGATCAACTGGCGGGTTCATCAGTGTTCTCTAAACTCGACTTAAGGTTGGGTTACCACCAGATCCGCGTTCGTGAAGAGGATATCCCAAAGACCGCCTTCGTTACTCGATATGGCTCATACGAGTACACTGTCATGTCATTCGGCTTAACCAATGCTCCCGCCACATTCTCCCGCCTGATGAATTATATATTCATGGAATACCTTGACAAGTTCGTCGTGGTTTACTTGGATGATATCCTAGTATACTCCAAGAACAAAGAGGAACATGCTGAACATCTTCGACTTGTTCTGGAAAAACTTCGAGAGCATCAACTATATGCTAAGTTTTCCAAGTGTGAATTCTGGCTTCCCGAAGTAACATACCTTGGGCATGTCATCTCCAAGGATGGTATTGCCGTCAACCCCGAGCGAGTTCAGGCTATTCTTGATTGGGCTCCTCCAAAGAACGTCAAGCAAGTTCGAAGTTTTCTCGGACTCGCCAGCTATTGCCGTCGATTTGTCGAGAACTTCTCCAAGATCGCCAAGCCCCTGACTACCTGCTTCATAAAGGCGTCAAGTTCGATTGGACGGAAAAGTGTCAAGAAAGTTTCCAGACGCTCAAAGACAAGCTGACTTCTGCCCCAGTGCTTGCCCCTCCTGATTCCCAGAAGGATTTTGTCATCTATTGTGATGCATCCCGTCAAGGATTAGGCGGTGTCCTAATGCAAGACCGCAGAGTAATTGCTTATGCTTCGCGTCAATTGCGTCCGCACGAAGAGAATTACCCAGTACATGACCTCGAGCTTGCTGCCGTCATCCATGCACTAAAACAGTGGCGACATTACCTTCTCGGTAATCGTTGCGAAATCTACACCGATCATCAAAGTCTGAAGTATCTGTTCACTCAGCCAGACCTGAACCTCCGTCAACAGAGATGGATGGAGACCGTAGCGGATTTTAACTTGGGTATTTCTTATACCCCTGGCAAGGCTAATGTAATGGCCGATGCCTTGAGCCGCAAGTCTTATTGCAGTCACCTCCAGTTTCACGAAGTTCAACCTTCGCTTATTGAAGAATTCAGAAAGCTGAATCTCCACATTGTTCCTCCTGGAGCACTCGCTCCCCCTCCTGAAGGTTCCTACAAAATGAACCTCCACGTTGTTTCCCAGGGTTCTCTTAATACCCTGGTTGTTAAACCAGATCTCGTGGACAGCATCAAGACGCTGCAGGGTTATGACTCTCAAGCCCACAAGATTAAGCGCTATCTCGCTGAAGGAAGGTCTTCGTTCTTCACTATTGATGATACTGGCACCTTGTTCTTTAAAAGTCGTCTAGTGGTCCCCTCTAAAGGTAACCTGGGTATGACTCAGGAGGTCATGCAAGAAGCTCACGACACTCCGTTGTCTATTCATCCCGGCAGTACCAAGATGTACCAAGACATCCGTCAAAGATTCTGGTGGTCAAACATGAAGCAAGACATTGCTCGCTATGTTGCTGAATGTGATGTTTGCCGTCGCGTCAAAGCAGAACATCAAAGGCCCGCCGAAACTCTGCAACCAATTGCTGTTCCTGAATGGAAATGGGACCATGTTGAAATGGACTTTATCACTGGATTTCCCAAATCACAGAAAGGTAATGATGCTATTCTTGTCGTCATTGACCGACTTTCCAAAGTTGCACATTTTCTAGCCGTCAAAGAGACGATCACTGCTAGTCAGCTCGCAACTCTCTACATGTCCAGAATTGTTTCACTTCACGGTATTCCACTGGTTATCAGTTCAGACCGTGGCAGCTTATTCACTTCAAGATTCTGGGCAAGTTTCCAAGAAGCTATGGGAACTCATCTGTCCTTCAGCACCGCTTTTCACCCTCAGTCTCAAGGACAAGTTGAACGAGTGAACCAAGTTCTTGAAGATATGCTTCGAGCTTGTGTCATATCCTTCGGAAGGAAATGGGAAGAATCTCTCCCATATGCCGAATTCTCTTACAATAACAGCTATCAAGCCAGTCTGAAGATGGCCCCCTTTGAAGTATTGTACGGACGAAAGTGCCGAACCCCTCTAAATTGGTCAGAAACTGGGGAACGTCCACTCTTCGGTCCGGATATTATCCAACTTGCCGAAGATCAAGTTCGCGTTGTCCGCGAGCATTTGAAGACTGCTCAGTCACGTCAAAAGAGTCAGTATGACCGCAAACACAAAGATATGGTCTATCAACCTGGCGAAAAGGCTTATCTTCGAGTCACACCGATGAAAGGTACACACCGATTCGGGATCAAGGGCAAGCTAGCTCCTCGCTATATTGGTCCTTTCACTGTTCTTGAAAGGCGTGGTAGAGTGGCATATCAGTTGGAACTTCCACCGAACCTTTCTCAGGTTCACGATGTGTTCCACGTATCACAACTCCGCCGCTGCTTCAAAGACCCTATCCGCGGAGTAGATCACGAATTGCTTGAACTGCGACAAGACCTCTCTTATAGAGAGCATCCGGTCCGCATTCTCGATCAAGCCGAGCGTCGCACACGCCAGAAGGTTATCAAGTTCCTCAAGGTTCAGTGGTCAAACCATTCTGAGGATGAAGCCACTTGGGAACGCGAGGATCGTCTTCGCGATGAATACCCCGCTTTGTTTCTTTCTACCTCCTAAATCTCGGGACGAGATTTCTTGTAGTGGAGGAGATTTGTAACACCCCCTGTATTAAGCTACAGAGATCACCCTTTTGATGAGGCCATGTCATCATGATTAATAGTGCATAATCATCATTAGCATAATATTGCATTTCAACTCCTAAGTCAAATTCAAATTTAAATGAAAGTGGAGTATAAAAGTTGTCCAACATAGAAACTAAAATGTCAGATAAGTAACAAATATTCCAGAGGCTATTCTAAAATTGAAACCAACATCATTGGAATTGGATAAGTGACTCGAACAACCTCAAACAGTGGATAAAGATGGTATTTAATAACCATTTATTAAATCTGAAATAAATATGGAATTATGTTTTGTCCAAACTAATTTTAGGTGTTGAGGAATAATGCAATGGTATTTATGAAATAGGTCACACTTTTTACAAAAACCATTTGGGGCCTAAACATTTAACAGTAAAGAAAAGGGAAAAGAAACAGAAAAACAAAAGAAAAGAAAAGGCCCCCCTGGCCAACTGGGCCAGGCGGCCCAGCTGGCCGACCCACCTGGCCCAACTGGCCGGCCCAGCCCCATCCCCTGCCTTATCCCCATGGGGGGGGAAACCCTAACCAGCCACCCCCCCCACTTCCCCCCTCTCCCCCGATTGGATCGGGATCGAGAGGTGGAGGTCGCCGCGACGCCCCGACCCTGCCGCCCGACGCCGCCCCGTTGCCATTGCCGTTGGACGCCGTCGCCGGAGCGCTCCCCCGCCGGCCTGCTTCTCCTCTCCGCCGTCGTCCCCGTCTTCCTCCTCGCGCTCCACTGCCCCGTCCCTACGCTCCCTCGGTGAGGCCCCCGGTCCTCCTCTCTCGCTCGCCTGCCGCGCTCCCGCCGCGCCCACCGTTGCTCCGCTCCGGCCGTGACCACGCCTCGCGCGCTCCGGCCCCGCGCTCACCGCGGTCGGGCCGTGCCCTGGCCATGCGCCGCGCCGTCCGGCCGTGCCCGTCGCCCAGCGGTCACCGCGCCCAGCGCCTCGCCCCGCTGAGGCCTCTCTGCCTCGCCGGCCCCTACTCACTACCCCGCGCGCTGCCTGCGCCTCACCCTCGCCTACCTCTGCCGCCAGTCCCACCTCGCCCCTCTACGCCGCCTCCGGCCACCGGTCCTCCCCCCCCCGCGGCTCCAGCCGCGCCGTGGCCGCCGGCCGCGCACCCTCGCGGCCATCTCCCGCGACCGGCGATGGCGCCCTGGCGCGCCCCATCGCCCGTGCCCGTTCGAGCGGGTTCGCCCGCCCGTTACCCGTACCCAGCGCCCGTTAAGTCCCCCTGGCCCATTGACATGTGGGGCCCAGCCCCAGAACGTTTTAATAAAAAGGAAATAAAAATAAAAATAAAAATAATAAAAATAATTAATTAATTAGTTAATTAATCCTGATTAGGTTAATTTAACTAACTAATTAGTGTTAATTAAACAGTAATATAATTAGTTAACCCTAATTAATTTAACAGTCTATGACAGGTGGGACCCACCCTGTCAGGGCGCCTGCTGACATCAGCATGATGTCATGCTGACATCATCGCAGCACTGTTTCGGATAATGTTGAATTAAATAATTAATTAAAATTTCAGAAATTAATAAAAACTTTAGAAAATCATATCTTTTAAACCGTAACTCCGATGAAAATATTTTATACATGAAACTTGCTCAGAACGACGATACGAACCCGGATACGCCCTCGGTATCTCCGTCAGACGCCCGCAGCTATGAGAACGTTGAACAATTAGACCGATTTCGATAAATGAATAGTGTCCAACTTTAATTAAATAAATCCGAATAAATTCCTAAATTAACTAAATCGCTTAGTTAGGCTGTATATCACCCCGGCATATCATTTAGACATGTCATGCATCCCTGTTGCATTATTGCCGTGTGTTTACTGTTTCTTCCCCCTCTTCTCTTCGGTAGACTACGAGACCGACGCAGCTGCTGGTGCCTCGACCGACTACGTTGTTGACGACCCCTACTTGCCAGAGCAACCAGGCAAGCCCCCCCCACTTGATCACCAGATATCGCCTATTCTCCTCTATACTGCTTGCATTAGAGTAGTGTAGCATGTTACTGCTTTCCGTTAATCCTAGTCTGATGCATAGCCTGACACTGTTGCTACATCTGTTGATACCTTACCTGCAATCCTAAATGCCTAGTGTAGGATGCTAGTTTATCATCATTGGCCCTGCATTCTTGTCAGTCTGCCTTGCTATACTATCGGGCCGTGATCACTCGGGAGGTGATCACGGGTTAAACTATACATATATACATACTATACAAATGGTGACTAAAGTCGGGTCGGCTCGAAGAGTACCCGCGAGTGATTCACGGATTGGGAGCTGAAAGGACCTTTGTCCCAACGGCCCTTTGAGTGGATCTTTGTGGCGGAGCGACAGGGCAGGTTGAGACCACCTAGGAGACAGGTGGGCCAAGCCCTGGTCGGCGTTCGCGTTTACTTCATAATAACACGCTTAACGAGATTGGATATTTGATCTGAGTCTGGCCACTGGCCTATACGCACTAACCAACTACGCGGGAGTAGTTATGGGTATCCCGGCGTCGTGGTATCAGCTGAAGCCTTCTTGACGTCAGCGACTGAGCGGCGCGCGCCGTGTTGGACCGCGCTAACGTAACCGCCGTGATCGTGTGGGTTGCTAGGTCTGCTCGCGGCCGCGTACGCAACGTGCAGGAGCGCACTGGGCGATGGGCCCAGACCCCAGAGTGCCTAGGATTAGTCCGGCGTGCTGACCTCTCTGTTGAGCCTAGGTAGGGCTGCGACGTGTGGATCTTCCGAGGCCGGGCATGACCCAGGAAAGTGTGTCCGGCCAAAGGGGATCGAGCGTGTTGGGGAATATGTGGTGCACCCCTGCAGGGAAGTTTATCTATTCGAATAGCCGTGTCCCTCGGTAAAAGGACGACCCGGAGTTGTATTCCGACCTCATGACAACTAGAAATGGATACTTAATAAAACACACCCTTACAAGTGACAGATATAACCCGGTGGTCGCTCTCTCGCATGGTGGCGACGAGAGGATCGACGGGTAGGATTATGCTATACGTTGTTGTTTGGTTAACTTCCAACTAATCTCTTCTATTGCTTCAAGATGGAGGCTGCCAGAAGCGTAGTCTTCGACAGGACTAGCTATCCCCCTCTTATTCTTGCATTCTGCAGTTCAGTCCACCGATATTGCCTCTTTACACATATACCATGCATATGTAGTATAGATCCTTGCTTGCGAGTACTTTGGATGAGTACTCACGGTTGCTTTCCCCCTCCTTTCCCCCTTTCCCTTCTTGCTGGTTGTCGCAACCAGATGTTGGAGCCCAGGAGCCAGACGCCACCTTCGACGACTACTACCACCAGGACGGAGCCTACTACTACGTCCAGGACGCCGACGACCAGGAGTAGTTAGGAGGATCCCAGGCAGGAGGCCCTGCGCCTGTTCGATCTGTTGTATCCCTGTTTGTGCTAGCCATCTTATGGCACCTTGTTTAACCTATGTCTGTACTCAGATATTGTTGCTTCCGCTGACTCGTCTATGATCGAACATTTGTATTCGAGCCCTCGTGGCCCCTAGCTTGTATTATGATGCTTGTATGACTTATTTATGTTTTAGAGTTGTGTTGTGATATCTTCCCGTGAGTCCCTGATCTTGATCGTACACGTTTGCGTGCATGATTAGTGTACGATCGAGTCGGGGGCGCCACATCAGCTTGCGGAAAGGGCAAGTACTCCCCTCTAGGCAGCTGGCTCGTGTGGGGGAAACGAGCGCTCCACCATTTTGGAGAAGCGCAATGCCTCCTACACTGCGGTCGACTCGACGCTGACGTCCGCAACCGCCACATCTCCTACAACCCCGGACCATACTCACTCCCCAAGCATCAGCACGAGTATTCGGCATCGTCACCCCTAAGATAGAGCCCGGGGCCTGGCCCCGATCTCCCTCCCTCGACATAACAAAGAAGAAGGCAAGAACCGAAAGAGGAGTGGTGCGTGGATGGGCGCCTCCGCTCCTCCTCGCACCCCCTTTTTTATAGGCGGGCTGGGGCTGGGGGCTGGTCCTTCACCCCTAAGGGGCTCTTTCCGATCCGACCAGTCCAAGCTACCACCGACGGCCGGATCCAATCACCACCCTCTCGCACCAATCCAAGAACACCAGGTCTTTGTCATGACGCTCTTCCCCGCACCACGCGCCTCCGTTACCTACCCCACTCGATGCATGCAACATACGTGGCGAAGGATAAGGGCGTGGTGGGATAAGTGAATTGGCAGTTACTCCCCCGTGAGTTAAAGTCATTCACGGGCCATTATTAAAATGGCCCCACCATGATTGGCATCACACGACTCGCGAAAAGGCCAAAAACTGACTCAAGCATAGGTTAATGAAGAAGCAAAGAAAATCTCAAGGATGAGAAACCACAAACTCTTCGCCTGTGTACTGGATAGGGCCTACCCCGATGACGCTCGGCAGCGCGTTCGGACCAGGCCTGGGGCTCCTGTCGATACAACAAACCCTGGTGTATGTTGCCCGGACTGTACACAGGCTCAAGTGCAAAGTTGTAGCATCTAAGACAAGGCCAAGCAGAAGATATAGCTCTTTGAGAAACCAAAGGGCAGATCTAGAGGACCAAGACAAGCCAAAGAAGCAAGATATCACTAAGGAAAAACCTCCCGTGACAGGCAAGCAAGCCTGGTAAGGTCGAGGTCACCCCGAAGACAAGTCTCAAGACTCCCCAGGCAAGCTTGCCGGGATGCCAAGGGTGGATCACCCCGCCAAGGCTCCACCACTCCACCTCACAGCAACGCTAGTCACCTTTCGGTGTGGTGTCGAGCCCCCAAGTGATTAAGTGGCTGTTATTTGGCACGTGGCAGCCATTTCTGAGGAAGATCATCCCCAGATGACACCCATCCAGAGGCGTCTCATGCAGGCAGACGAGAAGGTGGATGAATAGCACGACAAGGCTTCCCGGGCTCCCCCGTGATGTGACACTAAGCGATGCATTTAATGCACCCTGTCCTGTCTGGAGAGTTAGGTATGATAGCACTGTGGCTATCTAATCAATGGATAATGACTGTTTTGCCATTGTGGTAACCCCGTTACCTATAAAAGGAGGGCCATGGCAACCTTAGAAAGCATTCGGACCCTTGTACACTCATACGTGCGTAGCTACTCTCATCCCGAGGCAACCTTGCCGGGTTGGAGCGCTGCGTCTGCACCACGGTCCTTTCATCAATCCACCAAAGCAGGAGTAGGGTTTTACGCCTTGCGGCGGCCCGAACCTGGGTAAAAACTGCCTGTGCCATCACTACTACGGTCTCTGCTCTTTGTGCAATGCGCCCTTCCCCCTTGCCGAACCACAAGGGGCCGATGGCCCCATAAGTGGCCGTGTTGAACCATGACAGTTTGATTCTAATGTAAGCCATTGAAAACTAGATTGGACGACTGAGGACGTACCACGGCGACTAGACAGAGACGATGGTGAGGTGAGCTCAGGCATCATCGACGGTGAGGGTTTCAGTGGTCGGCGAGCTCCGGCGAGCTCACGAGGAGGTGCGGCTTGACGAGGGGGTCATGAAGAGGTGGGGTTGGCACTTGGGGCCGTCGGACGGCGACGGGGCGATGAGGTGGAGCTCGGAGTTGTCGATGATGATGCTGTAGAGGGAAAGTGGGGGCAAAAAGTTGTCCATCAGACGGGCGTGAGCGAGAGAAAGCCTTCGGGCGAAAGAAGGGGCCTCGGGTTTCCTCAACAGAGTCAGCAACGGCGGCGGAAGGGTTCGGCTCCGGCGGAGATCCAAATGGTGAGGGCGTGCAGTAGAGGAGGATCCGGACTAGGGTTTAAGGGGGATCGAGAGAGGAGAGTTGGGGGTATTTATAGGACATAAAGCTTAGGAGAGGGTTTGACTGGGGATCGCGATCCCGAGAAAATCGGGGGTGCGTGTGGGTGGCCGACCCGAAGGGTTTTCAGGCGCGGGCGCAGGCTGGCTGGACGAGCTGGGTCGGATTGTGATAGGTGGGCTGCAGTGGCGCTGTTGGGCCCAAGGCCTCATGCATTTTTTTGTTTTTAATTAAAATAGAGGAAGAAAAGGAAGAAGTAACAAGTAAAATAAAAAATCTTATATAGGCATATATAAATATATATTTCAAAATTTTCAGAAAAAATCCTAAAACATGGACTATTTTTCAAAGTCAAATAAAGTACAAAAAAATTCAAATAATGCAAATAGTGCTACTGTTGCATTTAAAATTCAAATAAAATTATTTTAAAGTACCAAAATGATTTCAAATTTATTTTTCTCCACATTTCTATTGTAGGGAATCATTTTACCCTAATTTCCATATATTTTATTTTTTCTCCATGTCATATTACTTCTCTCTTTTTGAATATTTCCAGAGGTTTTGATATTTAAAGATTCAAATAACTCTAAATAGAAAGTGGGCTCCAAAATACCTTTAAAGTGACTTTTAATTTGATTCTTTTAAACTTCCAACTCATATTTCATATAAATTTGAAGAAGTCCTTTTATCTTCTTTCATGAAAATCATTGAGTTGCATAAAGTTTCTGAATTTGAAATATTTTCAGATGGAATTCAAATCTTTTCAAAAACCCTTTTCATTTGAAAATGGAAGAAGTCATATCATCTTCACTCTAGGGTTTTGTGCTGAAATGAATTTGAATTTATTGAGATCAAAATGCAAGGTGAAAGTTTGGGAAAGTCATTTCATTCCCTCTCATTCAATAATCAATCACTCAACAATCAAACAAACAATCAAAGTTAATTATTTAATATAACATTCCAAAATTAGAATTTTTGGATGTTACAAACCACCACTCTTAAAATGAATCTCGTCCTCGAGATTCGAATGGGGCTAGAGAGAAGGTTAGGTTTGGGGACCTCTTGAAAATCCATCGGTAACAGCGGTCTGGGTGCTACCACCCTTAAAAGCATGATTACGGTTCCATCAAAACTCACGTACTCGATCCTTTGTGTTGTCGGTGTCGGTCTTCTCATATATTTGGGATAACTCCTACTCTTGGTTCTTCCGGTAGGAGCATGTATGGCAAACTCATGCGGGCGAAGATAATGCTCCCAAACTTGCAATACTTGCACTAAAGCATATAATTCCTTGTCATATATGGGATAGTTAAGTTGAGCGACGGAGAGTTTTTCGCTAAAATATGCAATTGGCAGGTTTTCTTGCATCAAAACTCCACCAATACCATTGCCACCAGTGTCACAATGCACTTCAAAAGTTTTGTCAAAATTAGGCAATGCAAGTATTGGAGCATGTGTAAGCAAAGATTTAAGCTCGTCAAATGTGGTAGCTTGAGAGGGTCCCCATATGAAGGGTGCATTTTTCTTGCTCAAAGCATGTAATGGTGATGCAATAGTGCTAAAGTCCTTAACAAATCGACGATAGAAACCGGCTATGCCAAGGAAACTATGCACTTGTTGCAAGTTGGTGGGTTGTGGCCAAGTTTTAATAGCATCAATCTTAGTCTTATCTACGTGAACACCCTTAGAAGACAAAAAATCCCAAGAAGACAAGCTTGCCAACACCAAAACTGCATTTCTCCATGTTAGCATAAAGGCGCTCGTTTCTAAGAACTTGCAAAACATCCCTAATATGGGTGACATGATCTTCTAGAGATTCGCTAAACACAAGTATATCGTCAAAGTAGACCACAACACATATGCCACTGTATTTGCGAAGAACATAGTGCATCACACGCATGAAAGTGTCGGGTGCTTCCGATAAGCCCATAGGCGTAACTAACCATTCGTACAAGCCAAAATTTAGTTTTAAAAGCCGTTTTCCATTCAGCACCTTGTTGAATGCGAATTTGGTAATAGCCACTTTTAAGATCAATTTTTGAGAAAATGGTGGCTCCGCTAAGCTCATCTAGCATATCGTCAAGGCGTGGAATGGGATGCCTATAGCGAACGGTTATAGCATTTATGGGATGGCAACCGGAACACATGCGAAAACTACCATCTTTCTTAGGCACAAGAATAACCGGAACACCACAAGGACTTAAGCTTTCACATACGTGCCCGTTGTCAATGAGGTGTTGTACTTGCCTTTGTATTTCCTTAGTTTCTTCGGGGTTGACGTGGTATGGTGCCTTGTTCGATAGAGGTGTGCCGGGGATGAGTTCAATGCGGTGTTTGATGCCGCGTAGAGGAGGTAGACGGGGGGTAGCTCATCGTAAATACGTTACTAGGGGTAGATTGTGAGAGGTGTTAGTTCTTGCTGCTTCATCTTTGCACAATAGGACATAGTGTATAACACTAAATGGGCTCTCACACAGTTCTCTCATTTCTCTTTTGGTGGCTAAGAGCACTAGATTTTTCTTGTCGCTCATCATGGATGCACTCAATTTTGGCTTGTCGCGCTCACTTTATTTTTGGTGGTTCACTCTCTCACTATTGTCTCCATGATGGGTGGATGCTTGCTTGTCGGTGATCACCTGACTTGGAAACATAGGTTATATCACGTACTCCTTGCCCTTCATCTTGAAGATATAGTGATTTTTTCATCCGTTGTGGATGACGCCGGGGTCAAATTGCAAAGGTCGTCCTAGGAGGAGATGGCAGATGGATATAGGAACCACATCACACTCCAAGGTGTCTTCGTATGCGCCGATCTTGATGGAAACTTGCACGGTGTGCTCCACTTGAATGTTGCCGGAGTCACTAAGCTAAATTGTAGCTTGGAACATAGCTCTTCACTTGCCAAATTGTGGCAACTTCCTCGGTCGATGTTGACCTTCACGGAACGTCCATTGATGCCTGCTTTGGTGTGGAAGATGTGGCAATGTTGGTATTTGTCTTGTTGGTGTTGAAGCGTCAAGACCTTGGAGACAACAAGAGTGCAGCTTGAATCATTATCACAAAAGACTTGATTGTATTAATCTTCATTCACTCGCCGGTGCATGGCCACATGCTCAAGTGCTTCCATTTCTTCCTCACTCATGGAGTCATAGGAACCATCGTTGTTGGCGATCAATGGTGGGTCGAGTGGGAAACTCGAATGTCTTGTGGCCTCGGCCTTGACATGTGAAGCATTTGATGGAACTTGTCTTGACGCCTCATCTGTTGGAGTAATTGATGATGAAGCTCTCGGCTTGAAGTTCCTTGTAGTAGGATGATGACTTGAAGATGTCGATGTTTTCTTGTAACTTGACTTGTCATCGTTGCTTGGTGAAGATTTCTTGATTGTATGAACCATAGGACTTGGAAGAGTACTTGGCAAACTTGTAGTCGTTTTGGACTTGTCGCTCCGCCTTGGTCGATTGGTAAACTAGCTCGAGTATGTTGGAGTATGGTTGGAAGTCTGCAATTTTCTTGATAGGATGGTTGAGTCCATTCAAGAAGCGCGCCATGGTTTGCTCGTCATCTTCTTTGACATTGGCCCGTATCATGGCTATATCCATTTCTTGGTAGTATTCTTCCACCATCTTCATGCCTTGCTTGAGTAGTTGCAACTTCTTGAAGAGATCCCAGCTATAGTGTGTGGGAACGAAGTGAGCTCTGATGACATCCTTCATTTGGTTCCAAGTCGTGATGAGTGGTTCACCTTTTTCCCTTCATCGCTCAATCACTTGTTCCCACCAAATGAGGACATAGTCTTGAAACTCAAGGGATGCCATGGCTATTTTCTTCTCTTCTTCATAATTATGAAGGCGGAATATATTGTCGATCTTCAATACCCATGATAGATATTCTTCGGGGTTGTTACTTCTGGAGAACTTAGGCATGGTGAACTTGAGCTTGCCGTAGCATTGTTCTTCATCATGGTGACGATGGTAATGTCGCTCTTGGCATGGAGGTGGATCCTCCAACTCTTGCTCCACTTGATGTGCTTGACGTTGAGGGCGAGGTATGTGCGACCGGTTCCTCTCTCTGGTTGCTCTTCAAGTCGAGCAGCTTCCTCTTGTCGTTCTTGCCAAAGTGCTTCTTCTTGTTCGTGCACACAATGGTTTTGCTCGTCGATGGCACGAGTGGCCTCTCGAAGTGCACGTTGTCCTTCAACCGCTTGTTCCTCATGGCATTCTTGCTCTTGGCGAAATGCGTCGCCGTCTTGGGGTGCTTGACGAGGTGATTGCCGAGGAGGCGCTTAGTTCGTTGCATCTTGTTCTTGGCGACGAAGCCGGTCGCGCTCTCAAACACGGTATTGTAAACCATTGCCATGGAATAGATTTTGGTTGTCATTGCGTCGATGTGAATGAGATCGAGGAGGACTTGCGTTAGAAGAAGATTTCGAAGAGTGTCGACTTGAGTGGCATCGTCTTGATGAGGAGGTGGTGGAGAAGGCGCGACTCATGATCATGTTGCGAAATTCCTCCATTTGAGTGTTGAGCTTGGCTTTGAGATAGTCCCGATTTCTTGCTTCCAATTGGCATAGGTCGGTGGCGAGTTGCTCGATGCGGTCGCCGAAAGCTTCACTTTCTTGATGTAGAGCTTGTTGGACACCGAAGAAATGAGTTTTGGTGACGAAGTCGTTCACTTCATCTTGATTCTCGAAGAGTGGGTTCGCCGAAGTGCTTGGCCTATCCATCATAACCAAGTGGTGGTGAGTAGGAAAATGAGAGAACAATACCAAAGTTACCTTTTTTGAAGATTGATGATGTATCAAGTATAACTCAACGGGATGTTATAATAGTAGGATTGGTACTGGGTTTTGTTGTCTCACACCTACAAGTAAAGGCTTATGGAGGGTCTCGGTTAGGATGAGTGGCACAAATTCAAGAAAGTGTTAGTCAAGATATTGAAAATGTTGAAAAGATGCACAAATTGCAAGTAAGACAAATAGATCAAACCCAAAGGAATCACTAGGAACACACACATGAAAGATAATTGGGATGCGTGTAACCAAGGAGTGAGCTCAAAATGTGAAATCACGAGAAATGCTCATGATGCAGGGATACTAGAGAGACACTAGCTTGATTGCTCAAATGGGCTAGATACGCTTGTGCACCTACCTATGAGAGTAACGTGTCATTTTCAATCTCAAGTATGCGATGTGTGTATGGACCAAGATGATAGAACTATGCAAAATGGCTCAATGTTATTGCTTATAAGCTCTTTGTTTCTCTTCTTTTGCTTAAAAGTTTTTTTAACTATGCCACAATGCTTGATATTCAAGCCGGAGTATGAGACAACGATGTATGATATGCATGGGAGAGACTTATGGCACAATTATGATAGCAAGATGATGGCACGCTAAATGTAGCTATGCGGGATAGGCTTATTACTAAAGGTGCACAAATAGCATGGCCCAGCACTTATCAACCCGCTAGTCTCGATGGGTAAGTGACGCAAAATGACTCGAGGCTATCAATGCAATGGCAAGGAAATGAGTACAAGATGTCGTCGAGATTACCGTCCTTGCTTACGGTTGGTATGAAGATGAAATGGTTGTTGTCGATGTCGCGTCTTAGGCGATGATGAGTAGCGGTGAATTTGATGTCAAATCGTCCCTAATTAGCCGAAACACCTTAGCAAATGGTGAACCGCGACCCAAAATCTCAAACACGAAATGCAAGGTAGCGCGGAAGGAAAATGGTGGTGGTAGGATGGCCAAATGGTGCAAAATGGACGATGGCCGAGATCTCTAGGTGGTCCGTGCGTGCGGGGTAAGTTGTGCCCATGTGCACGGGGTCCCGTGGACACAGGGTCCTGATGGCCCGTGCGGACAGGGTGCTCCGATTACGCAAGAACACGCCCAAATCCGGTGATAAACTCCAAAATTCGGCCAAAATCGTCGGTGGAAAAGGTGGGGGATGGTGGTCAGGGGTAGATCCGCTTGTCAAACAAGAAATTTGTGGACCAATTCAACAAAATCTCATAGGAACTAACAAATTGCAAGAAAAATTTTGGGGCTATTTTTGTGGGGTTTTTTGAATTGGGACAAAAAGCAAAAAAAATAGGCTAGAATATGGGGGGGGGGGGGGGGGGGGGGGGGGGTAGGGACTCCAAGATGTTAATCAACCTTGCTCATGATACCGAGATGTTGTAGGGTGGAACCCTAAGTGGAGATCTTTTCACACTTGGAGGGGGAAAAGGATGAACAACAAGAACACAAAATGGAAATTCACTCAAACAAAACCCAATCACACATCCACTAGAATAGCATAGTTGGGAACCACAAGAATACAAGAACAATTCAAGGAAACAAGCACTAAGGTAAGGTTCTTCCCACTCCTAAGGAGGTGAGGTCTTGATTATAGTCTTCTCCAAGAGGAGGTCTTGATATCCACTTGGGATCTTCTACTAGGAGGTCTTGATCTCCAAGAGGAGTGGTAGATGAGAAAAGCTCTCTCAATGTCTCACATATACTTTGCTAACCCTAAATAATGTCCTAGGCACCTAATATATAGCTACATGGAGGTAAGGGATGAGTTGGAGGGCAAAATAGGAAACCCTCGGCCTTAACCTGGGAGGGCCGTGCGCATGGACTAAGTGAGGCCCGTGTGCACAGGGGTCCCATGGGCATGATACACACCCGTGCGCACGGGGGTGCGCGTATTCACTTCCAGAAGCTCTTTGGGTGGTCTGTGGGCATAGGGTCGGGGAGGCCTGTGCGCACGGGGCCGCCTGGGAGGTGTTGTCTTTGTCTT
Organism: Thinopyrum elongatum; assembly: GCA_011799875.1. Lineage (NCBI taxonomy): Eukaryota > Viridiplantae > Streptophyta > Magnoliopsida > Poales > Poaceae > Thinopyrum > Thinopyrum elongatum. The sequence continues at coordinate 325,506,076 of CM022300.1, forward strand.
GGGGGCTGCCTCCTTCCTTGTGACCTTGGGTTCCTTCTCCTAGGCCTTGGGGATGCTCCTTAGCTGCTTCGCGTCGGTCTTCTTCGTACCTAATGACACAAAGCACTCTTTGGTGAGGTAGCATCCAAGTTCCATCCATATCCATGTCAATCTCATAGAGGAGTGAGTTCACCTCCATTTTGATGGCATCTGCACAACTCTTATCATAGGTCCACGTTGTGCTTGATGAGTTGTAGTAGAGTCCATGGGGATGATCGAAGGATGCCCCGCATCATATGGGAAATATAGTCTATGGTTCAGTTTGTGCATTTGATTTTAAGGGTGGTAGTACCCTGAGAGAACACTTTACCAATGGATAGGAAAAATGTATTCCACAGAGTGGAGTTTGGACAAAATAAGTTTGAGTTTTATTTTAATATATCTTGGTTACCCCAAGAGTATGAAGGAATGAAGTACTATTGGATTTAAAGGAGGTGTAATGTTGGAATGTAGAACAATATCAACACCAAGGATGAGTTAAAGCTATACAAGAGTTGAAGTGGGTCCATAACCCACATGCCCGGGAGTTAATAAGGATCAAGCATAACCTTGTTGAAAGAAGAAATCTGGAAGAAGTTGTGATTTCATCAGCAAACGTTTCATAGGAGGTTACGCAAAAACCCAAGAGTTGTGAAGAAAATGATAGATGTTATGTTTGGCTTGCAGAACCAATGGATTTACCCGAACCCAGTTTGAGGATAAAGAGAAATTCTGTAATACTTGTGAGCATGCCTGAGTGTTAGAAATGCGAGATTCGCTAAACCTTATACATGGTAATGATTTGGGTGCAGAATGGATTGATCACCATACCGACTTACTCTTATGATTCACTCTTGCCATTTGTGATGGTTAATCTAGAGAGACTTACCGTAGTAGAGAGACATGAATTCAAAACCTTGTTTAAACCTTATAATGATAGGACGATTGATCCACGTACCAGGCAACTGTTGCCAATCACAGGTTATACGGTGAGAGTCAACCTAGACCCATTTCCTGCAGGAGAAACCAATAACCGTTGTCCACCATGAGATTTTCAATAGTATTTTAGTATTGGCGATAGACCTGTTAGCTAAGAAGACTCTGTCTCGAAAGAACCTTACCATGATGAAAGGACACGAGATTTTGAGGAAATGGTTATGCCCCTACCGGAGGAACCTCAGTGTAGGAGTTGTCACGAAGAAGTGAGAAGATTGACATTGCCAGTTTTAAAGGGAGAGTACCTGACTTCTGATGGAACCGTAACCATGCTTCTAAGGGTATTATTACCCTAGACCTTTGTGACGATCAAATGGATTTTTCAAGAAGACCCCCCAAACCTAACATTCTTTCTAAACTCCGAATCTCGAGGACGAGATTCATTTTAAGGGTGGTAGTTTGAAACATCCCAAAATTATAAATTTTGGAAAGTCATATTAAATAAATAATTATGGTTGTTTGTTTGACTATTGTGGATTGATTGTGTGAAATTGAGTGAAATTTGAAACTTTTTGAAAGTTAAATGAGAGGGAATAAAAGGAATTTCCCAAACTTTCATATTTGCTTTTTGATTTCGATGAATTCAAATTCATTTCATCACAAAACCCTAGAGTGAAGATAATATGACTTCTTCCATTTAAAGAAATGAAAAGGTATTTGAAAAGATTTGGATTCCATTTTGGAAATATTTCAAATTCAGAAACTTTATGCAACTCAAATAGTTTCATGCGAGAAGATGAAATGACTTCTTCAAATTTCAAGAAAAAGAGAGTTGGAAGTTACAAAGAATCATTTTGAAAGTCAATTTGAAATTATATGAAACTCACTTTCAATTTGAAGTTATTTGAATTTCCAAATTTCAAATTCTCCGAAAGTTATTCAAAATGACAAAAGTAATATGACACTTCAAAATTCAGAGGCATTTGTAATATATTTGGCCAAGGAAAAAATAGAAAAGATTTGAAAGTGGTTTGAAAATTCAAATTCAAACCCAATTATGAGTTATTTGGTTTTTATTCAAATTACTTTTCTCCTAAAAATAAATATATGGAAATAAGGGTAAAATGATTCCCTTTAATGAAAAATTGGAATCATTTTTGTAGTTAAAAAAATTATTTTTTTATTGATTTTAAATGCAACTGTAGCACTGTTTGCATTATTTGAATTTTTGTGGACTTTATTTGAGATTGAAAAATAGTTCATATTAATTTTTGTATTTTTCTTCAAATTTTGATATATTATATGCCTATGTGCTATTTTTATTTATTTTCTCATTTCATTTCTCTTTTATGTCCTTTTTTTTAAAAAAAATAGCCAAAGCACCCGAGGCCCACCTAGCTGACGGCCCAGCTGACCGAAACGACCCACGGCCTTCTACTCTCGCGAATCGCCTACGCACAGGTCGCCCGCCCCACCTCTCTCTCTGTTACGCCCACTGGCTGGAGGGCCTCATATCTTCTCCTTCCCCTCGCGCACGCCTTTTCATTCCAGAGCACGCTGGCGCCACCGCCGTATCCCGGATCCCTCGATATCGCGCTTCGATTCCTCCCCCTCGCCGAAGTTCATATCCTATTTAAACCCCACGACTCCCTCGATCATTTGCCCCTTAAACCCTTGCCCGAGACCACCTCCATCACCCGTGTGATGCCGACGAGATCTGCCCGAACCATCCTCGCCCGTCAAATACATCGTCGGTGAGCCCCTTCGGGACCCCTCACTCTGCCTATTGGTTCCCCTTGACCTTGCGCATCTGTTTGACATCTTTTCGCTGCACAAATCACACCGGAGCCACTACCTCCTCACCATCACTCTCACCGAAGCGTCGGAGTTCACCCGAGCTACCCCCGAGCTTGCCCCACTCGCTCCCGATGATGCCAGCGCCCTCCAACCCCACCATCGAGACCCCCTCGACACGCCGCATCTTCCTGACACTACGTCGATGCCGGAGGACCATCGGAGCACCATACGCCATCGACGCCCTAGCCTCACTCTCCGTCGTGCTCGCCGTAGTAAGCCACCGTTGTTCCCCTCCATTCGATCGTAGACATAGGGCGTAGATTAGATTGGCCTAGTTTTTTTTAGCTCGTACCATTTTCTGTTAACCACCGGCCGTCCGCCGATTAGTCCCGGACCACCACCAGCCTCACGACGCCATCTGGCAGTGGCCAAACTATCTTTTTTTGTTTTTCATTTTCTGTTTCATTTTGAGAATAGTTTCTGTTTTGATTTATTTATATCTTTTAGGTTATATAGTATTTTTGAGTGATTCTTTTTGCATTGGATTGAGAATTTCATCTAGTTTCTGTAGATGCAAAGTTTGGTCATGTTTGAAAATTTTACATTTTGAATTTGATGAAATTTGTTCAAACCACTATTTTGCTTATATCTTGAGTTCAAAATAGATTTTAATTTGATTCTTTTTGCTAGTTGTCACTAGGACTTTTGTGTATCCAGTAGAGTTTTTTTTTACAAATTTCTTATGGTTAATTTAAATTGATTTATAGCAAAACAATACTATTTTGAGTTTGGTTTTTGTTTTACCTTTAAATCTTTTGTTTTTAATTATTTCCTTTTGTCACTTTTGACAAGTTTTGT